>CM076913.1:18453664-18576164 GCA_039566165.1 Maruca vitrata | reverse complement strand
CGCAGTAGGTGAGGGTTCTAACCTAACCTAACCCGCAGTGGGTTAGGTTGCTCGCAGTAGGTGAGGGTTCTAACCTAACCTAACCCGCAGTGGGTTAGGTTGCTCGCAGCAGGTGAGGGTTCTAACCTAACCTAACCCGCAGTGGGTTAGGTTGCTCGCAGTAGGTGAGGGTTCTAACCTAACCTAACCCGCAGTGGGTTAGGTTGCTCGCAGTAGGTGAGGGTTCTAACCTAACCTAACCCGCAGTGGGTTAGGTTGCTCGCAGTAGGTGAGGGTTCTAACCTAACCTAACCCGCAGTGGGTTAGGTTGCTCGCAGTAGGTGAGGGTTCTAACCTAACCTAACCCGCAGTGGGTTAGGTTGCTCGCAGTAGGTGAGGGTTCTAACCTAACCTAACCCGCAGTGGGTTAGGTTGCTCGCAGTAGGTGAGGGTTCTAACCTAACCTAACCCGCAGTGGGTTAGGTTGCTCGCAGCAGGGGAGGGTGCTAACCTAACCTAACCCGCAGTGGGTTAGGTTGCTCGCAGTAGGTGAGGGTTCTAACCTAACCTAACCCGCAGTGGGTTAGGTTGCTCGCAGTAGGTGAGGGTTCTAACCTAACCTAACCCGCAGTGGGTTAGGTTGCTCGCAGTAGGTGAGGGTTCTAACCTAACCTAACCCGCAGTGGGTTAGGTTGCTCGCAGTAGGTGAGGGTTCTAACCTAACCTAACCCGCAGTGGGTTAGGTTGCTCGCAGTAGGTGAGGGTTCTAACCTAACCTAACCCGCAGTGGGTTAGGTTGCTCGCAGTAGGTGAGGGTTCTAACCTAACCGAACCCGCACTGGGTTAGGTGGCTCGCAGTAGGTGAGGGTTCTAACCTAACCCAACCCGCAGTGGGTTAGGTTGCTCGCAGTAGGTGAGGGTTCTAACCTAACCTAACCCGCAGTGGGTTAGGTTGCTCGCAGTAGGTGAGGGTTCTAACCTAACCTAACCCGCAGTGGGTTAGGTTGCTCGCAGTAGGTGAGGGTTCTAACCTAACCTAACCCGCAGTGGGTTAGGTTGCTCGCAGTAGGTGAGGGTTCTAACCTAACCTAACCCGCAGTGGGTTAGGTTGCTCGCAGTAGGTGAGGGTTCTAACCTAACCTAACCCGCAGTGGGTTAGGTTGCTCGCAGTAGGTGAGGGTTCTAACCTAACCTAACCCGCAGTGGGTTAGGTTGCTCGCAGTAGGTGAGGGTTCTAACCTAACCTAACCCGCAGTGGGTTAGGTTGCTCGCAGTAGGTGAGGGTTCTAACCTAACCTAACCCGCAGTGGGTTAGGTTGCTCGCAGTAGGTGAGGGTTCTAACCTAACCTAACCCGCAGTGGGTTAGGTTGCTCGCAGTAGGTGAGGGTTCTAACCTAACCTAACCCGCAGTGGGTTAGGTTGCTCGCAGTAGGTGAGGGTTCTAACCTAACCTAACCCGCAGTGGGTTAGGTTGCTCGCAGTAGGTGAGGGTTCTAACCTAACCTAACCCGCAGTGGGTTAGGTTGCTCGCAATAGGTGTGAGGGTTCTAACCTAACCTAACCCGCAGTGGGTTAGGTTGCTCGCAGTAGGTGAGGGTTCTAACCTAACCTAACCCGCAGTGGGTTAGGTTGCTCGCAGTAGGTGAGGGTTCTAACCTAACCTAACCCGCAGTGGGTTAGGTTGCTCGCAGTAGGTGAGGGTTCTAACCTAACCTAACCCGCAGTGGGTTAGGTTGCTCGCAGTAGGTGAGGGTTCTAACCTAACCTAACCCGCAGTGGGTTAGGTTGCTCGCAGTAGGCGCCGCGCATGGCGGGGCGGGGCGGGGCTGGAGCCCGCACGTCACCACCACTGTGCTCTGTAAATATTAATAAATAAAATAAAGGCATTGTGTTTAAAAATATTTATTTCGGTGTCTTCTCTTCCAATTACTTAATAAATAATATGCATGGAGTCTTTATTGTTTGAATCGAATCAAAAAGACATACTAGGATCATCGAACAAAAGTTCGCTTGACTTATTTGAGGATATTTGATTGACTGTATAAACAGATATCAGGTGTTGAACTGCCATCAAATATCCTCAAATAAGTTAAGCGTATAGCGTATTTTATTCGATGATCTTAGTATGTCTTTCGATATAAAGACGCGAATACGATTCGGTTCACACAATTTTATCAATAATTTTACACATATAACTTTGACGATTGAGAAAATAAACAATGAAATTATACAAATTGTATTCAGAACTTGATCACATTCTTATAAAATACTACTTAGTATTAATCCCTGAGTATTAACTAATCACAGGCATTACAAAATATGCAAATAAATAACAAAGAATAATATTAATAGTTTTGCGCTAAAATCAATAGTATTTTATTGCACGAGACGCACGGATCAGATGTAAGATTTTCTTGGCTGTCAGTGTTAAGCAGGTTTGCGCCTGTTTATTCATAACGTAAATATTAACATTATTTTAGTTATAACTCACTTTTGTGTTATTTGATTACACGTCTGTTTGTTTTACAGAATAAATGTTTCAAACTATCCTCATCCTCGGTTTCTGACAAACATTGTGATACTTATTATAGTATTTACATTCCATACGTGATGCTTCGTTAAGAGTGAGTCCGTTTCGACTTCCGGCTGCGCCGCGCCAACAGTCTTCGAGAGTCCGTATAGATGAATAATCTAAAACATATTAAAAAATATGGGTAATATTTTAATATGTTAATATATGTTGGTTCCAAATAAAATTAATAAATCTCTTTGTACATGAGAAATATCCATTTATTTCTTTATAGATATGAGAGCAGTTTTTACTTCACCAAAATAAGATATTACCTATCATGTTAAAACGTAGGTAAGCATTTAAACATTATACTAGTTCGGGTTTCAATTCACGTGCTCTAGCGTTCGTAGGTCAGTAGCCTTAGCGATTTGTTTAGTAGTTCTTTAATTGATTTCATATTTGATACCAAATGAAACCATAACTTGTATAAGTAGATAATCAATTGTCATAATACGTTGGTTTAAATGTTTGTCTATTATAAATTATATTCATATATATAACTAGCGACCCGCCCTCGCTTCGCTTCGGTATACCTCTATCTCTATATAAAATATTACATTAAAATATAATATTTATTATCAGGTACTTATTTACCTACGAAACGAATTTAAAGCGAATTCAAAATTCCTTCAAGTTAAAATCAAAGTGGCAACCACGCGACATTTTTCTAATACTTGCATTTTTTAATTCGATATAAAGACGCGAATACGATTCGGTTCACACAATTTTATCAATAATTTTACACATATAACTTTGACGATTGAGAAAATAAACAATGAAATTATACAAATTGTATTCAGAACTTGATCACATTCTTATAAAATACTACTTAGTATTAATCCCTGAGTATTAACTAATCACAGGCATTACAAAATATGCAAATAAATAACAAAGAATAATATTAATAGTTTTGCGCTAAAATCAATAGTATTTTATTGCACGAGACGCACGGATCAGATGTAAGATTTTCTTGGCTGTCAGTGTTAAGCAGGTTTGCGCCTGTTTATTCATAACGTAAATATTAACATTATTTTAGTTATAACTCACTTTTGTGTTATTTGATTACACGTCTGTTTGTTTTACAGAATAAATGTTTCAAATCTATCCTCATCCTCGGTTTCTGACAAACATTGTGATACTTATTATAGTATTTACATTCCATACGTGATGCTTCGTTAAGAGTGAGTCCGTTTCGACTTCCGGCTGCGCCGCGCCAACAGTCTTCGAGAGTCCGTATAGATGAATAATCTAAAACATATTAAAAAATATGGGTAATATTTTAATATGTTAATATATGTTGGTTCCAAATAAAATTAATAAATCTCTTTGTACATGAGAAATATCCATTTATTTCTTTATAGATATGAGAGCAGTTTTTACTTCACCAAAATAAGATATTACCTATCATGTTAAAACGTAGGTAAGCATTTAAACATTATACTAGTTCGGGTTTCAATTCACGTGCTCTAGCGTTCGTAGGTCAGTAGCCTTAGCGATTTGTTTAGTAGTTCTTTAATTGATTTCATATTTGATACCAAATGAAACCATAACTTGTATAAGTAGATAATCAATTGTCATAATACGTTGGTTTAAATGTTTGTCTATTATAAATTATATTCATATATATAACTAGCGACCCGCCCTCGCTTCGCTTCGGTATACCTCTATCTCTATATAAAATATTACATTAAAATATAATATTTATTATCAGGTACTTATTTACCTACGAAACGAATTTAAAGCGAATTCAAAATTCCTTCAAGTTAAAATCAAAGTGGCAACCACGCGACATTTTTCTAATACTTGCATTTTTTAATTCGTGATATCTTCCGAAAGAAATGTCCGAATTGAATAATTTAAAAAGTTATTTAAAGGTACTGAAGCCGTCTTGAATATAAAGAAATTTATTTTGATAAGGATTAATACCAAGGTACAAATAAAAAGCCTTTTCAAGCGGCGACATATAAATTAAATTTTTAGAATAAATAACCGCTTACTGTGACATAACTATAATATTTAGACATATGCTGTCGCGACACTTTTTTAACCGACTTCAAAAAAAGGAGGAGGTTCTCAATTCGTCTGTATGTATAATATTTTTTTTTTTTTATGTATGTTCACCGATATTTTCGTCAATTATAGACAGATTTCAAAAATTTTTTTTTGGTTGGATACAGTTCACTTTCGAGGTGGTCCCATTTTCACCAGTCCCGGATCTGATGATGGGATCCAGGAGAAATCGAGGGCAACCCTCAAATTTTATAGGGACATGTACCGCGTTTTGCATATTATCTGAAATTATATTGGCATTTGCTTCTGGAAATCATAATCTTATGAGGCTGAGCTGATGATGGAAGGTCAACTCCTTAATACTTAGGAGTAAAAGGAGTAAAAGGATAATTCTTTCAATACTGTATACATATTAAGACTACTAGTTATAATATCAGTAGCATTATAGGTGAGCTGAACTAATAGGGTGACCAGTCTAGGATCTGATGATGAGATCCAGGAGAAATCGAGGGCAACCCTCAAATTTTATAGGGACATGTACCGCGTTTTGCATATTATCTGAAGTTATATTGGCATTTGCTTCTGGAAATCATAATCTTATGATGCTGAGCTGATGATGGAAGGTCAACTTCTTAATACTTAGGAGTAAAAGGATAATTCTTTCGATACTGTATACATATTAAGACTACTAGTTATAATATCAGTAGCATTATAGGTGAGCTGAACTAATAGGGTGACCAGTCTAGGATCTGATGATGGGATCCAGGAGAAATCGAGGGCAACCCTCAAATTTTATAGGCACATGTACCGCGTTTTATATATTTTCTGAAGTGATATTGGCATTGCTTCTTGCAATCATAATGTTATGATGCTGAGCTGATGATGGAAGGTCAACTCCTTAATTGTTTGGAGTAAAAGGATAATTCTTTCAATACTGTATACATATTAAGACTACTAGTTATAATATCAGTAGTATTACAGGTGAGCTGAACTAATAGGGTCACAAAAGATTTAACACTAAAAAGTATGAAAAAAATTGTAAACAAAAAAACCCGCTTCAAAAACCCGACTCACTAAAAATTACAAAATAATATAATACGAACATTTATAATCATCTGGGTATGAATTTTATATGTTTTTGAAGGCGGTGCCAATCAAAATTTGAGGAAAAAGAAGCACTCTGTGCTTGTCTGTTTGAAATATAAACGGCACCGCCTTCAACAACATATAAAATTCATACCCAGATGATTATAAATGTTCGTATTATATTATTTTGTAATTTTTAGTGAGTCGGGTTTTTGAAGGCGGTTTTTTTTTTGTTTACAATTTTTGTAGATAATGGAGAGTTCTGCCGTCGTAAGTCGTAGTAAATGATTTTATTCTATCATCAATAGTTTTCGCAGCGCACGCGACGTAAGTAATTTCTCAGGTCATTTTTTTACACCTACATTATTGGAGTTTTTGTAAGGATCCCCAATTTTTAAAAAAAATATGATATAGCCTATGTTACTTCTGAATAATGCAGCTTTCTAATAGTGAAAAAAATATTGCAATCGGTCCAGTAGTTTTTGAGTTTATTCATTACAAACATTCAAAAATACAAATCTTTCCTCTTTATAATATTAGTGTAGATTTAATTTTGTATGTATTATTGTACAATTGTTGGTAAACCTATTGTTACGACCACGAGGGACCGGGCAAGCGAAATTAGTCTTATCGTCGTATGGATAAGGTCTATATTCGCTTGCACGGTCGTAGCGAGCTCTAGCGTGTTCTGGAATAATAATAATAGTGTTACAACCACGAGAGACCGTGCAAGCGAAATTAGTCTTAACGTCGCATGGATAAGGTCTATATTCGCTTGCACGATACTACGTCACACACTCTGGTCGGTCGGAGCGAGCTCCAGCGAGTTCTAGAAATTTCGATCCCCGCGAGAAGATTCTCGACGCCACGCGAAGAGCTGCGTCCTCACTGGGTATAAAAGCGGGATGTACGACGCGACGGGACAGTTCCGATTTGGAAAGCGAAGCGAATCAGTCTCCTGCGAACTAGAAGTGATCGAGTGCGTTACCTGCGAATAGTCAGTGAAATTCAGTGTTTTAGTGTGATTCAGTGCTTTAGTGTAATTTAGTGTTCCGTGTTTAGTGTTGAAATTAAGTGTTTTTAATTGTGTTTTTAAGTGTTTAATTGTGTAATTGTTAGTCGATAAATAAATTAATTGTCTTTTGGTGACTTTTGGCGTATCTTGAATTAAACGTACCCCGTTCCCGCAACAATTGGTGTCAGAAGTGGGATTCAAGATGCCTCTTACACCACGAGAAGACAGTGAGGGTCGAGTAACAAGGAGTCAAAGCGCGGCTTTGCAAGAGGGTGAAGGCACTTCAACGGAGGGATCAATTCAAACATCATTTGGGCCTGTGGAGCTTGCAGACTTATTTAAAATGCTGCAGACACAAGCCCGTCGCCAGGAGGAGCAAGCCCGTCGCCAGGAGGAGCTAAGCAAGAGTTTGTTGGGGGCTATTGAGAAGAAGCACGAAGTATTAGAAAAGCAGATTGATGCTCTCAAAGATGATGTGCTAAGCGTCAAGACCCAACACGAAGATCGACTCACCCAACACGAAGATCGACTCATCCAACATGAAGATCGATTCACCCAACATGAAGATCGATTCATCCAACATGAAGACCGATTCACCCAACACGAGGATCGTCTGAGTCAGGTGGATGCTGAGATGCGACAACTGCATACCAAGATGGCAAGAGTGGGGACCCGGGGTGCTACGGTAGTGTCGGATTCTCCGAAAATCGAAGTACCCCACTTCGATGGAACGACGTCTTGGGCAGCATTTTGGTATCAGTTCGAGACGGTGGCTAAAGGAAAGGGGTGGAACGAGGAAGAGTCCTTGATAGCTCTGACTCTGGCTCTTCGTGGAGATGCCCTGCTCACGTTGGAAAACCTGCCTTCGGATAACAGAACTTTAGGTGCTCTCCAAAGAGCACTAGAGGGCAGGTACAGCGACAGACACTTGGAACACGCGTATAGAGCACAACTCCGCGACCGACAGCAGAAGCCTGGTGAGAGTCTGCAGCAATGGGCAACGGAAATCGAAAGGCTAGTCAGACGTGCGTACGTGTCATGCCCGACAATGGTGGAATCAATGATCCCGCAAGCCTTCTGTGATGGAATTAGAGACGCAGACGTCAGACACACCGTGAAATTGAGCCATCATCAGACCTTACAGGAAGCTCTAGCCCATGCTTTGGAGGTGGAAGCCGTGCGTCAAGACGCTAGAACTCAACGACTTCGGGAGGTTGTGGTGAAGGAAAAACCTTCTTTGGGTCCGATGTGCTATGGCTGCGGCGAGAGGGGCCATATTCGGAGTAGTTGCTCCAAGCGAAGATGGCCACGTAGAACGACAGTAGCGTCCTCTACACAAGTGGATGCAGAAGAGCTGTCAGGAGCCAGGGCCGTGGGGCGGGCGCTGGCTGGTCAACATCGAGCTCCTACCGTCACTGTTTCACAAATTGGTAATGGGAACAACCTTACAGTGGTTGGACAGCTGAACAGCGTAACGTGTCATTTTACTATTGACACCGGTGCTTCAAGAACAATAGTGCGTCCGGAGCTATTGAAAAGGACTATTGTGTGGAATCAGAGACCATCCGTTCAGCTTCAAACAGCAACAGGCCAGCCAGTTACCGTCTTCGGTGAGACGATGGCGAAGATAACCATTGGAGAACAAACCTTTGAATACGGCGTTCTCATAGCAGACATCACGGACGATTGCATCATCGGATTGGACTTTTTAAGAGACCAGAAGTGTGTGGTAGACGTCGCTAAAGGAGTACTTAGTTTCCCCGAACAAGAAGTATTCCTAGAGGGAGCGAGATCATGCGCAGTTTACCGCCTGAAAAATACGACCCTACCGCCGAGATCTGAAACTCTGGTCAAAGTTAGATTCCCTTACACTGCGTGCCAAGGGCGAAGCGTCGTCATAGAAAACTGCGGCGACCATCCGAGTTGGATCACAGCAAGAACTCTGGCAATGACCGGAAAAGGAGCGCTGGTGCGAGTCATCAATCTTAGCGGAGATGAAGTGCAGCTACGAAGAAATTGTGTCATCGGACGGTGCGATGCAGGTCAATCCATCAGAAGGCTGAAAAGGGCCCGGGAACCGGAATCCTGTCAACGAGATGACGTCACGCCGCTCCTAGCAAATTGTAAGGACAAGCTATCTGAGCGGGAACTTGAGCAAGCTAAAAGGTTATTGCTAGATTTCAACGACATATTTTCGAAGGGTGACCATGATTTGGGAAGGACAGGTCTCGTTAAACACAGAATAGACACGGGAGACGCGCCACCAATAAAGCAGCGGCCTAGACGCCTTCCATTTGCCAAAGAGAAGGAGGTAGCAGACATGGTTGCTGAGATGCAGAAGAACCGCATCATAGAACCTTCAACAAGCCCGTGGTCTTCGCCAGTAGTCCTGGTAAAGAAGAAGGACGGCAGCACCAGGTTTTGTGTGGACTACCGTTTGTTGAATAATGCAACAAAGAAGGACAGCTACCCTCTGCCCCGTATAGACGACACACTGGACATGTTGAGCGGCATGAAGTGGTTCTCAACAGTGGACCTTAAGAGTGGGTACTGGCAAGTTGACATCCATCCAGAAGACAAGGAGAAGACGGCATTTACGACCGGAACTAGGAATGGATTGTGGCAGTTCAACGTGATGCCCTTTGGTCTTTGCAACGCTCCGGCGACATTCGAGCGGTTGATGGAAAGGGTACTGGTTGGACTTCTGGGTGATGCATGCCTGGTCTATCTGGATGACATCATTGTCATGGGTCGAAATTTCACAGAGCATGTCAGTAACCTGAGGAAGGTTTTCACCAGAATACGAGAAGCAAACTTGAGACTCAGCCCAAAGAAATGCACGTTTTTCAAGGAGGAAGTCGCCTACTTAGGCCACATTATTTCATCGAAAGGTGTAAAGACAGACCCAGAGAAGATAAAAGCTGTTCAAGAATGGCCTATACCAGTTAACAAGACCGACGTAAGATCATTTTTGGGTTTATGCGCATACTACCGGCGCTTTGTAAAGAACTTCTCTGATATAGCGAAACCTCTTCATCGGCTCACGGAAGATAAACGAGTATTCGCCTGGGACTCGGAATGCGATCAAGCCTTCGTCAGATTAAAAGAACACCTCTGCACCAGTCCTATACTTGGCTACCCGAACAGAGAAGGAAGGTTTATCGTGGACACCGATGCCAGCAATACTGGCATAGGCGGAGTTCTGTCGCAAGAGCAAGGTGAACGGGAAGTGGTGATCGCCTATTTCAGTAAGTCACTTTCAAAACCTGAAAGGAACTACTGTGTGACTCGTAAGGAACTGTTGGCGGTAGTGAAGACTCTACAGCATTTCAACAAGTACCTCGTTGGAAGACAGTTTACCCTGCGGACAGATCATGCTGCGTTAAAATGGCTTTTGCAGTTTAAGAACCCTGAAGGACAAGTGGCGCGGTGGCTAGAGCAACTACAGGAGTACAACTTCACAACAGAACATCGGAGTGGTAGAACGCATTTGAATGCCGATGCCCTATCAAGGAGACCTTGTCCTGTGGCCTGCAGTCATTGCTCTAAAACGGAGACTAAAGAAGAAGTCCGGATGATTACCACCCAGGGACTTGATAATGAATGGAGCGAAGACGCCATCAAAAGGCTCAAAAAGAGGATAGTGACCTGAGGAAAATATTTGAATGGAAAAAGTAGGTCAAAAACCTTCTTGGAGCCAGGTAGCATCATCAAGCCCCATCACGAAAAGTTACTGGGCACAATGGGACAGTTTGGAGATTAAGGATGGAGTACTCTTCAGGAAATGGGAAACACCAAAAGGGGATCAAACGACACTACAGCTGATTGTACCCCGTAAACAAGTTGTTTCGCTACTGAGGTACATACACGATGGGGTATCCGGGGACATTTAGGCGTGAAGAAGACCCTAGAGAAGCTGAGACAGAGGTTCTACTGGATACACTGTCGGGAGGATGTCGAAGACTGGTGCAAGAAATGTACGACTTGCGCATCAGTAAAGGGCCCACAAACCAGAAGTAAGGGCAAACTCAAGCTGTACAACGTCGGCGCTCCATGGGAAAGAATCGCAGTAGATGTAGCTGGCCCCTTTCCAGAATCCGATGAGGGAAACAAGTACATCATTGTGGTCCAAGATTACTTCACAAAGTGGCCTGAAGTCTTCGCTACGCCTAATCAAGAAGCAAAGACGGTCGCCAAGAAGTTAGTCCACGAGGTAATTTGCCGATTTGGTGTGCCTCTTGAGATACATTCTGACCAAGGAAGAAACTTTGAGTCAGCACTGTTCCAGGAGGTCTGTCAACTGTTGGGTATGCATAAGACCCGTACTACACCAGCACACCCGCAATCCGATGGCATGGTCGAGAGATTCAACCAAACGTTGGAAAACCACTTGGCCAAAGTTGTGGACGAGCATCAACGAGACTGGGACCAGTATATACCGCTTTTCTTGCTGTCCTACCGATCTGCAATCCACGATAGCACCAGCGCAACACCAGCAATGGTAAACTTCGGTCGAGAAATGCGGCTTCCGGTAGACGCGTTGACTGGGACACCGCCAGAAGCTCCGAAACCAGTAACCGAATATGCGGCTGACCTACAGAAGCGCCTGGATGAAGTACATGCTCTCGTTAGAGACTGCAGTCTAAAATCCAGCGAAAAAATGAAAACCCGTTACGACCGCAAAGCCAACACCGACGGTTTCGATAAAGGGAGTCTGGTTTGGTTACACAACCCACTCAGGAAGAAGGGCAAATCACCGAAGTTCCAGCCGAGGTGGGAAGGACCATACAAGATCATCACTAGGCTGAACGACTTAACCTATCGGATCAAACAAGGGACAAGAGGCAAGCCGAAAATTGTTCACGTTGATCGATTGGCTCGTTACCATGGGTCAAATGATGCTCGGGACGAGCATGACTAAGAGGGGGGATAATGTTACGACCACGAGGGACCGGGCAAGCGGAATTAGTCTTATCGTCGTATGGATAAGGTCTATATTCGCTTGCACGGTCGTAGCGAGCTCTAGCGTGTTCTGGAATAATAATAATAGTGTTACAACCACGAGAGACCGTGCAAGCGAAATTAGTCTTAACGTCGCATGGATAAGGTCTATATTCGCTTGCACGATACTACGTCACACACTCTGGTCGGTCGGAGCGAGCTCCAGCGAGTTCTAGAAATTTCGATCCCCGCGAGAAGATTCTCGACGCCACGCGAAGAGCTGCGTCCTCACTGGGTATAAAAGCGGGATGTACGACGCGACGGGACAGTTCCGATTTGGAAAGCGAAGCGAATCAGTCTCCTGCGAACTAGAAGTGATCGAGTTTAGTGTAATTTAGTGTTCCGTGTTTAGTGTTGAAATTAAGTGTTTTTAATTGTGTTTTTAAGTGTTTAATTGTGTAATTGTTAGTCGATAAATAAATTAATTGTCTTTTGGTGACTTTTGGCGTATCTTGAATTAAACGTACCCCGTTCCCGCAACACTATAAATAAAAATAAAATATAATTTCCTTTTATTTAAGTGAATCCATCTGTCGGTGTGAACCGAAGCTTTCGTGTTCGCTCATTAAAACAAAATAATAGCTTTATGTACAAAATTCGATCGATATCGAATGTTATGCTTGTACCTGTAGCTACTCTGTAGCTTAAGGAACATGCACCGATGAAATGCAATTTGCAATTAACTCAATGTAACGAAGTGTGGAGCGAGCTATACCGAGAGCAGATAGGTTACAAAATATTCCGTTACCTACTTATCTATACTCATATTATAAAGAGGAAAGATTTGTATTTTTGTATGTTTGTAATGAATAAACTCAAAAACTACGAGACCGATTGCTATAATTTTTTCACCATTAGAAAGCTGCATTATTCAGAAGTAATATAAGCTATATTATATTTTTTTTAAATTAGGGATCCTTACTAAAACTCCAATAATGTAACCCAAGGTGTAAAAAAATGACCTGAAAAATTACTTACGTCGCGTGCGCTGCGAAAACTATTGATGATAGAATAATATAATTTACTACCACTTTGCAGAACTCTCCATTATCTACAAAAAGTGTCGCCACAGCATATGTCTAAATATTATAGTTATGTCACAGTAAGCCGTTTTTTATTCTAAAAATTTAATTTATATGTCGCCGCTTGAAAAGGATCTTTATTTGTACCTTGGTATTAATCCTTATCAAAATAAATTTCTTTATATTCAAGACGGCTTCAGTACCTTTAAATAACTTTTTAAATTATTCAATTCGGACATTTCTTTCGGAAGATATCACGAATTTAAAAATGCAAGTATTAGAAAAATGTCGCGTGGTTGCCACTTTGATTTTAACTTGAAGGAATTTTGAATTCGCTTTATTAAATTCGTTTCGTAGGTAAATAAGTACCTGATAATAAATATTATATTTTAATGTAATATTTTATATAGAGATAGAGGTATACCGAAGCGAAGCGAGGGCGGGTCGCTAGTAATGTGTAAATGTGTAGTATTGTTAGTAAAAGATGTTTTAATTTAGTTATTTTAGTTTATAATAATTACATTTCATTTAAATACTTATATTTAAATGAATAAATGAATATTATTATTGTTTATTTATTTAATTCAAATCTGTTCTAGTCAGTATTTACAGTTTTCAATAAATGTAAAAGTTAATTTAAATTATGAATGCGCTTTTTTATGAAATTACTCAATAATACCTACAGGTAATAGAATAAATCCCTCCGCCGCGCCGCTGCCGCCGCAGCAGTCCGCCCATCACCCCTTCTTCTGAAACACAACGATTTTTCATTTATAATTAAAGGAAATATTATTAACATTTATTTTTTGTATAACATTGTAATGCAACGTTTACGTCAGTAATTTACGATTTAAAATTAAATTATGAAGATAGATAGTACATACAGAATCTTAAACTAGAAGAAGAGAACAGTAGGTAGGTATACAGAAACTTATTTATATTTTCTTCGGCAACATTTTCTCAAAATGTTAGATTTCTATCTATTTAATAAAAAAAAAAGAACGAAGGTCAATTAGTCGAACATCTATACTAATATTATAAAGCTGAAGAGTTTGTTTGTTTGTTTGTTTGATTGTTTGTTTGTTTGTTTGTTTGTTTGTTTGTTTGTTTGGACGCGCTAATCTCAGGAACTACTGGTTCGATTTGAAAAAATCTTTTTGCGTTGCATAGACCATTTATGCTATATAACATCACGCTGCGACCAATAGGAGCAAAGATACAATGGAAAATGTGTAAAAAACGGGGGAAACGCGAACGAAGTCGCTGGCACAGCTAGTTATTTATATTTGTCAACTTCATGTCCGCTGTATTATGTGAAGTATTTCATTACATTTCTACGTCATACGATCATTAAACACATTAACCAGGTTGCAGTTAATACACTCAACAAAGTAAGTAGTACCTACAGTTAATATTTCTCATTAAAACTCAGTCAATGTTAAAAGAACTTTCTGATTTTATATGTAGATAGGTCGCTTGTACTTGTATATTTATTAATATTGTATTAATATTCAATTACGGTACATTATCAATAAAAATCTAGCACTGGCCCAGCGCCTTTACATTACACGCCTGACGCCCTGATAGTCGATCAAAACTGTTACCCTATCCTTCAGACATTCCTACCTAAGTAAATCTGCTAACTGCTGCAGTGTTAAGATCCGCGGAGCTATAATTAGACATTAATAAAAAATATTTTGTCTGTTTTTACTTTATCTACTTAGTGTTTTCTAGTCTAGATAGGTAATATTAACATCCACTAGGTGAATTTATTTTATTTTGTAACCATTAGACCAATGGTATTATAAATACCACATTAAAAACGAAGTAACTGAATATACTGAACAATAAAATAAGAAGTCTCTTATCTGTAGCATATTGAAAACATAATTTAATTTATATAAGTATTCTATACTTATCTACTTATAAGTTACACCATACCGTGGGATTACCTCCATATTAGACATGTTATTAATACAGATGCTCGACAAAGAAATATCTAAATATTAAGAATACAATTTTGTAAATATTTTGCGGTATGTAGGTACTGTGCTTTACTAAGGTAGTAGGTAGGCTGCTTTGCTAGGTATCGTGTAAAAGACAGTCTGCGACCGGGAGTTAGCTTGTTGGCTAAGTGTAATAAATTATGCATGAGCAGGTACCTCGTCAATTGCGGTAGGTGTGAGAGCAGCCGAGCGGGCGCCGGGGCGGCGGGCGGCGGGCGGCGGGCGGCGGCGCGCGGGCGGGCGCAGACCCAGAGACAGCGTTATAATTCACCTGGAACCTGCATAAAACGACACATTAGACACTCCATCACCAGTGCCTGTATCATATTCGGTATCATATGCGGATGGGAACACCGACCATATTATTTGGGAGCGGAAAGGGGATGAAATAATAATGATTATCGTGTAAATGTACCTAAGGTGAATTTATATTTTTCAATATATTACAAAAAGGGAATTAGAGGGGAATTAGAGATACCCCGCGCGCGTCGCTGCCTGAGCAACACCGTATCTGTTTTCTCTTACTTAAATAATTCACAAGAAGTATATTTTTCGCGAAGTTATTGTCATGCTATATACCGTTTTGTAGCCAGTTTCCTGTATCATCTAGTGGTGTGATTATTGTTTTGATTAAAACACCGGTTCGAACACAGTGATAACAAATATCGGCAAACATTTACGTTGAAGTGCAAGCATTTGTAAGCCGACCGTTATCGGTTACTCGCATCTCACGATCCTGCACGAGGCCGCGCCGAAAACACCCGATCGTCGCCCGCTACAGCCGTTGCCGGCCGCCCGTACGTGCGTCATCGCTCGGCCGCTCGCTCATTACGGATCACAACAATGAAATTTGCGTGTTGTGGTGAGTTGACAGATGGCGCGTCCGGTGGTGCGCCTTCACTTACATGCATAAAGTGTAAGTGTCCCTATCACGTTCAGTGTTTGGGTTTTACTGCACTGAACAAGAAGGATATTAATTTTGAATTTAAAAAGAAGTGGATGTGCCCAAACTGTGCGCCGAAAGTCCATAATAAGGACAGTACGCCCATAAGAAGTACTGGTACGGTTCGTCAACCAACTGTGTCTGAAAATATCACTGTTCAGAGGGGAGGCTCCCGACTTAAGGACCCCCCGTCGCCGCCCCCTACCGACTGCGGCCTGGACGCACCGTTGACTTTGTTTGCGGTCAAGGAACTCCTAGCATCTGAGCTTAAGAAGATGCGCAGTGAGTTCGAAACAACAATGACCAATATTATAAGTAAGGAGTTGAAGGCACTGAGGGAAGAGGTAGCTGGTTTTAAACAATCGTTGTCATTTTTAAATGGCCAGCAGGAAGACCTTACTAAGAGGATCATTGAGGTTGAAAATATTGTTAAACCTTTGATTTGTCAGTCGTCTGAATTAGGAGAAATGAAGGCTACGGTCAATAAATTCGAAGTCGACAAGAACAAACAAGAACAGTGGGCAAGACGATCTAATGTCGAGATTTTCGGAATTCCAGAAAAGAAAGGTGAAAATTTATTAAAAATCATGGAGTCCATAGGCAGAGTCGCTAGTTTCCCGCTCAATATCGATACAGACTTAGATTTTGTAACTCGAGTTGCGCCAAAGGGCAATGACAGTAAAAAACCTAAACCTATTGTGGTTAGATTTTTGGCTCGTTACAAAAAGGACAACTTTTTGGCATCTGCCAGAAGAATCAAGCTGAAATTAAGAGATATTGGTTTTACTGGTGATAGTCTTGTGTACGTAAATGACCATCTAACAAGCGCAAATAAATCATTACTGCAAAGTACCAAGAAATTGTGTAAAGAAAAAGACTATAAGTATGTATGGGTGAAAAATTGCTCGATATTGGCTCGTTGTTCTGATACGTCCCCAGTAATATCCATAACTTCAATTGCAGATTTGAGTAAAATAAAGTGATGTTTTTGTTATATGTACTGTCGTTGTCAGAACGTTTATTTTACAGATGTAGGTTATTCTAATGTAAACTTTACTGAGATATCCGAGGGCATTTTTGTTTTTGATTATATTTTAATTAATTTTTATTCTTACAGGTTAATAATTAGGGAGTCTGTATTACACCCAATATCAATTTCCATCCAACAGTTTACTGTTTTTCTAGTTAGTGTTCCATTGATTCCAGATAGTGTTGAAGTGCTTATGAATGTACAATTGTATAATATGCTCTATTGTAAAATTAATTCTAATGGCGCAGGTTAAGGATCTCTCCGTGTACTATCAGAATGTGCGTGGATTGCGGTCTAAGACTAACATATTTTTTCGTAATCTCATGCAGGTGGACTATGACATCATTTGCCTGACTGAGACCTGGCTGTTACCCGGTATCTATGATTCTGAGTTATTTGATAGCCGGTATAGCGTGTATAGATCTGACCGTAACTATGAATCTCGTGGAGACCGTCTCGGTGGCGGTGTTCTAATTGCTGTGCGTCGTGAACTCCCGGTTAGATCATACAATATTATATCTATGCCAAATGCAGCTGCGGAGGCAGTCGTTGTTACACTTGATAGTAAAATCCGATCTGGGTCTAGACTGTTGCGGATTTATAATGCTTACCTTCCTCATTGCAATTCCCATGCAGAATGTCTTAATAACTTTTTTGAAGTTATTACTGATACTTATGTACAGAATCCGGACGACCTATATGCTGTTGTGGGTGACTTTAATGTTTCCTCTGCTCAGTGGATAACGTGTGGCCAAAGAATAAGTCTTGCGGATCCCAGCCCTAGTGACGACTTGGCACATGCCCTAAGTTGTTTTTTGCAATTTACCGATTTTAATCAGTACAACAACATTTCTAATGTAAATAATAGATTCCTTGACCTGATTATTAGTAATAATGAGTGCATTGTCAGTCGTAGTGTTGGGCCTCTAGTCGCGGAGGACGCTCACCATCCCGCACTAAGTGTTGTCGTGCGTGCTTCATTCCCGCGTTCGTTGAAGTCACCTAACAGGGTAGTACGTTTATTGGTTATCTATTGTTTGCCCGAAAGATATATGCCATAATATTCATATGCCCGAATTTCATTTGCCATAATTTCATTTGCCCGAATGTTATGTTTGCCATAAAATACAAATGACATAATTTTAATTGCCCGAAAATCAGATTCCATAATGATTCGAATGCCATACGTATTGTTATCCATATTTTTAATTGCAATAATATTATGCAACAGAATTTTTAAGCGCCATACTCCTAACGCCAAATATTTGTCCTAAAAAGCGATTGGCTTTCTGGCACTTCGCCGGCCGCTGCGGCATCGCTCGCTTCGCTCGCTCGGCTCGTGCGTTGTCTTTCATGTTTCTAACCTAACCTAACCTATTTTTTTTATCATTCTTTTAACCTATTTTACAAGCTTTTTCGGTGGGAAATGATGTAATGGCACGGAAACAACGTTTCTAACACGTAACTAATAAAGTAAACAATGAGTATGACATATATGGCGTTTGAAAATTCTGTTGCATAAATTATTGCAATTAAAATATGGATAACAATACGTATGGCATTCGAATCATTATGGAATCTGATGTTCGGGCAGTTAAAATTATGTCACTTGTATTTTATGGCAAACATAACATTCGGGCAAATGAAATTATGGCAAATGAAATTCGGGCATTTGAATATTATGGCAAATGAAATTCGGGCAACTGAAATTATGGCAAGTGGGGGTATACCACGTTTATTTCGTAAGGCTGACTATAATGCCATTAATGTGGCATTATCTGGGTTATCTATTGTTTGCCCGAAAGATATATGCCATAATATTCATATGCCCGAATTTCATTTGCCATAATTTCATTTGCCCGAATGTTATGTTTGCCATAAAATACAAATGACATAATTTTAATTGCCCGAAAATCAGATTCCATAATGATTCGAATGCCATACGTATTGTTATCCATATTTTTAATTGCAATAATATTATGCAACAGAATTTTTAAGCGCCATACTCCTAACGCCAAATATTTGTCCTAAAAAGCGATTGGCTTTCTGGCACTTCGCCGGCCGCTGCCGCGATTATCGCCTCGCTTTGCTCGCTCGGCTCGTGCGTTGTCTTTCATGTTTCTAACCTAACCTAACCTATTTTTTTTATCATTCTTTTAACCTATTTTACAAGCTTTTTCGGTGGGAAATGATGTAATGGCACGGAAACAACGTTTCTAACACGTAACTAATAAAGTAAACAATGAGTATGACATATATGGCGTTTGAAAATTCTGTTGCATAAATTATTGCAATTAAAATATGGATAACAATACGTATGGCATTCGAATCATTATGGAATCTGATATTCGGGCAGTTAAAATTATGTCACTTGTATTTTATGGCAAACATAACATTCGGGCAAATGAAATTATGGCAAATGAAATTCGGGCATTTGAATATTATGGCAAATGAAATTCGGGCAACTGAAATTATGGCAAGTGGGGGTATACCATTATCTGACGTTGACTGGTTCAGACTTTGTAACCATAGCGACATAAATCTAGCAGTAGCAGAATTTTATAAGATTGTGAATGAGGTGATTAGTGTTCATGTCCCGGTCATAACTATAAATAATAACACACGTTATCCACCCTGGTATTCAAAGAGTCTAATAAAAGTTATGAAAGAAAAAAAGAAATATCATAGTAAATGGAAGACCTATGGTGGATTGCGTGATTATGATACTTTCATTCTACTTCGTGAGCGTCAGAAGCGGGTACAACGCGATTGTTACGAATCTTACATCCGAAATGCCGAAGATAAAATAAGATATAACAGTAAACATTTTTGGGCATTCGTAAAGTCAAAGAGATCTGTATCGGATCTGCCAGATACAATGTTTTTAGGTGACACTGTCTCTAACAATGGTATTAAGATTTGTGATCTCTTTAACAGTTTTTTTCACTCTGTGTTTGAACCTGATATGGTTGCGCGTTCACGCAATGCTAATTGTAGCAATTTGGTTTCGATTGATTCGATTGTATTATCTGTCGATTGTATTAATAAGTATCTGGGACAATTAGACATCAATAAGGGTTCAGGGCCGGATGGAATACCTCCCATTTTTCTGAGGATGTGTTGTGACTCTATTGCGCTACCTCTATATCTGTTGTTCCAAATGTCGCTAAGGTTAGGTATTATGCCCCGGGTTTGGAAGTTGAGCCACGTTATTCCAATTTTTAAATCTGGAGATAGGCACGACGTGCAAAACTATAGACCAATATCTAAACTAAGCACGATACCAAAGCTTTTTGAGAAGATCGTGTTTGATAACATCTTCCCCATTCTTAGACCCGTTATCATGGATGAGCAGCATGGTTTCATTAGCAGAAGGTCAACTGAAACAAATCTATGCGAATTTATTCAACGCGTAGTACTGTCGATGGATCGTGGTTCTCAGGTGGATGTCGTGTATACAGACTACTCTAAAGCATTTGATAAAATTTCACATTCTTTACTAGTCCACAAATTGGGAGAAGTCGGTATACACGGTGATCTACTTCGATGGCTTGAGTCGTACCTTAGAGAGAGAAGTCAGGCTGTAACTGTCAAGGGTTTCTCATCTTCATTTGTTCCTGTAACATCAGGTGTACCCCAGGGTTCCCACCTTGGACCTCTATTATTTAATTTATTTATAAATGATATCATTACCGTATTCAACAATAGCAATGTCTTACTGTATGCCGATGACATGAAGATTTTTAGGACAATTGAATCTCCTAATGACTGTCTCTTATTGCAGAGTGATCTCAATAGACTATCTGACTATTGCAAAGACAATTTTTACATTTAAATATTAAAAAATGCAATATTATTTCTTATACTAGGAAAACTAAAGTAGTCTCATCTAATTACCACATTAATAATGAACATTTGCAGCGTGTTGTCCTTGTTAGGGACTTGGGTATTTACCTCGATACTAAACTTACTTTTAATTTCCATATAACCCATGTAACTAGTAAGGCATATCGAATGTTGGGATTCATTTTAAGAACAGCTAAAGATTTTAGACTGTCTAGCACTTTAATACTTCTATATAATTCTCTAGTAAAACCAATATTGGAATATGCATCAGTAGTTTGGAATCCTCGCTACGCAATATACATAAATATCATAGAAAGAATCAACCAAAAATTTTTAAAACACTTGCGTAGAGGGAAGGGTATTTCTTCTACAACAGTTGGGAACAACGTGTTGACAATGGAACAACGACGGATGGAAAGAGATCAAATGTTTTTGTATAAAATTTTAAATAATAACATTGACTCACCTTTTCTTCTGAAATCAATAAATATTAAGTGCCCTCGGTTAAACTCTCGAAATCGTGATCTGTTTTATATTCCGTTGTGTAGAACAAATTATGCACAGAATACATTTCTGCACAGATCATGTAAAGAATACAATTCTAAATTTAGTGATATAGATATGTTCAATTACTCTATAGGTTTATATAAAAAGGAATTAAGACTTGCCCTATCAAATAGCTTAGCATAACTTAGTTAAGTTGTTACTTTAAACATTTTTATTTTTGTTATTGTTATTAGTGTTAAAAATTATCTAGATCAAATTATTTGCCGATTTAGTGTGCTCAGGTTATGTACTATTTAACGGTGGAAACTTCACTGATTTATGTGCAATTTATGTATTTTCTATCTTTATGTGCTTAGTGTAATTGTATGTTTCCCAAAAATAAATAAATAAATAAATAAAGAGGTTAATTTTTGTAAACCTGTTTAAAGTACATACTTAAAAATAACCAACTTTGTAGATACCTATATAGCTACAGCTAGAAATTAATTTGAAATAAGTGGACAGAAATAACAATAGCGATCCAAATATTTATACTTTAAAAGCGTGCGTAGCGAGCGAGTCCGCGGCGCGCGCGCAGGCCCCGCGCGGCTCCGGGCCGCACGCACTCGCTGACCTGGCCACATAATATGATGATTAGTCTGACATAAAACCGTTTAATTGCAAAATAATAAGAAAAGCTATTATTGAGTTGCATTAAGAGATCTCAAAACAATATTAATATTATTAGGTTTTTACAGTTCGCAAGTTTGTACTCTAGTATAATCTCAGAAACGGCTCAACCGCTCAACCAATTTGAATTCGGATATCCTCTCTCCCATTTTAGGTTTCAGTATATGAGTATTTAAGAAACAAGAAAATGGATAGAATTAGAAGTCAATCTACCTACTATAAAATAAATTAAACTAGGAATCAGCATAAAAAACAGCCTTACCAAGCATCAGCTGCTTGGACACAGCTCGGGCCGCGCAGCGCCGCCTGGACCGACACAATATTGTTTAGAGCACCTACATAACAAAACAATACATTATCACATTACGTATCTTTCGACCTTTTTAACTAAAGGCAGATGCGTATCATACGGGCGCGGCTGAGCAGTATTTTTCGACTTTCTATAAATTTAATAAAAACCGCTCGTGCGAGCTTTAGCACAATGCTATGTAGGGTTGCCAACTTTTTTTAGCAGAAATAAAGTATATCTGATTTTAAAGGAGGTAAATAGCAGCATTTTACCTGAAATAAAATGCTTATTAAATACTTACCTTATTTGAAGCTTATTTGATTGAGAGAGCCACCTGTTTCCGCTTCCGCTACGTTAGTTTCTAACACTTTTTCTTTCTGTCATCCCCACTTCCGGCCCCCCCCCCCCCACCAGGCAGGCCCGAGCGCAAGAGCTCTGTGGCCGACTTGCTTCATTGAGTCGAAATCACCAGGCAGGAATTAAATATAAGCTTCAAATAAGGTAAGTATTTAATAAGCATTTTATTTCAGGTAAAATGCTGCTATTAAATTCTTGACCGTTATTTGAAGCTTATTTGATTGAGACGTGTTTGTTATCGCCTGGTGGGTGGACGGACGCCAATGTGAGGAGAATCGAAGAGTATCATAATTATTATAGCTGTATTTGAGGAAAATATGTTAAAGTTTTCAAGAAAAGGAATAAAAACTCATGTTTAAAGTATCTAACTGTAACTTAGTTTTATTCTGTCTAATATAAGTACAATAGGTAAGTTAAATAAAGTTGAAAACAGTAGAGGTTTCTCTTATGAAACCGTCAAACTTGAATTAGACAGATAGATAATAATCAACGTACTAATTATACAATAATTCTGGTTTATATAAATATGAACGTAACTTTAATCAACAGGATTAAATAATATTGATAAATTGTTATTATTGCTACCTACAGGAGCGGAATCAATTTCTCTCCTGTAAAAGTTAGCAAAGGTATTCGCTGATCTCCAATTACCACGAGATAGAATTTCATCTAAAGGAAGTTTGTTAGCCCAATTTTTAGAAGCTACGGCTGACCGCAAACTACCAGGAGTAGAAGATATACCGGCTTCTGTAAGGAGAGTTTTAATCCACCCTGCAATTATTGTCCGTGATGCTTCTTTAGCCTGACCTCTAATATTCGTGAAAAGGTTAGTACATTTAGCGAGTTTGCGCCGATTTTCGAGCAGTCTGACCGTCTGTTTGACCCAGTATACAGGGTCAAGGTTTTTGTTCTCTGCATTAGACAGCAATCTCCAACCTGACTGTCGATGATCACCATTATCAGTCTTAGATCCAAATGTTGGCCATAAAATCAGACTGTTATTGCAATCTACTAAATGCTCCGAGTCCACGGCCAGTAATGTCAAATCATGTACTCGTCTCCCTGAACATAAAAGCAATAGTGTAGAAGTATGCCGACAAACAGCAAAAACGTTGTTCTCATTCACATTGTTTGTCTTCATAAATGAAGCTAAAATATCTATATCCCATATCGGTGGCTTTCGAACCGTCGGCTTCTTTATGGAGATAGACTTTAGAACATGCTTCACTAAGGTATGTGAACTTAGCTGTCCTGCATCATCTGGACTACAAAGTGTGGCAACTACAGATTTATGCACTAAAATTGTATTATATGCTAGCTTGTGTACAAGATATAAATCTGCTAGAAATCTTGCTAAAGTAGATCCAGAGGGTTGAAAAGGGTCGACTTTTTGTTGTTTACTGTGTCCACTAGGTTCTGTTTGAGATTGTGGATGGTGAATGGGGCTGTCAGGGCTCGCGATTTGAGGTCTGCCCTCCAAAATACCCGATCCCAGCGAGGCACTACTAGTAGGTAAATCCCTGTCGCTGAATTCAGATGTGACAGCACCTTGGGAATTAGGTAAGGTGGAGGAAATATCCACGCCAGTTGATAATTCCACGTTCGTGAAAACGCATCGTGGTACAGAGCTTGAGCGTCTTTGAGATCTAGTGATACGTAATTCTCCACTACATGTGCTCGTCGGGATGCAAAGAGATCTACAACTGGGATCCCAAGTTTCTGGAAAATTACATCTGTGCTCTGTGGCAGCAGATGCCATTCTGGCGGGGAGCGATGTCTGGAGAGATGGTCGGCGTGACCGTTGTAAATACCTGGTATGTGCCGAACCATTAGATCGATCTGGTATCTGTCTAGCAAGACAAATATTTTGTTCGTCAGATCCATCAGACCCATAGACTTGGTCCCTCCTTCGTTTCTTAAGTAGGCCACCACCGTCCGATTGTCGCACTGAACCAGCGTCGTTGAATGGCACAATTTGTGACCGTGGCTCACTAAGACTTTCAGAACAGCCAGCATTTCTTTCATATTGCAATGCAGGGGTTTCTCTTCCGCGGTCCACGAGCCTGAGATCGAATGGCCGTCGATTTGAGCTCCCCATGCTATGTCGGATGCATCCGTCGTAACGAAATGTGTCGGTGATGGTCGATGAACCGCCGACGAACGGCGACAATTGGGGAGCCACCATTCTAGTTCCCTTTGAACTGTTCTCGGTAAGCGAAATCTCTTCTTGTCCGGTTCGTTCCTCAAAGAGTTGAGAAATTCTAGAAGCGCTCGAAAGTGTAGCCTGCCTGTAGGGATTACAAATGCCGCAAAATTCATCAGTCCTACCAGGCACTGTAAGTCCTTCAGACATGCCCAGTTTGCAGTTATCATGTCCGATACCTTCTGGCAAAGTTTTGTTATTTTGTCTAACGGTAGACTCTTTTCGTTGAGCCAAGGATTCCAAAGGATCCCTAAAAGACAAGGCTTTTTTGGGGAATGGTTATGGACTTCTCCACATTGATTTGCCATCCTAGATATAGTAACTGATCTAGTAATATTTGAACATGAAGCTGTAGAGTCCTCCTGTCTTGGTGGACAACTAAAAAATCGTCCAGGTAGACTAATACTCGTAACCCTTGTTCTCTTAGAGTTCTCGCAACCCAATTCGTCAAAGAAGCGAACACCTTGGGTGCGGTGCTTAGCCCAAAGGGGAGGCAAGTCATTTGTAATAGTTCTGCTTTGTATATAAGGCGTAGAAAGCGTCGGTGACTGTGCGCTATTGGCAGGTGAAAATATGCCTGAGATAGGTCGACCTTGCAGAGCCAATCGCTGGGCTGAAGAAACTCCGGAACACGAGACACATTTATTAGATGAAAGCGCTCTGTGTACACATACTCGTTCAATGCTTTGAGGTTGAATATGGGACGAGCCGTGCCGTCGACTTTGGGCACTAAAAACATTGTTGACAGAAAACTGGGGGAGCACCGAACTGCTTCTAATACACCTTGGTCCTTCATTTGTGATATGATTGTAGACATTATTTCGGATTCTGTTGTTTGAAATGTTCCATTCTTCAGATCCGGTAACATTAAGGGTGGTTTCTTTATAAAGGGTATGCGATACCCTTTTATTATGCGTAACAGAAAATTGGGTGCTCCTTCTTTTTTCCATTTCCTGTGATAGTGGACTAGACGTCCAGCTCGGAAGTCAGAATTTTCGCTTTTGCTGCCGGTGTTATGATCAGCCGAGGCCCCTGTACGTTTCCGGTTGACCTTACCTTTGCCCTTGGTATCTATTTGTTTGTCGGGTACCTCCTCGTGGGTGAAATGATCCTCTCCCAACATTTACCGGACGCCGTTCCACATTAATGCTGTTCTGACCCTGCGAGGGACGGTTATGGTAGTAGGCCTGCGAGGCTTGATTGTGCGTGTAATGTGGATTAGGCGCAGGTGCACGGTACCCATGGCTGGCCCCCTGCGAGGGAGCATAATGATAAGCCAGCCCCTGCGAGGTGGCGAGCAGAAGCTTTACTGGTACCAGGTTGCGGACCTGGACCACTTAATGATTGCTTGGTCAAAGGCATGAAAGCTTTTTAACTCCACCTATTTTCTCAAGGGCGGACGTGAAGGCTTCGGCATTAAAGAGGTATTGATTAGACGGTGGAATTTTTCGCAAGGTTGATTTGATCAAGGGGTCACGTACGCAATTAGTTATACCATCTCTGCGCATCTGGATCACCTCTGCTCTATGACCACAAACCAATTGCAATAAATCTGAAGTAATCTTCGAAAAATCACCTTTAGAAAAAAGGTCATTAATTTTATCATGCAAGCTTTCGACCGTGAAATTGTCTGCACAACGAGCCCACATGAGCAACTCATTAAAACTTGCCTGTAATGCTTGCTTCTGCTTAAGAATGCAAAAAGTGAGAGCAGAATATGCTTTATCGGCATAGGCCAGGTGTCGCAGTTGATCATACGACCGGATTTCGTCATTAGCTTCCAACTCGATGAATCCGGGGGTGTGGTTATAAAGTTTTTGAACTTCGGAATAGCGAACTTCACACCATTCTTTTTTATCAAAATATTGAACATCTTGTAAATATTTTAAGAATAAGTCCGGAGTTTTGGGAATCACAGGCTCTTTTAACTTAGTTTCAAAGTCAAAACTAACCTTTAACCTCGAATGTTCGGGGTCATGAGTGGATGGTTCTTCAGCGCAGTCATATAAAATACCACTTACATTATCGTCAACAAGAATGTCAGACTCACGGTCGAAGTGAGCAGAGTGTGATAGGTCGGAGCAATTATGGTCCACAGCGGTTCTACACTGAACATCATGATGGACAGCGTCGTTACCAGAAAAACGATTGTATCGCTCATTAACTGCTAATTGTTTACGCAACTCACAAACTTCTCGTGATAACATCTCAAGTTGGTGACCATCCTTGCTTTTACGATGGCCCCCCCTTTTTTTGTAACGGCGATAGCGCCGACGCGATCTCTGCTTCTTACGAGCTTTAAGATTCGAGGAGCTCTTTGAAGAACTGCTACTATTGGATGAGCTATCACTAGAACTAGACGATGTACTAGTAGTGCTACTGTCACGGCCACGATCTGAATTACTCACGGTTTTTGATGGAACTCTAGAGAGGTGGCGATCAGACGCCTGCGGTACCTCGCTAGCGTCGCATATTTCTGCACACACCTTCGATCGATTTGACTTGTCCTTTCGTCGATTTTCAGAACAATTCACGTTAATTAAATCATCCATCCTAAAAGGAGAACTATTTTAGAAAAGGTAGGTAGTAGGTAGGTAGGTTATAGCCACAACCACCACAAAGAACTTTGTTGTAGGCAAACGTTTGTTACAATTTTGTAAAAATAAATGAAGGTAGAAAAATAAACACGATCAGAAAAAATCACGATTCGCTTTAAACAAAACAATACGCTTAATACAATTATGCATTGCTAAGCAATCTTTTATTTCACAAAGCATTGAACAAAACTATATGTATATGTATATTCAGCACAATAAATTCACTGCTTAGAAACTTTTGTTATCAGAATAACGAACACAACAATAATGTCTTTGATTTTGAAACAAAATCTACAATTCAGCACGTTAAATTCACTGCTTAAAGATATCGAAAATAAAACGGGTATTTACGTAAACTTAACTTGAAATGTGCTGCGATAAAATATATACACTTTTAAATCTTATCGAACGGGAATCCGTTTAACAATAAATACTCGTGATTGTTTAAGATTCAAGATAGTTGTACTCACGTTTTAATTTTTCTTAAAATGTTGTTGCGAACACTAAAATCACTTGTATTTTATATCACTTGTATTTTATAATTTCACGTTAACAGCGGATTTTTGAATAAGTCTGTACTCTGCGGGAAACAGGACGCCAATGAAGCAAGTCGGCCACAGAGCTCTTGCGCTCGGGCCTGCCTGGTGGGGGGGGGGGGCCGGAAGTGGGGATGACAGAAAGAAAAAGTGTTAGAAACTAACGTAGCGGAAGCGGAAACAGGTGGCTCTCTCAATCAAATAAGCTTCAAATAACGGTCAAGAATTTAATAAAGAGTATACACTTTTAAAAAAGAGTATCATTTATTTTTATCTTTTATTACAGACGTGCACTAAACATTTTGTAAAAAAGAGTATTTTAGCGTACTCTATTAGTGTTATAGATTATAGAGTACGACCACATGAAATAGAGTACAATACTCTATTTTAGAGTACGGTTGGCAACCCTAATGCTATGTGCTATTATGTTGGCTCCTAAAACACACAGCGTTGATGTGAAGAATGCTGTCTGAGATCTTTCCAAAACATTAAATATCATAGACAATCTTACCAAATATCTCTGCTCATATACCTTTCTCCCTCTCTCACCAGCGGGCGCCATCACTCGAAAGGCGCGAAGTGAGTGACATGAACTGTCAAATCATAGCGTTTGTGATTTTTCCGTTGAAACATCGTAAAAATTTTCTCTATCCAATTTCAATGAAGGAAATTGTTTTACATTGTGAATTATAGTGTGAATTAAGCACACAGCGTCTATTTCAATAGTATTGAGTGTTTTTTCAATGAATAGTGAGTGTTTGTAGCGCTGAATCCAAAAAGCAAAGAGTATGAAAATCGTGAAAGAATGTTCGCAGCCGGTTCAAACTGGAAACAGTTGTTTCGACTTCTACGACTTCTATTTGATCGTCGAGGGAGTTGTATGGTTTGTCTGAACATCTACAATACGCTTCATAAGGCGGAAGAGCTCAGTCTGTAAGTTCAAACATTTTGTTTTGTTCAAACAATTGTTACTCGACCGGATCCGCGCGTTAACACTCTAGTTTATTAGAATCTTATTCGATTCTCAGTTAATCTCTGAAAAGAATCAGATCTATCTTGTCGGTTTTATAACCTCTTTATAAATGTTGCCATTAGGTTAATAAGATTATTAATGGCAGGCAATGGTAATGAGATAATTATGTACTTTCAAACATTTTTGCAATACCATATCGCAAGGGCAAAATATCTCTTTACTATTAACAGACTTATCTAGTAAGCCTGGCGTTATGTAAAATTGTATCTTTTTACAATTATGTAGGTTTCTACAACCTTAACTAAGCAGTAAGCCACCTGATGTCAGATGGCTTACCACCATCGGAGTCCACAATACAATTATTACAGTTCAATTAGAGCATATTACTTATACAGGTTTTTTAATAAGATCCAATCATTATGATGGCATAACTAGAGTATATTGTGTGAGAAAAAGTTTGGTTTATGATAAAGTTAATTAAATAACTAGCTAACAGTACTCTAAGAGATGAAAAATAGCTATTTTTCTATTATAATGTAGTGCATGCCTGCTATCACTACCTATTTATAGTTTCTGAGTCGTAGCTCATCATATTACTTATATATATTAAGAAGTGAAGTATATTTTCACAAAAATTGAGTACATTATCCTTTTAGGATAGACATATATTTTAATAACTCCTGGCTTAGGTAAATAAAACATAAATGTGTCTATCACACTAATTCAGACAGTTGTCTGAAGTAAGATTATAGTACAAATAAAATATATAACCATTTTACATCTTGAGGGTTATACCAAATAAGACCTCTTAAGTGGTACTTGCAACCACATAACATATTAATTATTAAGAAATAATAAAATTATTTTTCCAATTGACATACATCATAATAATATTAAACTGGCTGGAGCCCTCTTTAGGCTCATGTTACTTTTATCAGGAAATAAAAATAACTGATACATCAGGAGGTAACCTATCTAATGATTATATTGCCTCTTGGATTAAACTTAGAACAATTCCAGTTTAATTTATAGACCAGCTTAGTATTACTTTATATAGTTACAAACTAGTAAATGTAGGCTTTAAGTAAGGATTACCCTAACTTGGCCAATGTAAATGCAGGAATGAGATTCCTCTGAGTACTCAACAACAAGGAGGTACTGCAGTTGACCTCTCTATTATTATAAACAGTATTCTCTAATGTATTCAATGGGATTTGCATGGGAAACCAGACCCAACCAACATGTATAGGTCCCTAGAGACTTAACCAGAATTTTGCTTATCTATATAGATATGTTAGATCTGCACTCTTAAGTGCACATGCAATTTAATTTATTTTCTGTAAGTAGGTATATTTCCTGCTATAACTCTCAGGTTGCGGAAACTTTGAGAACCAGAATAGTCTTAGAATGGGTTGTTAATAAGATTTGCTCATTCTTGTATGTCCATAAGGAATACCAGGCTATAAAATATTATGATCATAATTATATTAATTATTACATAATCAGTAAACCATGTGTTAAAGACTAAACACAAAGTGACTGTCTAGTACTAAATACAATATACATTGTAACATAGATATGTTACAATGTCAATATATAGATAATAATAATACATTGCATCCAATTATCTAATTATATAGTTCAAATAGTAGTAATTTATTTAAAATTACTCCCAAGTTTTGGTAACAATTGTCATTTTGAATTTCAATAATTTGACTTTGATTTACAATAGTGCTTAATATATAACTACATGGTATGACTTATGAATTTAAAGTTTTTCAACTGACTTAGCTAATCTGCCTTGCTTAATATAGCAGGACCTGAGTGTTGTGATGAATAAATATGACAATAAACACAGCTTATAGAATAATAATATGATGATGATGATGATGATATGAGTTCTGCTAGGTTACTCACTTCTGAGGTAGAGATGCCCATATCTTCATTATAATATTGTCTGCCTACACATGACATTAACTGTTGACAGTTTTTTGATGACAAATATTTATATGGATTGTAAGTGCTGGCAAAGTACATTTACAATCTAATAGAAGTGATTTTAATTTTTTGACTTTTGTGTCAAAATTTAAGGAGTTACATCCTGTAATCCTATTGATGGTCAGCGGATGACTATGTACCCACAAAAATACACTATCAGTTCAGTCCAACATGGATACTCTGAGTAGGGCCCTGAGTTACATTGGGAGCCTTGGGTATGGACACTTATGGTTAAGACAATGCTTTTCAGATATCTGTCTAATGTATATCTTAGAAGCAATAAAGGCACTAAATCCTTTTTTCTCTTAAGCATCACCTGAAGTGTGGAAATGACTGATACATAGTTATAGGTCACTTGTCTCATGGAGAGATTAAACAGAATTGCGGACTGCCTATCTTTTAGCGGCCGTGTATAAAATAAGTGGCATCAGTAGTCTCAGGCTGTAGAGGCCATACTTGAGTATATAAAGATAGGTACTCACTTGAGATAATATTACTCTTGAAACTTGAGATCTCAATCTCTGTATGAGAGTGGCACCTTCAGTCAATGGTCGCGGAGGCCATAGGTACATGAAGAGTGACGAAATATGGAGCACCTTTAAAAAGTCCACAGAATGACATCTGCAACCCTTAGCCATTGTGGCCATACTTAAAAAGGGGGGTTTTGCGGTCTTCCTAATGGCGGCTGTACACACTCGTTGAGACACCCCGAGACAGGCCGAGCGCGGGTGTGTACAGGGCGCTCTCGTCTCGTCTCGCACTCTCATTCTCATCTCGGTCGCTCTCGGCAGCGTGTCGGTTTTTTGAGCCCGAGTCATAGGGTCTCGTTGGCTCTCGCGAGGTAAACGAGAGCGAACCTGTACACACTCGTTCATTTATAAGTACTCGTTCATTTTATAGTTGCCGGTTGAAACTTGTTATGAATAGACGTCACTATGTGGTCTAAAGAACGTGAATTATTGTGTTTGGCCTTCTGGGGCGAGGCTCTCGACGAGTGTGTACAGGCATGCTCTCGACGAGAGCCTTCTCGGGCAAAGATCTCGGCGAGAGGCTCTCGACGAGTGTGTACAGCCGCCATAAGAAGGGTCAGTTCAGTACCGTACCGTAACGAGACCTGGCTGAGAGCGGGAGAAGACGACAAAGCACCCAAGATCCCAGGCTACCGTCTGAGGCACTGTCCGAGACCTCTCAACATCCGTGGTGGCCGCGGCGGTGGTGTAGGTTTCTACATACGTAGATGCATTTATGCCAGAATGTGTGAAATTCCACCACACACGGATGTCGAGCAAATGTGGCTCAAGTTGAGTTTGAATGGAATGAATGTCGTCATTGGCACCGCATACCGGCCTCCATGGCAGGACGTCGGTCTATTTCTAGACACCATCTCGGATACCATCACTGCACTACCTAGAAGGGATGTTCTGATTCTTACTGGTGATTTCAACATTGATTTGCTGGACGTCATCAGTGGTAGGACAAAATCCTTCAATCAGATGATACAAACATTTTGTCTCTCTCAAGTTGTCACAGAACCCACTCACTTTACTGCTCATAGTGCCAGCCTCTTGGACGTGGTGTGCTCGGATGCTCGAGCTCTGCGGGTTGTTCTAAAGCACACACCAGAACTGGGGGGTCATGCTATGATCACTACAGAGCTCAAAATCAAGAAGGACAAACCTCCACCCCAGTGGATAACCTACAGACCCCTAAAGGATATCCAGTTTGATCAATGGGACAACGACCTGGATACTATTGACTGGAGTCATTTGCTTGCCGCCGACGATCTAAACACTATTGTCAATGAAATGACTACTAGCCTAGTTGGTCTTTTTGATCTGCATGCCCCAGTCAGGTCTAGGAAGTTCAAACATCCCCCACACCCTTGGATAACGGACACTGTTCGGACAATGATGCGCATCAGAGATAAATATTATCAAAAATTCAAAGTCTGCAATAAAATTCCACCAAAGAAAGCTACAAAAACATGAAAGTACTAGTAACTCAAGCGATAGAAAACGAGAAAAAAGCCTTCTTCAAAAATCATATATTAGCTAACACTAAAAACTCTAAAAACTATGGCACAATCTGAAGAACTCTGTTATCCCAGGAAAAAAAATGTAGACTATCCCCTTATTTTTGATGACCCAAATTTAATAAACGCTCACTTTTTAAATGTACCTGGAGACGGACATGTGACTATCTCACAGCTTACTTATTATGAACACCACCGATTCAGCCAGGCAACGTTCACTATGAGCACTGTAACCGAAGACAAAGTACTCAGTATCATCAAGAATTTGAAGTCTAACGCTCAAGGCAGTGATGGGCTCTCTTTAGAAATGATTCGACTCACTCTTCCTCAATCATTAACAATCTTCACCTCTGCAATTAACCTCTCACTCGCCAAAGGAATCTTCCCTGAACAATGGAAGTTAGCGCTGGTAAAACCACTCCCAAAGAATAGCGATCCCACTTCTATGACTGACCTGCGTCCGATCAGTCTTCTTCCCTGTCTCTCCAAGGTACTTGAGAAAATTGTCTGTGAACAACTGACCAGGTATGTTGAACAAAACAACATACTGCCATCACTGCAATCTGGGTTTCGCAAGGGGCACAGCACAGCAACAGCTCTAGCAGACGTTATTGACAACTTGCTCTCAGCTCGGGATCAGGGGAAAGTGAGTGCTCTGCTATTACTTGATTTCTCCAGAGCCTTCGACTCGATTAATCCCGCCCTTCTAGTCTCCAAACTATCTTTCTACGGCCTTGATACCATAGCGCTAAAGTGGTTCTATAGTTATCTGACAAACAGAAGACAATACGTAGAAATAACCAAGCTTGATGGTACCAAGGCTAGTTCAAATCATCTGACTGTGACTCGTGGGGTGCCCCAGGGATCGATTCTTGGCCCAATCTTGTATGCTCTATACAGTGCAGACATCATAAAAGAGATTGCAAACTGCAAATACCATATATACGCTGATGACTTGCAGTTATACTATTCTTTTCAACCAAGAGATCATGTTAACGCCGCAGAGAGGATACAGAAGGATCTGGACCGCATTTCCATCTGGTGTGATGCAAACTGTCTTGTGCTTAACCCTAAGAAATCTAAGCTGTTGCTAACTGGATCCAGCCGCAATGTGGACATGATGAAAAATAACCCCTGCAAATAACGATCAATGGACAACAAATAGTCAGAGTGGATTCGGCGAAAAACCTCGGAATAACAATGGATGGACAACTAAATTTTGAAGGTCATATAGCACATGTCACCCGAAACTGTTTTTACAGGTTAAACCTCCTTTACAAAATCAGGCCATATCTAAATGAGGACCTACGAAAGTTGTTGTGCGAATCACTTGTATTGTCTAAATTGAACTATTGCGATACAGTGTATGGCCCATGCCTGCTAAAAAGAACCGCAAAACTAATACAGCGAGTTCAAAATGCCTGTGCACGCTTCTGCTTCCACATACCTCCCAGATCACATGTTACACCATTCCTCAACTCCGCCAACACTATTAAAATGGAGGCGAGGAGGAGAGTGCATCTAGCCACACTACTTTTTGGAGTCATAGCAACAGAGAGACCTAGATATCTCTATGACAAGTTGTTATGGGCAAGGGATAAAAAGGGTACCCCAGGAGAGCCTGCACTAACACCATCTCAATGCCCAGTCACCGTACAGCAGCATTCCGGGGATCATTCAGGTTTGCGGCCACTAAGTGCTGGAACGACCTTCCCCCGCCGATGCGTGACCTGAAAACAATATACAGTTTTAGGAGGAGGCTCAGGCAATATTTTCAGATGAGCAAAAAACTCAATACCTACATTCCTAAGTTTTCACATCAGGCTAGGTTCTCGCCGGGGGGAGGCGCGCTCGGGCTAAGTCGGAGCTCACCGTAAGGCAATCGCTTGCAGGCAACACTAAGCCACTAGTATCTCCCTTCAACAGGCGCGTGTGACAGTCATGTGGCTTCTTTTCACTCTTCACTTCTCCTCGTATCATTTAATTTTACTTATTTATTTATCTCCTCACTCGCTTTCTTCCGCAGCTCTGTGTGAATACCAGTCGTCCTCTTACTCCACATATATTAGTCATTACATTGTTTATTTGTGTCAGGTTGTATACTGAAACAGACATGTTGTTAACTTGTTACTTTATTTGTTTTCGAAAGTCACAATCTAACCATACTATGGTTATATTATTATAACGATGTTCTCAGTAACTTACCTTGAAGTTGATTAAACATTAGGTCACACACATTAATTAGATTTAAATACCTACAAATAGTTTCCATCTTGCAAATGCAATGGTATGTAAACCATGTTGTTTTCATAATATTGTCGAGATGTATTTTTTTTTCTTTTCTCACGTTGCGCTCCATTGCCATCGACCATAGACAAAACTCTATAAAGAGTCGTCGTCGCCGGCTGATGGCATTGGACAGAAATAAAATTATCCGATTTGTTTCTGCTTTTGTTGTTGTAGTTTGTCATAAAAAAAAAAAGAAAAAAAAAACTTGTTTCATGTATTATTATTCTTACTTTTTTTCTCTTCGTATTGTATTTCTTTTTCTCTTTGTATTTGATTTGTTCTGATTATATTCGTCCATATTTTTTTTATTCAAAGGTTCTGCCAGAATATCAGCGCCGTCGCGTCCTTGCGGCTGCTACGGCACATGCTGAGGCAGAACCTTTTGATCATAAATATATTTGTATGTTTTGTATTAGTTTTGTATTATTATGTTTTTTTAATTTATGATCAATAAATGTTTTCTTTCTTTCTTTCTTTACCGTACAGTGTCACCTTCGATCTCGCGCCGCGGAGGCGTTGCTCGAGCAGTCGGGATTTTAGAAGGGAGTGAAAGAACATGTGACTAGTTCTTTAGTTTTTGCCGCGGAGGCTATATTTGAAGAATTTCAGTTTGGGGCGGACCCTCTATGAAACTCTTCATAAGCGTGGTGTCGACTATCGCACCAAAGTTAATATCCTTAATGTGTTAAAAATATTACCACAATTTTTTGTGCGACTAATAAAATTAGCAGTGGGACTGATGATTGGGCTGGGCATTCCCCACCTAATACACACATAATTGATTTAATATCAATGAACAATTCAGTTCTCACACAGTTTTTATGGTCAGGTGACTGCATGCAGACGCGCCACAAAAACTAATATATATTTTTTTTTTTATTTAAAGTGTATCGGATTTTATAATGCCAGAAATTCTGGGGCAACACTCAAAAGCAGAGCCTATCCAGAAGAGAACCTATGGAAGGTTCTATATATTATATACAAGTATTATTTGTTTTAATACAGACCTGACAATGCACAGGTATTTTCCCCACAGGTGGGTAATCTATCCCTCCTAAGTTTCGAAAAAAGGGGGGGGGGGGGCGAATCCCCTGGTCCTTTGGGACCTCTTCCAGGATCTAAAGTAATTACTGTAAGCAGACAACTGCTCTTACAGTTTACAGCTCATCACTTTGCAGACTGTTCACACAGTCTGGAGTAACCATAAGCATACTTTTTATGTAAATATTACAGTACCTTTGTATACAATAGGTCTGATTAAGGAAGTAACCTAAGACCTACTTATGGTTATGATGACAGTGCAGCTATAGTACTACTATTTATATGTTGTACAAACTATTTTTAACCAGTACATTTATTTTTGAGGTAATAGTGCTAGTGCTAGCTAGTACAAAATTAATATGCTTATAATGAAAAGATTACCTTTGTAATATGGTTTCATGTGTAAAATAAATAATAATGCCTTACAAGGACATTTGCAACTTTTTTACTCCAATAGCATGTAGCTGAAGAATTCATGACATCATATTATGATTCGAATTCATAGCACATTCTCGCTTCTCACTATAGAAATCGAGATCAATACCTGGGGCCTCCATGGCCAGAATTGTTACTATGACTGACTTGCGGACATATGCAGTCTAATTGGATGTTGCGGAAACATTCATACATACATAAGCATACTAAGTGTACCAATGTGCTTTGTAGGGCTCACTAGCCTGACACTTCAATTATCAATCAAAGGAAAGTAAAGACTGAATATGTATTTTTAATAAGAACAATTATTTCGTATATTGAAGTTAAATGCAAGACACTTATTTTGCATAAATTGCAGGCTTTAACCTTAACAGATAGTAGGTGTAGCCTTGGAAAACTAACTAAAAATTTACTTAAACAGAAAATTTAAATTTGGTTATAAATCCAGATTTATAGATATCAGAGTCTTTTATACTTCTAAATAGTTACATTTAAAGTTATAATTTGTAAACAATAATAAGAGTTGCTCATTAATGCTCATAAGCAAATAACCAATTTTAATGTTATCATATTTTTTAAGTCATGATATTTTAAAGTGAAAAACTTTATTTCAATTACAATTACCTGTGTTGAAAATAGGTACATTGCTTTTGGACCTTTTGTCAAGTAGTCTGTCCGGTAAGAGGTTAGTCAGATCAACCTAAATTAAAAGACCATTTCCTTAACTAAAGTTTCTTTAAGCATCCATAGTTCCAGAGCCTGAGCTCTGAGTTATGTACCAAATTTATGAATACCAGTAAGTTTTGTAATACCAAAAGCATAGATACATAGAGAGTATCTGCTCATAAAAACATAACAAAGATAGTAATTTATTATATTGTTGTATGTGTCTCACTAATGTGTATATTTCTCTTATTTTAATATTCATCATAGCGTTTGTGCTTGCCACCAGCAGATATCAAACAGGTCTTCACATCAACGCTGTGTGTTTTAGGAGCCAACATAATATTACTGTTTTGCATTACAACAAAACAGGTATTATGTGGTGAATAAAACACACAGCGTTGCAGCAATGCTCTTGCTGGTGATCTGAAGACTCTATGATTTGACAGTTCATGTCACTCACTTCGCGCCTTTCGAGTGATGGCGCCCGCTGGTGAGAGAGGGAGAAAGGTATATGAGCAGAGATATTTGGTAAGATTGTCTATGATATTTAATGTTTTGGAAAGATCTCAGACAGCATTCTTCACATCAACGCTGTGTGTTTTATTCACCACATAATACCTGTTTTGTTGTAATGCAAAACAGTAATATTATGTCATATAAAAAATTACACCATGTACTCTGGTACAAAATGCTTTGGTACCTACATTAAACTATAGAGCTGGCTTCTTTCTCTCTAAATAAAATAACTCTAATAAATACTCTAATAATATTCATATTACAGTTCTGAGCCCCAACCACCGTGATGCCTGTCTCATCTCACTGTCAAAAGATTATATCTACGGCCGGTCCAGTCATGAGCAATAATTGTAAATAACAAATGTGATTGTTGCATTCCAATAAGTTCTTTTTTTTATACTTTACGCTGAAAGGTCGAAAACGCTTAGTGAGCGAAACACTAGCGCACAGCACAGCGCGTTATGGTTTATAATAATTCGTGTTATGGCTCTAATAAAAAAACGCGTTCTGTGGGGCTACCATGAGTTTAAAACTTACGCGCTCGATATCGACTACGTAAATGTCTATGAAAAACATGTACAGCGCCGGCTGGTGGTTACGCGAAGAACTAAAATCGGCCGTTAAAACCTATCGAGTTGTTTTTTTCATACGGCCGATTTTAGTTCTTCGCGTAACCACCAGCCGGCGCTGTACATGTTTTTCAATTTATAATTTAATAATTTTTTAAAGTAAGCGTAGAAGCGTACATTTTATTCTGTACAATAATATTATAATAAATTAGATTGTAAGTTAAGATTGTATAGTTATAAGTTTTTAATTGTATAGCCCTCATATTGCAGTGCCTGACAAGGGCAACTAAGTATCTAAGCTCCATGTAAATACAATAAGATCTTTGTAAATACCTCACACTTAGTTGGCAATAAATACTTTGACTTTGACTTCATAGACATATTTACGTAGGCGATATCGAGCGCGTAAGTTTTAAACTCATGGTAGCCCCACTGATGTTACTTGTGAGCTTTGTTTCTGAAACAGCGGCATTAATGTTGAACAATACCACTAAAATTACCTCCATAGGAACAGGCAAACAAAATCCTTTTTGTTGTCTAATAAAAAATTTAGGTAATGTTGTTGTGTTGAAATTGGTTCTTCTAACATCAAATATTTTGATCTTTGAGCGTAACATTACCTAAATATCCTGCGCAATAACTATACATGGCGCATAAAAGACTTAAATTGACTTACGTGATATTACGGGCTACCTACTCTAGAGATGAATTTCGTCTCCATGAGATACCGATAACACATTTTTGTGAGTAGTAAAATTATCCAGTAAGTAAAATATTTCACTCCTCGACTGACCTAAGAGCGACAGATTCGGTGTCCTTTCTAAGATTACGTTAAGAGGAAGTTGAGGAAGTTCTCAGTAATTTGTTTGAATATTGGTATTACATTTACGGGTATCCTCTTCAGTGATTGGTTAACATTGATTAAAGGTAAATTTTATAGAAGCGGGAAAACTTTACGAATGGCAGTGTTTAAAGTTTAGGCGGCAGTATGTTACACGGAAATACAGCCCAAAAAATGAACGAATCTTGCTTGCCTGATTGACGTTTGACCGTACGCGTTGACAGATGGAGCTATTTGAGATCTCAGGGTGTACCTAAGAAACATTTCTATGGGGTGCACAGCACTATACCAAAGCCGCTCTAAGTTGGCCGATTTGACACTTTTTATTTTATATTTTGCATTTATCCTTGTTAAGAGGAACATATTTAGCGAATCATAAAGAACAACTTTTAAAAATAAGACGTTATTTCAAAATGTCAAATGCACCTAATTATCTAATTATTTGTCTTTTATTACTTAAAATAATTGAATTATAAAACGAAAACGTACAATTTCCACTCTGTATTACGCTTTTACAAGGTTACGCCGTTTGACACGTTTTCATAGTGACGTAATGGGTAATACTCACTAGGTATTTTTTAGAAATAGGATGAAGGATTTAATAATTATTGTTTTTAATAATAATTTTAAATAAGAAACTACAATTCAATCTTCTGGATGTGAATAAATGTTTTTAATAAAAAATTGTTATAATAGGGTATTTGACTATTTTTTTATTTTGATATAGTTGGATGGACCACTCGAACACAAAGACACTGTTGAAAGTATCACTTTGATATCTGGATAACTCAACGAGATATTACAATTTTAATTGCACATTAATTGGTCGAGCTCAAAAATGCTCCATACAAACGTCGACTGGCGTGTGACGTCACACGCTAGTTTGTTGTATGCAGCGCCTAAGAAGTTTGTTCGGTAGGTTCATCAAAAGTTGCGTTTATTGATTTTCATAATGAAAGATGTGACTAATTCTGTTATTAATAAGATGAAAAAGAAATTTTAAATGATTTTCGCAATTTTGGAATGGACTTGCCCACCCAACTTAAAATTGTTTTTTGTAGTCTCATTTCGCTAAAAATTTAAGTTTCGTTTTCATTAATAATATTGATTTACATAAATCTTACTGATTTTCATAAAAATGGCAAGCATAACAACCACAGTCGAATACCCTATTAGACCTTGCTTGGTTATAAAGTGGAAATAACTGTTACTTATATACTTCGGCAATTTTACCGTCGTCCCTCACTAGTGCAGTCAGTCTGACATGTGTCAAATCGGCCAACTTAGAGCGGCTCTGGTATAAAGAAATTAATTAGAACACTCTTAAAAGACAGAAACCAATGAAATAATCGTAAACGTTTCTATTTTTGCAATATTCGTTATTGTTGGGGAAGATATTTTTAATGGGAGTTTTAAAATCGGTAACTTTTAAAACAGCAATACAAAAAGTTTCATAAGACCATATTTTGAAATTTTAAATACGATTGTGAGCGTTTAATATATTGGTGGGGCTTTTTATGAATATTATATTCAATACATTGTCGGAGTAATATAAACAGATGCTTTCGTAGGAAGGAATCGTTAGGCAGCTATTAATGGACGACCAAGACCACAAAATTTTTGTTCTTACCTTTGTTGTTTAACAACTCACTCACTCACTCATTCTATGAGCTATCAGCCTAACTGTCCTGTCAAGTGTCAAATTAATTAAAGTTGTCTTGGAAACTCCGACTCCGCATTAGCATGCATTAGCGCCAATTTTACATATTTACAAAATGTACAAGATTTGAGTGTATTTCATTCAATTGTGTTGTAAGAATTATCTCCATCCTTACTTTTAAATGTTCAGCAATCCTTATAAAGTAACCTCTTTCTCGTCCCGTAACAACGACAGACTTTGTGTTAACTGCTCTTTCTCATTATTTGAGTTTGTGAAGAAGGTTCATATTAAACATTTAAATAAAATGCTTTAATGGGCATTTTATTTCATCGTCACAGCCAGATGTTCAAACCTGAGGCAGGCTACTCAGATTTAAACTGAGTTTCAACTGGTTGACTCAAGTGAGTACTGAAAGTACACTTAAATTATTAAATTTCATTAGGTTTTTTTTAATTTTTATAGAATACCATTCAGAAAAATAATGACAACTAAGTCGTACCCCACATGATAGAATGATTGTTTATTTGGTGCATGATAATATCATCAAATGTGATAACAATGCATCTTAATTTTATATTTTGAGTGCTTAACTGCACAAGCTGTTGTATTTATTAAGAAAAAAGCAGCAATACATAATCTGCTTTAAACTGTGACTATAGCCCGGAGCCGCAGTAGATCTGTTAATTTTTGTAGTACTTAATTAGTCAATAAATTTCAATTTGTTGAATAATAATTTGAAATAAAACTAATTTTACGGATTAAACTTGTGTGTATTGGTATTCTAAACATCTAACATTAGAGCTCTTTACAGAGTTTGTGGTCACGGATAAGACCGTGAAATTAAATCACGTCAAAATCCGTAAAATTAGTTTTATTTCAAATGCGTAGTGCTCGCGCAAATAAAAATAGACAATACTATTTGAATAATAATCTTTGCAAAAAATATTTTCTACTACATATTACAGTGACAACTATTTAGTTTTTACACTTCCAGGAACACAACTTTACAAAGTGGAACAAAAGAAGATGAGCACTACAGTCTCTACAGGAACATCAAAATATGAAGATCACAAGAATTTAGTGGACACTATTGCCGAGAATGGCCAGGATGATGATATAGAAGAATGTGTGAAGGAGGAGTCGGAACTGGCGGAAGGAACCGCAGCGAGCGAGGCCCTCACGACAGCGCAGCGCGCGCGCATCGAGCGCAACCGCCTGCGCGCGCGCGCGCTCCAAGACGCGCGCCTCGTGCGTCGCCCGCCCAGGTTACTATTTCTTTGAGATTTTATTAAATAATGGATATGAAGTTATAAGAACTAGGAAAATTTTATGGAGAGAATTAATTTAAATCTATAGATATTTCATAGAAATGAATTTACTAAATAATAAAAAAAATTGCCAATCACAGACATTTGAATTTGTTGTTTTAGTGTGTAATATGAAATGTACTGCTTAGGGAGGCGAGCTCGAGCGTGGGCGCGCTGGCGGCGGGCGCGCGCGCGCTGGACTCGGGCGGAGGGTTCCTGCTGGAGGAGGAGCCGGCGCCGCCGCCGCGCAAGGCGGCCCGCGACGCGCCCGTGCTGGACCCCGCCGCGCAGCCGCGCTGCCTCGACTGTGGCACGCTCTTTCCGCAGTCCTACCTCTTTGACACATTCGATTACCATGTCTGTGATGCCTGCAGGTAATGGAATCACAAAACTAAATGGATATGTGGATAGGTAATGTATGAAAGGATACTCAATGTTTGAACTACTTTATAGGAAATGTATAGAATATCTATCTAGGCATTATATAGAATGCCGGTTGAAGCATAATAATAACATAAGTATTGTATGTAATTTATTTTCCTTCTCTGTAATTAAGTTGGTTAGATAGGTGTAACTGCTACAAGCAGATAGTGTTGATTAGACATATGTATTGTGTTCTATTGGTTGGTATGCATATATGAACATGTTGTATATGCAGAAAGCGTTTCTTTCATAGGAATACTAGAACAAACAAGTTTGGCCTACGCGTAAGTAACAGTAACTGTAAGTTCTACCTTCACAGTTACTTATGGCTGTTTAAAAAAAATAACCAGAAAGACTGCCAAAGTAGGGTTTCTGAAACTGAGTCCAATTCAAATCGATTGCAGGGATCCGGAAGCCGAAGCGCATTCATTGATGACTCGCACCGAGGCGAAGAGCGAGTTCCTGCTGCAGGACTGCGACCTGGACAAGCGGCCGCCGCCGCTGCGCTGCGTGCGCCGGCGCAACCCGCACCGCGGCGCGCGCTCCGACATGCGCCTGTACCTGCGCGCGCAGGTGGAGGCGCGCGCGCTGCAGGTGTGGGGCTCGGCCGAGGGGCTGGAGGAGGAGCGCGCGCGCCGCGTCGACAAGCGCGAGGCCTCGCGCCACAAGCAGACGCAGCGCCGCCTGCGCGCGCTGCGCATGGACGTGCGCTCCAGCCTCTACGAGCGCACCACCAAGGCGCACGAGCACCGTTTCGGGCCCGAGCGGCACGACGCCGAGGCCGACGTCTACGAGCGCTCGTGCCTCGACTGCGGACACACCGAGTCCTACGAGAAGATGTAGGAGCCGCTACTCGTTTGCGCTAATTCGAGTTGCTCGTCTATGCAGTGACAGTTCAATGAAATAAAACATGAAAAATTATGTCCAGCATGAACAGTGTAGTACTTTTGAACGTTTTTATGGTATTATAAATATTAAGTCTTTAGAATAACTGCAAGTGATGTAGGTACCTGATATGATAATTTTAATTTTGAATACCTCAAACAAGTTTAGTGTACAATACATGTGTCAAACGAAAATCAATCACGAAATAAAGAGGTCTTTCTTATCTAATGTTATTTTTAGTTATCTCACAGTCAAATACTTAAGCTTATCAGCAGCTACAGCTTCTAAAACATTAAAATAGGGTCTCTAATATAAAACAGGCCTTTTGTAATGTGACAGCATTTTTTGAATTCTAAACTTTCACACTAATTTAAATATTCTGTGTGGGTTGTATTTTTTCATGGTAAAGAAAAGGCATGGGATAGAAATTATTAGGTGTAAAAATTTATTAAAAATCTGTTGTCACAGAAACTGCTACATCCCTATCTGCAATGCAGTATGCAATACTGTTATAATATATGAGATTTACCCCACTGAAAACCCTATGAAAAGTTCCTATTTGTTAAAGTTCTTAGTAGGTCCAAATAATTAAATTTTATATCATTTAGGAATCACAAAATAATACACTTAAATGAATAAAGAAATGCATTTTAGTTGTGAAATTTTTACAGGTTTAAATCCATGCACTCCCTTTATGAACAACACATACCAGAGCCTTCGCTCCTCACATTGATGTGAATGAGGCTTCCTCTTCCTTCAGCCACATAGTATCCTCCACACACCTTTATCCTCTAAGTCAAACTAAGAAGATCTTAGGAATGTTAGCAATATACTCATACTTTCTACGAAATATATAAAACATGTGCAAAGTTAAAACTTACTTTAACATAAAAAATATCAGTATTTGTCAATTACCTTAACATTATCTCATCAAGAAAACCAACATCTAATGCAACCTGCATGATTCACAAAGGGAGATTGCACAGTTTTAGTGTGAAATTAAAGATAATTTTTAATCCTAGAGACTTGATGTGTTAGACATTTTTCAGGTCTTCTGGTAGATCATTCTTCGGATGTTTATTTTCAAAGTGTTGTTTATATGTTTTGGGGTCTGGCATCTGTGCCTGTAATGAGATAAAAAATTGTCTTAACTCATGTTATAAAAACATCAAAACACATTATAAAAATATAGTAATGCCTTTTATATAAAGGATTACTGGTAAATTCAGGTTACCCAACCATAAAAGGTATTTTAATTTAAAAAAACAGCCAAGTGCGAGTCAGGCTAACATGGAAGGTTCCAGGCCAATATTATAAGTCAAATTTTTTGTATATTAGCTTTATTTTGTTTTTAGTATATAAATGCTAAAGCCAGTTAGCGAAGCGAGCTGCTTTTTGCTGGTGCCACGCATCATGGCATTTAATGTTGTGGCATAAACTTAGAGGTGTCTTTTACGGTGGCATTATATTTTGTTTACTGTGTATCTTTTTTGAACTGAAAAAAGAAGTAAGAAAATAAATAAATTATTTTCTTCTTTCTATTTTAGCAATCAATTAATTTGATATTATGATGATCATATCCAGTAGATTAAAAAAGTAATTCAGCGTTAAAGGGGGGTAAAGTTATTTGTAACCCCCAAATATTATATCATCACAACATAGTATAAAACAAAGTCGCTTCCCGGTGTCTGTATGTATGTATGTTGCTATGTATGCTTAAATCTTTAAAACAATGCAACAGATTTTAATGCAGTTTTCTTTAATAAATAGGTACTACATGCACAATGTAGTAATGGAACACTGTCCATTTTTGAGATTTCTAATATGATGTCGTAATCCAACTCACTTTTTTGCGCTTATATTGCAAATGCTGGCCAAACCTTACGAGATTGGTCAAAATGATGTACTACACTATTGTACAACTTACAAAAGTCTGCGATGGTATATGTCTATCTCTCAAGAATAACCCACAATAATTGCTTTTTATCTTTTACTTTTTACAAGAAATAATGGCTTATTTTACGAAGCCATTTTAAGTATGTATTACATTAATTCTTATCCAAATAACCATGTTAGTAAGCTTGGACATTAAACCTAGATTAAATTTGTTTCATGTAATCTCGATCAGTACTTTAGAAGCTATCCAACATACAAACTTACGCTAAATTGAAAAATTTTCTCTATCCCTATGTATGCTCAAATCTTCAAAACTACTCAACAGATTCTGATATGGTTTTATTAGATAGAGGGATTTAAGAGGAAGGTTTTTATGTATAATATACCCGAGGGCGGGTCACTAGTTGATAATAAACAAAAGGAGTAAGATAAAAATGAAATCCTGTGTCTGCTATACACTCTATATGCTAGGTAGTAGCATTGGAGCATGCACATACCTTGCAGACTGCGCAGACATGCACAAGTGCCTTTTGTGCGGCTTTCTTCTGGTCTGTGGCGCTATGTCCCTGCTGCTTCTTCACTTTAGCTGCCTTCTCAGCAGCCTTTGCTTGTGACTGAATTTTCTGCTGTCCACGTGCCATTTCAAATACTGTTGAAATTATAATGTACTTTTAAACTTTCAGTCCCATGGAGTGACATTAGTCGAACCATATTCCACCAATTTTGAATCATTATATTTAAAATGTGTGACAGATAATCTAGCAGATTAATTATGAATTATTGAGTAGCTGACAACAAATAGATATGTTATCAATAAATATTATACACATATAAAATTGTTCCTTTCTGATCTTTGAATGCAGATTGTATTTTATTAAATATATTATTTTTATAAGACTAAACAATATAAATTTAATCTGGACATGGCAATAGTGCTTTCACTATTTTCTATCGAAAGTTCAGTTACCTACTTAGTTGAGTAACTTGAGAATATAACATGTGGGGTTGGACCAAACCTACACATAAATTGTTGAGGGCTAACTCCAAAGAATTATGTTATAGAATGCAACTAAGAATTATAATATATTCATTAATCAAGCACCTGCTGCACGTAGTTATGATTGAAAGGTTCGCCAGAAATTGCCACATGTGTCACATTCATTCATCAATAGGGACGAATAGTCAGCACAGTTAAAACCATTAGAAGCTACAAATATGGACTGATGTAGGAAATTTAGTTGCAAGTACACAGAAGTATCACTTACCGTTCAATTAATATTATTGGTTAGCTTAAACCTAAAAATTGCTGATTACTAATTGTATACCCTATCCCAACGCAAATCGAATTTGTTGTCAAAGCTTAAATGTCAAGTCCAGCACTGATTACAATTTTAACAATAGGCCAAATACTTTGTATGGGGATTTCTTATAACAATAATATAAATGGATTTTTTGAAGATACTGAGTAGGATGATTGATCACTTGAGTGAATATTCGACCTAAAATCGAACAAAAATCGCGACAATTTTTTTATATTTTTGCTGACAGCTTTACTTTTAATGTAATGTACCATTCTTAACATAGCATTGGTTTTTCACAACCAATGCTATGTTAAAAGCCTTCTCCAATAAATTTAATTACTTTAATTTTACGACAAAACTCGAATAAAACTGTTTTTATTCATTATTGTCGTAAAAGTAACGGACGATATTAGTATGTTTGTGTTTCTAGACTGTCATTATTTTCTAAACCGCCTCGTTGGTCTATTGGTAGCAAGTGCTGCGTTAGGACCGAGAGGTCCCCGTGTCCGATGTATTAGTTTACTCCATGGGTCCCCGGTTCGAGTCCGGGGTCGGGCAAAATTTGTGTGAGTTTTTCTGTAATGAAATTACTCAGCCCGGAGTTAGGAAGTTGGCGGTTGAACGCCCGTGCCTCGGAAAGCACGTTAAGCCGGTAGTCTTGAGCCCGATCTCTCATCGGTCATGTCGGATTGCCGAGAGTGCACTTGTGTTTGCCCGCACACTTGTGCACTATAATATGTCCTGCGCACTTGGTTAATCTCAATTGAGATCGGCCGCCATGGTCGAAATCGGTCGGACGCCTTATACATATTTTTTATTTTCTAAAGCAGGGAAGAAATATACATGTAGCACCGACCCTACTTAGCTAGCGTGGGACAAAGACAGGAGAATGAGGATGATTAATTGCGAAGGCAGTGGCAAATTATTGAAAAAAAAAACTATGATTCCTTTGAATAATTGTAATATATGACATAAAAAAAAAATACAATAACAAAGTGTGAGGTTATGTTATTCTTCTCATTTCCATCTATTATTTTGTTTCTAGCTTGAGTTGGGCTCCATAAAATAACTAATTATTATTAACCGAAAATAGATGTTTATCGCTTTTCAAGATACTTCATGTGTCTTACATGAATACTTTGTAAATAGTAAAAACGACTTAGAATTTATAGCGCAGTAAAAACAAGATATCTTAAAACTTGTCTAAGCTCTCATCAGAACTATGTTATCTCAACAATTATTCTGTCGTGCGAGGTTTATGTGTTACATGCGGAGTAAATGCGGCGTAAGGTTAAAGGGCACTGGAGATGAAGTCGCGCAAAGCCCGCTGCGACGGCTGTTGGATGACTCGAGCGGGTTCGGGGAGGGACAGCAGACCGACGGAGAGCTGGAGTGGGCCACGCAGCCGTACGTCGCGCGCCCCGGCGAGGCGGCGCCCCCGCCGCGCGTCGACCCAGCCGAGACCACCATTATCCTATTCCCAGGTCAAGGATCACAACGTGTAGGGATGGGTCAGCAGCTTCTCAAGTTTCCAGCGGCCAAGGAGCTATATTCCCTTGCCTCGAGCGTAGTCGGGTAATATTTCATTTATGAATAAAATATTTATTGTAATTTTCTTTGGGGTCACTAACTCATTCTTTTATTAAAGATGGGACATACAGAAAGTTTGCCTGGAGGGTCCGGCCGAGGAGCTGGACCGGCGCTGCCAGACGGCCGTGCTGGTGACGTCGCTGGCGGCCCTGGAGCGCGTGCGCGAGGAGCGGCCGGCGGCGCTGCAGCGCGTGCGCGCGGCCGCGGGCTTCTCGCTGGGCGAGATCACCGCGCTGGTGTTCGCGGGCGCGCTGCCGCTGGAGGGCGCGCTGCGGCTGGTGGAGGTGCGCGCGGCCGCCATGCGCGCGGCGGCGGCCGAGCGGCGCGGCGGCATGCTCACGCTGTGGCTCGCGCCCGACGCCAACCTGCCGCACGCGCTGCTGCGCGCGCGCGAGCACGCCACCGAGCGCGGCGTGCCGGGGCCCGTCTGCCAGGTCGCCAACTACTTGTACCCAGGGTGCAAAGTCATCGCAGGGGACGAGGAAGTAATTTGATTCATCATCATCAGCCCATATACGTCCCCACTTCTGGGGCACGGGCCTACCCTAATTAGGGCGATAAGGCCTTAGTCAACCACGCTGGCCAAGTGCGGGTTGGTCGACTACACAACCTTAGAATTTCTTCGTAGGTGTGCAAGTTTCCTCACGATGCTTTTCTAACACCATAAAAGTGTTGAAGAATCATACAGATGAATTTTAAATTTGAAAACACTGTTGTATGTGGCAGGGTTTTAATTGGCAACCTCTTGCATGGTCAACATCCTTAACTACTTAACCATCAACACTTTTTTTTGCTTTAACAGTAAAAGAAACTAAGGCTAACAGACAATGTTACTGTGTCTTAATTTCACAATGGGCCATAATGTATTGAGTATATTATTTGTAAAACAAAAATTTTTGAACACGAAATAATGAAAAAAAGATTTATTCAATGTATGAAATTTGTATGAAAAGAGCTAACTGTCAGAACTTTAAACACATACAACATTCTCAATTTTGGTTCTATGGCCAACAAGTTACACATCATGAACTATAAAAATAATGAACATTCTCCATTGCTAAGGCATGATCACCCGTTGAGGGTAAGCTGTGCCCCAGCAATGGAGAAATATATGTATAATATTCTCCAATTTTTCGGTTGAATAAAGTGTAAATCCTTATATACACCCAAAGACAACAGTAAAAATTTGTTCGCAGGCACTGTCGTTCATAGAGAAACAGGGCTCAAAGTTCGGCGTGAAGCGAGCGGCTCGCGTACGCGTGGAAGGCGCGTGGCACACGCCGCTGATGGAGCGCGCGGGCGCGGTGCTGCGCGAGGCGCTGCAGGCGCTGCCGGTGGCGGCGCCGCGGCTGCCGGTGTGGGCGTGCGCGGACGCCACGCGGTACGGCGCGGCGCCGGACGTGCGGCGGCGCCTCGCGCGGCACGTGGCGCGCGCCGTGCGCTGGGAGCAGACGCTGCACGCGCTGTACGCGCGGCCGCGCGGCGAGCGCTTCCCGCTCACGCTGGCGCTGGGGCCCGGCGCCGCGCTGCGCTCCACGCTGCGCCAGGTCAACGCGCGCGCCTGGGACACCTCGCTGCAGATCGACGTCTAGCGACAGGGCCGCATGGGTGCTAGCCGATTGATTACACACGAATGATTGAATTTCAAAAGTTCAATGTTTTATGAGAAACGAAAGGTTTATTGTTGTTCAGAAATTTGAATTAATCTAGTGTTACAACAACAGAAGATCCTATTTATTAATAAGGGCCTGTACATTTGTTGACAATCTGTAATTTGTACATAATGTAAAGTAGTTAGGTATATAATAAATTGTTTAGAAAAATGAGGATAAAGATTTAGAACATACAAAATTATGTACTTTTTCCTCTGATCTGAGAGAGCAGAGGCCTACCTTCATCTTATTCTTAAATAAACTATCTTACAAGGGTTATAAACAAACGATCTTTGTCACATGAAGTTGGTACTGAAGTGAGATTCCATAATTCTTGGAACCATAACCAGCCACTATCACTAACAACTGTTCAACCATCAGACCAAAAAAATGGTATAAATAGTGCACATGGTCTCATCCAAATGTTGCGTTTGGTCCAGTGATTCAGACGGACACGAATCTTAAGATTATACTATCGGAGTATTTATAAGGTGAAAATCGCTTGGCGCTTATACGTCTGTCAAAGCAAGCCCCGCCCAAATTGTGGTCCGAGAGCCTGCAAGAATTTTTCGGTAGGTATATGAGGCAAGCTGAAAACTTGTCCTATACCTTTAATATTATAACTCAACACAAAACCGCAGACCTGGCTGAGTACCGGGGCTAAACCAAACCCCCAATTTTTCTTATTTTAAAATATATTTTATAATCCAAAAAAATATACTTTGTCAGTTCACCTGACAGGTAGAAGTTTCATCGAAATAATTTGTCTTACAACGTGAGTCTTATTTTTTAAATATAAATAAAAAGATGAAAAATATTTTTGGGGGTTTGCTTTAGCCCCGCTACTCACCAGCCAGGTCTGCGGTGTCGTGCTGGGATATAATAGGAGAGGTTCAGGATAAGTTTTCAGCTTCCCTCAAATACCTACCAAAAAATTCTTGCTAGCTCTCCTACTATTGGAACGTTTTTGCTTGGATTTTGACAGATTTTCTTTAAGTGCTCTTCTATTGGCCAGTGGGCGGGGCTATTGGCGTTTAAAGAAATCTATTTGAAAAGTGTACTACCGCCAGCGTTGCCGGTAGTACATATTCATGAACTTTTTAATTGATATTGTTGTTGAACAATAATACAAAAACATTTAATCCTTTTGTCGTTGTAGACAGATAAAGTAAATCAAACTGTAAACATGTAATTCCTATTTAAAACAAACACTTTTCAATGAATGAAAATAATTTTCAATGACTATACAAAAAAATTAAGTCAGTTAACAAAATTGGATATGGGAGGCGAATCTTTATTTTACAGGCCCCAGGAGCGGGTGCTCGTTATCGATAACCATTTAATTGGATTCAAATGAAACTCCGTGTGTGCTAAAAATATTGTTATTAGTTATTACACGATAATTACATTACAATAAATATAAATCTCTCTAAAAAAAGTATGTACACGGTGCGGCACGGGCCGGGGGCGCGGGGGCGAGGGCGATCACAGGTTGAGCGGGTTGGCGGAGGCCTGGCCGCCGTCGGCCGCCACGTCGGAGCCCACGCGCGCCAGCAGGTCGAAGTGCTTGGCGTCGCGCGGCGCCCGCGCCGCCGCCAGCGCCGCCGGGATGCGCCCCAGCGCCTCCTCCGTCCACGCCTGCGCCAGCCGCACCTGCGACCACAACACGCTCCGCTTATATCGCTGCACTGTGTAACATACGCCCGCCTGTAAGGACTCGATCAGATCGTTACAAAAAGATCGACTCTACTCTACACATCGATATTAGGGGTGAGAGCCGTCTGCTCCCCCGTAAGTTTGTTCGGTGACAGGGTTACTTCGAGCCATCATCGTAGTCACTTAAGAAAAAAAAACAAATCGATCTCTGGTTGATTTTTCTTTCGATATAGTTCGACCGAAATCTGTAACCGCCGTCGGGGGCTGCAAAATTATTTAATGTTTTTCAATCACATATTCAAGCTCTAATACGACCCGGACGAAATCGGGCACAATAAAATGAGAGACCAAAATGATGTACCTCGTGCGCGGCGGCCGGCAGCTGCAGGCGCTCGGCGCGGGAGGCGCGCGAGAGCACGGCGGCGGAGGCGTAGGCGTCGACGGCGGCGGACGCGAGGCGGTTGAGCAGGAACTGGCGCTCCACCACGCCGCGCCCGTGCGCCACGAGCACGGCCTCGACGGCGCGGCCGCACTCCGCGACCTGCTTGGCGAGCTCGGCCGCCGGCGCGCGCAGCCCCGCCGCCACCAGCGGCGCCAGGTCCGGCCCGCGCGCCAGCCCCACGGCGCCGGCGGCGCGCCTCCCCGCCTCGCTGAAGATCAGCCCGAGGTTCGCCGTCGGGTTCTTGAACGCGCGCTGCAGCTCCTGCAGGTGCGAGCCCGCGAACTGGATGCCTGCAACCGCACGCGCCGGGATCAACTTTATGAACGTCGAGGACTCGCAGTTCGTGAGTTGATTTTTAGACGGACGCTTCTACCGCAGAGCGAAAAACGAGACGATCGATCACCTTACGATTTTTTTTTCTAACAATTTAAAGTGAGTAGTAAGTAGTGAATATAAAATAAAAAAAAATCCTTAGCATAGAATCAACAAAAAAAAAATATGTGTGAGTAGTAGTAGGTAATTTAGTTCCATCTAAAAGTAGGGAGTTCAAAGGTGACGAGATAGACGAGTGACGGGGTCGGGCGGTACCTGTGAGCGCGACGAAGAGCCGCAGGATGTCGTTGGTGCCCTCGAAGATGCGGAAGATGCGCAGGTCGCGCAGCACGCGCTCCAGGCCCGTGGCCTTCATGAAGCCCATCCCGCCCAGGATCTGGATGGCCTCGTCCACCACCGTCCACGCCGAGTCCGACGCGAACACCTGCACAACACCATTCATTACTCATTCGCACTTTTTCACACGTACCTCCATAATTGAAATGATATTGCTTCTAGGATATAGGTACCTATTTTTTGGTATATTTATTTATTTATTGGACACCCAAAGATAATTACATCAAATTAACATACAATAGTGACACATACAACACATAAAAATGTATTGAAAGCTCTGAAAATTAGTATGGATGAGAATCTAACAAAATTTTTAAATTAGATAGTATAGCCCGAATGCCTACTTCGATGGGCGTTATTGAAAAGGTCAAGTGATAATCCTTCTACATTCAGTTAACAATGTTATATTATTACCATAAAGTGTTTGTTATTCATGATATTACATTTTCAAGGAAAAAGGAATTTGGTTCCCACATTAGAGTAGTAAGAACAAGTTTATTCATTGCTGTAAATATTATGATGGCATAAAATGTAAGACGTATGTACCGGCGCCGCGAGTACAAGGCCAATTACGAAGCCGCGTCACTGATGATTGCGCAATGTCAGTCTCTATCTGTTTATACTTATAGGCGAGACGGTCCAAAGGGCAACATCATAACGATATTTTTAAGATAGATACCGTTTACATTGTACGACGCTGACAAAAAATAGTGCTGCAAAATCACAATCTTTATGGTATCATAATTTAAGTCTATTAAAATATCACGATTGCAAGTAGATTGCACCAGGGATCTTATCTATGATGTACTTTACTCGGATATTCTGACGACTAGACCTAGAGTTGACTAATCTGTAAATGGTAATTAAACAATACTTAAGAGACAATTAGTTAAACAAGATAGGTAATACCATTATAACATTGTTTTGTCTATTCCGATAATGTAATTCATTATAATTAACTTTTAAGATCATTAATAATGTGCCAGAAAAGTTTAAAAACACTTTTGGCCATGTTGTTTACAAGTAAACTACATGGTCAACAGTGTTTTTATTTTGTGTTCCATAACAAATGCGTGTGATATTATCTTTAGAATATAAGGTCTCGTCGTTAATGACTACCAATACTAATCGAATTGTATTCTTGTAGTTTGTAGTAAGAGATCACAATATGTCTATAGCCGGAAGGACTACTACTCTTAGAAAGTTAAGAGAAAGATAGTGTAATGGGCGTCATGGGCATGGGACGCTGACCTTAGAGATGGCGGCCTCGAGGTGGTAGTCCTGCGCGCCGGAGTCCATGTTGCCGCTCACCATGTAGGCCAGCGACTCCGTCGTGTACTGCAGCATCGCCATGCGCGCCAGCTTCTCCTGCGGGACAATACGACTGTTACGACTTATCTCTCAAACATGTACAAAATTAAAAAAAAAACAAAATACATAAAATCACGCCTTTTTCCCAAAGGGATAGGCAGAGATCACTTCCTGCCATGTGCTATGGATCCTGGCACACCAGTTTCGCTGATTTCATCCTTTTCACAATTTCGGTCACGGAAGCTCTTTCTTGGAATACTTCCTCTATTATATTCCTCTGGTTAATCGTCTTTCATTCATCCTCTCAGAATGACCAAACCATCTAAGCATACCTTTCTCGACCTCCGTAACTACATCTTCTTTAGTGTTTACTTATCTCTCAAAGTTGTACAGAATAAAAAGAACAAAAGATTTCCTATTCCATTTGTTGGCGTAAGCAGTGGGAAGTTTGAATGCGGCTTGTTTTATTACCATAGGTATTTATGTTTTGCCAGTACTCTTTGCGACATGTTTGAGGAGTAGGTATTTTCAGTCAGGAGTATCATCAGTTTATTTGAATCGCGTCCTTCAAGTGTAGAGTCATACATGATCGAACTGTGTATCCGATCGACCATCGGTATGGTAGGTATAAGTGGAGGAGGTGATGCGGGCGGTAGGTACCTAGGGGTGAGAGCCATCCCCTCCCCCGCAAGTCCGGTGATGATGACAAGGCTACTCCAAGCCATTATCGTTAGTCAGTTAGGAAAAAAGGCGGTAGGTACCTGGACGGTGCCGAACTCGGAGAGACGCTTCCCGAACTGCACGCGCGTGGCGGCGTGCTCGGCGGCCTTGGCGATGGCGGCGCGCTGCGTGCCGGCCAGCGCCGCCGCCATGCCGAAGCGACCGTTGTTCAGGATGTTCATCGCCACCTGGCACACCCACAACTATATTAGATTACCACTATACGGCGAACGTGCTAACATACATCTATATAAATATAAAAACATCTCACATTTTTATACTGTTAGGTATGTTGAGTTCGAAACGCTGTTTCGGACTACATAAATGAAAAATATGAGTTTTCTTAAATAAGCTATTGCATTTACAATATTGAACTAAATTTACTATTTTTTTTCTATTAAAGTTCAACAAAATACTGTGCAATATAAGTGTATGTTGGTAAGAGTAGCTTTTGAAGCCAATAGATGAACATGTGTTAGAATGCTTGAGCACCTTGAACCCGTTGCCGAGCCCGCCGAGCACGCAGCGCTTGGGCACGCGCACGTCCTCGAAGTACACCTCGGCGGTGTTGGAGCACTTGATGCCCATCTTGTTCTCGGGCGGGCCCGACGACACGCCGCCGAACGACCGCTCCACGATGAACGCCGTCACCTGCACACCCACACCGACATACGTTAGCATCGCCGCCAGCTCTTACATATTCATTCATTTTAATTATTTCATTGTAGGTATGACATAGATGATAATTGTAAAGTGATAAAAGCGTCGCTTACGAGTTTCGTGCAGGGGTAATATTAGATAAGCTGAAAGTAATGTCATACATATAGAATTCGTGATTTTGAAAAAGATAGGTACCAAGGGAACGCTATAACTAATGTTACTGTTAATATAGTAAAAATAAAAGAATAAAAGCAGGTAGTGACCTTGTCGACGGTCTTGCCGTCCTTCTCGACGGGCGTCTGCGCGAACACGGTCATGATCTCGGCGATGCCGCCGTTGCTGATCCAGATCTTGGAGCCGTTCAGGATGAAGTGCTCGCCGTCCGGCGACGGCACCGCGCGCGTCCTACGCACGCAGGCACAATTAATATTACCAATACCGTTATCTAAAGCAATTAGCTGTTGTAATAATTTAGAGACTGTCTAGTAGTAGAGGTGTACTTAGTAAGCTGCATCATATCCGTAGGGATATGATGCAGCTTACTAAGTATTTATAAATATGGTAAAATATACCAAGTTTTTTTGTCCCCACACAACATCTGCTCCTATTTTCCCCAATTATAAGTTACTAAATATAAAATTTGACCTCGCCCGCCCGACCCTCAAACTTTTTAAAAAAATTTACGTGGTACTTTAATAGCATTAAAAAAACAAAAAGTAAAAATATAAGCTACTAGTGAAAAATCAAAGCAGACTGTTTAGCAACGATTGTGAACTGACTTGATGGAGCCGGCGTCGGAGCCCGAGGAGGGCTCGGTGAGGCAGAAGGCGGCGTACTCGCCGGCCGTGACGCGCGTCAGGTACTGCTGCTTCTGCTCGGGCGTGCCGAACAGCAGGATGCCCTTGAAGCCGATGGACTGGTGCGCGCCCAGCGTGATGCCCACGCCCAGGTCGTGCGCGCCCACCACCTGACCACATTCTCTTATACAGTTGCTTCTCCCAGACTCGATTGCACAATACAAGTTCAATGGATCAGAGGGCCTACCATGAGTTGGCTATCGTAAACTTACGCACGTTAAAAACCTATCGAGTTGTTTTTTTTCATATGGCCGATTGTAGTTCTTCGCGTAACCACCAGGCGGCGCTGTACATATTTTTCATAGACATATTTACGTAGGCGATATCGAGCGCGTAAGTTTTAAACTCATGGTAGCCCCACTGGTGTAGGGTAACTTATTTAAAAACAGAAGTCATGACATTTTACAATTTTTGTAAGTCTTTATAATTTTTAGTTAATTCTTCATTACGCCCTAATACTCATAGAAACTCAATGTATTCCCTTCAGCAACACAGCAAGGGAAACGTTATTAGGTCATGATTATAATAATAATTGAGTATTATCTAGGAATATAGATAAGGTAACATTATATCTGTGTGTCAATGACAATGACAAAAAACTATTTTACATACTACTCAATGAGTAGTTACCATTGTAACAATATTAAACTCTGTGTAAAAACATTCAAGTAACAAATTCATTTGGGAAAAAGCGTTGGCCTCTTGTATTATTTATCAAATCTACTTTTCAAAACAATGTGATAGTCATTCCGTTATGGAAGTTCATTAATTAACTTTTAACTAATAAGTTTTCTACTTTTCAAACATTAATTAATTAAAACTAATTGAATTAATTGGGTAGTTAGACTTTAGGTGTAGTGTTATTTGCGGTAGCTGACCTCGACGAGGCGCGCGTACTGCGTGTTGTTGAGGCCGAGCCCGCCCAGGTCCGTGGGCACCTGCAGCCCGAAGGCGCCGAGCTCCCACAGCCCCGCCAGCGTGCCCTCCTCGATCTGCGCGTCCGAGTCGTTCTTCGCCGGGTCGTTCACCTAACGCAACAAACATTCATATTCAATTGGTTCATGTTCTCATTAAGTTATTCGTACAGTCAGCCAAGAAAGCGGTCTACCACTTTTGACAAAAGTTTCTGCAAGATGTAACAATCACCAAGGTTGACAAAAGTCACTGACATGATCTTATTGCCAGGGAAAATTGACTTTGTCGATTCATGACATTCAATCGAATCACAACCGTAGGGTGGTAGACCACATTTTTCGCTGACTGTACTATGGCTAATGAAAGTTGTTATTAGTTCAAGTGGGATCAATGTCCACATCTGACAATCATACTTTGTATGTATTATTTATATAGCATATTTTAAGGTACATTTGTATCTGTTTTTCTGTGGCCTGGTAACTATGTTACAGATAACTTGCTGTTATCTGTAACATAGTTACCAGGCCACAGACTTGATACTTAAGAAGGAAACATTGTTAGATACCTCTTGGAAGAATTTCTCAACAGGCGGCACCAGCTCCTGCAGCGTCTGGCGCTGGTCGGCGCTGAGCGGGTCGGGGTAGGGGAACACCTGCGCCGTCTCGAAGCGCCCGCGGAACAGGTTGAGCGTGAAGGAGGCGCTCTCGCGCGCCGGCGCGCCCTTCGCCTTGGCCTTCGACGCCTTCGCCTCCGTGGCCGCGCATCGCACACTAAACACATGGCTTTAGTTAGCATTTGGCCACAGTAATGATGATACAGATCAAAAAATGCTAGAACACTGAAATTTGGATAATGATTGAAATAAATAAAGTTGAAGTAAATTCTAAGAATTTTGTTTGGTTTTACTTTTTTCATATTTAGTTCCTTTTTTCACTATTGACATACTGGCCTCATACTTAAAATTATAATGCTGAAAGTATATTTGTTATTAAGTGTGAATCCACTCAAAAGGAAATAATTAATTTTGTTTGGTATCTAGAATTAACAACTTTTTCCTCATATTTGACTTTTTTTTTTTCAACAGAACTGTAACTTTATTGCTAGACTAGCCCCCAATATAACCAATGATAGTCATGATAAGAGCTTTCTATCACTATGTCTAGTTGTTATTTGTCGGTGTGGACTTTCTGCCTGTCCTTCTTTATATAGGAGAGAGTAATCTTTTTTTTATATATTTTTTATATATATATTATACTTTTTTTTATATAAATTTTTAAAATATGAAGGTCCCATTGGTAGACAAAAATTGAATACACATTTTTAAAAGAGAAAATCTATACAATGTTTATTATTACCTCACAATTTTAAAATACATATATATCAGTTTTTATTCTCCTGCTTTTGCAGACATGGTTGTCCACTTGGAGAATTAAGGTTTAGATAACATTATAATATTTTAAGAGTTAGATACCTTCTTCCATAAATGATAGACGCATGAAATAAAATTTTGCTTACAAGTGATACCTACACTGATACATACATGCAACTATAATGTAGTTGCATGTATGTGTCACTATTTGATTAAGATGTATTAACCTACAACCTATCAATTATTAAAGTAGTCCTGGAATGTTTGTTTGAAATTACAAATAATATTATAATTATACTCTAAAGCACAATATAAAATGCCAGATAAACAGTAAACATACACATTCATTCATTACATTACATTGTGAATGATGACCTAGTTAACCTAAATTCACACTAAAGTATTACTTTTTAAAAGTCATCTTTCCATAAAGTGTGGTTAGAAAATTATATGGTTTATGTTAGCAATTTATTTAATTCATTTCTTATTCTTTAAAATACTGTTCTGTTTGAAATCTTGTAAACTAATCTGTAAAACTGTGTAAGTATGTCAAAAATACACTTTAGTTAATATCAAATTATTACTATTCAAACAGATAGGTACATCTAAAGAAAACAAACGAGCAAGTTCAGTACTTTTATAAATAGAATAGTTTATTTTCAATGGATGAAATAGGAAGGTTGTGGTCAAAGTCCAAGGAGAGCGTTAAAAGAGCACTTGGGCCCATGCCACGGCCCTCGCCCGCCGCGGATTCTGCCACGCGGACTCCTCACCTGTTCAGCGGGGCTAGCTTTCCCGAAAGGCTGCGGTTAGCGTTCAATAACAATTTTCCACCCTTCATTTCGACGATTTGGAACGAAACTTTAAAAACAACACAACAAAAGTTTTCAAATCAAATAATAATTATATCTTTGTACGATTGACTAGAAGTTCATGTTTACAGATAACAAATTGAGTGGGTGTTTCGCTAGTGGTGCTTTTATAACTCCGTATAAAACACTTGTTGTCTAAAACTTTTACGACACTTATTTCGATTATGGACGCGTTGCGTTCGTTTCCAATTCACTGCCACTGTCAAATAATTACTCACTCACACTACCACGCACGCATGATCTAGAGGAGGAAGGGGGAGGGAAGGAACTGAATGGGAGTTAAGTCAAAAGGTACCATTCGTTCATTTCTATTCCATGCTACGTTTTGTTATTACATACGTATATACTTTAATTGTCGCATTATCAGAAAGAAGGTAAAGAAAAGAAAACTAAGAAGTAATATAATTGAATACTTAAATCATAACTAAGTAATTATCTCAAGAAACAGCTGCTCAACAAAGGATAGGTATTGCCATATCTAAAAAAATTGTAAATAATATGTCACTGACGACTGTCATCATGTCAAAATACATAATCAGAAATCAGTCAGAATCATGTGTTGAGTAGGATAGGCGTATCGTCTTGTTTAGATTTATTTTTCCCTCTAGTTATTACTTTTTGTACATAATTAATCGTATTTTTGTTTTATATTTCTTTAGTTTAAACATGCTAGGCTTGTTTATGTACATTTTTGAGGCTAAAAAGGAGGTTTTGGTGGGTCTATCATTATCGGTAATATATGTAACCTACTATCTTGTGGAAGCAGTCAAGGTAAAATAAATTATCTTTTTGAATAGATGATTCAGAAACGACTTGATACTATAAGTTATTGATCGACCTAGACTTAGTCGTATAGTGCAGTACAGCAGTAAAATGTAGCGTGCGATTGTGGCCAAACAATAGGTTTCTTTATTGAGTAATAAGTAGTCACTTAACGAGTCCATAACAGGAAGTTTCAGTTTAGCACCTAGAGAGCGGCCGCACAGCTCATGTTGCGCCACTAGGACTGCTAATGTAAAAAAAATCCTAATGGATTTTAGTTACTTCTAAACAAATAAGTCAAATTACCTAAGTATAGGTATTGCCATTTTTGTGTCTATTCTAGTAAGTGATATGAGAAATGTTGCCTGGCATCTATCGAGGGTCTATTCGAGGCTAGGGAGATAAAGAAAGTCCTTTTTACTCAGAATATACTTTCTCCTGTTGCAGAAACCAATACTAATATGTGGCGAAGGTGCGTTCCGGTCGTTCCTGCAGGAGAGTGTGCCGCTGCTAGATGAGCACTACTGGCCCACGCCCTGGTGTATGGAGTCGCGCCTGCAGACTGTGCTCGGCTCACTGCTGCGCACACGCCTGCTGCCCGCCGTGCGCTACCGCCGGTACTCTAAACACACATAGTTATAACAATAACTAATTTGCATAATGTTATTTCACAAGTTTTATTCAAATAGGAATATAAGAAAACATAACAATATGATGTATGAAATTGAAAATATACTAACACCCAACTAAGTAACTCATCTATGTACAGTCGCCGTCAGATATATCGTAGCAGACAAGGTGACCAAATACATCTGAACAATTTAAAATGTCAATAACTTCGATACACTACAAGTAACCATAAATATCTGAACATTCAGTATTTCAATAAGATCTGAGCAGATGCTTGTCATTAACTTCTAAACATACAACTTGCCAATAATATCTGAACACTTATCACATCAAGTGTATCTATGGAGATAAACTCATTGTTTTTTTAAATCATTATGTCAAATCACTGACTTGGAAGAACGAATTCGAGGTTGCCAATCGTTTGAGAAATAAATTTAATAAAGTTTAGCATCTGTAATAATTTATAATGATTTTTGTCTCAGAAGAATGATTGATGTAAATCTTTGTGTTTTCGCATTGGAATAACTATTAGGGTCACCGCAGACTATATAATGTATTTGTAAAAAAATATAAAGTCCGTTTAAAAATAAAATATCTTTATCTTTAGCAAATACTAAGCTAATTCAAAGTCAAAGCATTTATTAATTCTTTTGCTAAACACTTTTTTTCTGTCTACCACTCTAGTAGAATAAACTAAACAGTAAGCCTAATATTTAAAAATATTTAGTTTTTACGATATTTCTTTAACAAAAAACTTAATAATATCTGACAACATCACATACATTGATCTAACTCTGCCAGAATATCAGCGCTGTAACGTCCTAGCAGCCGCTGCAGCACATGCTGAGGCAGAACCCGTTGATCACATCTACTGTATGTGTGTTTGTTAAACAATGTAAATGTATGTGATTAATAAATGTTTTTCTTTCTTTCTAACTCCGTGGTAAGGCACTTGTGTTACGGATATCAGAATCAACAGTGGTATCACAAATATATACTTTAATATTTACACCCAGGCACAGAACAAACACAAATGTTCATCACATAAATGTTTGTCCTGGGTTGGGATTGAACCCACGTCTGTAGGCGCATAGGATAGGGTCACTACTAAATGCGCCATCGAGCCAGTTGACCAGTCGACTTCGTTCGAAATAATCGACATGGGTGTTGTTAATTATGTTTTTGGGGGCCAAGACGGCGGAAGTCACTATTAGAAAAGAAAACAGATTTTAGTTATTTATAGTATTTATAATTTTTACTATATATTTTTTTTAAAACATCATAAATCAAATAGGTTTAGTATTTTGTGTAACCTCCTTCTGCATTTAATATGTCCTGTAATCGTGAACCAACAATCTTCTCACAGAGATTGCGTCCTCTGAAGGATTCCCAGACAATATTTGCATGTCTTCTTAATACTTCTACTGATCGACATTGATTCCCATTCCACTCTTGCACCGTTTTAACCCACAAGTTCTCGATAGGATTGAGGTCAGGACTTTTTGGCGGTATTTTGATTAAAGTACCTAAGCTCTCTCTGTTCATTAATGTATGTTTGAACAGTACGAGCGTTATGCACTGTATTATCTTGATTATCTTGAACGAACGTCTTCATCTGGATAAATAAAATACTTTGGCATTGAAAGGAAAGTATCTTCAAGAAGTTCCCCATATTTTGTTGAATTCATTCGACCAAATCTTAAATTTAATGAGTTTTACTAATTTTAACTAGCACACACACATGCACACACTTACACACCCACCCAGATTCACACTCGACTGTGATGACAATAGACATTTCAAAACTGTCAGAATAATTTTATTACATAAATTATCAAAGAGTTCCTATTTAAATATGTAGTATTTATAGTATAGGCACTTCCAACTGCAATGTTTCCTCAAGTGCTCAGATTGACACTTGACGTGATGAGTGTTCAGATATTATTGGCAAGTTGTATGTTTAGAAGTTAATGACAAGCATCTGCTCAGATCTTATTGAAGTACTGAATGTTCAGATATTTATGGTTACTTGTAGTGTATCGAAGTTATTGACATTTTAAATTGTTCAGATGTATTTGGTCACCTTGTCTGCTACGATATATCTGACGGCGACTGTACTTTCAACATGGATTATTGTTATTGCTATGTAAAAGTCATGTATTCATATTGGAAATACAATTTAAACATATGGTGATAGGAAATGATCATAACGAAATATTTCCTAACTCACTGTTTCATACTAAATTGGTCTGCTCTGTAAACATGTTCGGGTGGTATATATTGCAGGGAGATATTGCGCCTGTCGGACGGCGGGCAGGTGGCGCTGGACTGGGCGGAGGGCGAGGAGGGCGAGGAGGGCGCGGAGGGCGCGGAGGGCGAGGGCGGCGCGCCGGACCCGCGGCCCGTGCTGCTGGTGCTGCCGGGGCTGACGGGCGACTCGCGCGCCGACTACGTGCGCTGCCTCGTCGCCGCCGCGCGCGCGCTCGGGGCGCGCTGCGTGGTCTTCAATAACCGCGGCCTCGGAGGTTTACCACTCACGGTTAGCTACTCTACAGGAATTCAATCTGTATCCATATACCTATCCCTATTTATTTTGATTGTTAACTTATAATCAGATTCATCCGTCATAATAATGAGTCTAGTAATAATAGTGTAGTCTGTCACTCACCGTCATAATAATGAATATCTGTCAATATGAAATGTAATGATTATGTCAAAATATCTTCTCAGTGGATCTAATTGAACATACATACCTAGTCCTTTCCATATCTGATAACAATCAAGGTCATTTAACACTAGAAAGACCAAGGCAGTCAAATTGGCGGCGAAGCAATTTTATTGACGAATATTTTATAAACTATGTTTTGGTTTCTTTTCATATTTTATGACTTTTCCTAATTTGCTATTGTTAAGCTAAATCTATATGAAAAAAAAAATAATAAAATGTTGTATATGAGTTTCGATGACAAATACCTACTAAGACCGCGTACCGTCAATGTGACCGCATACATATAAAGGCGGCGATAAGAATAGTAAACAACGATTTCTTCAAACTAATGTGGGTACTTTTGTTTTCATTAGTGTTGAATTGAATTCTGAGTAAGTTGTTACTGCATAGCTTGTTTACATTTTACAGTAGACATTGGTTCCGTTTGGTGAGCAGTCGTAATTTGTTATAAAAAAATGAGTCGCCCGCTCTCCAATTCGGAAATAGAGCAAAGATTGTTGCGATATCGGGATATACAAGAAGATGTGTCAGGTGATGAAAGTAGTGATGATATAGACAGTGTTAGTGAAAACCGTGATGCAGAATTTCAGCCGGAACAGGTCACTTCTTCATCAGAAGACTCCGAAGTAGATTCTTCTGCTACACATAACAATATTATTGTAAATTCGCGCAGAGGACGCGGGGTATCTCGAAGATCCATTAGCGGTGGGCGTATAGCACGCGGTGGAGGTTCAGCTAGGACATCTTCAGTACCAGAAGTCGGTATGTTACAAGTAGCAAGTGACGGCACAGAATGGACTTGTATTTCTCCGGACGCTAGTGGAGTAGGACGTCGTAGCCAGCAAAATATACTTCGAGAAATCTCAGGGCCTACTCCATACGCCAAACGATACATTGAAAATAACAAGCCAATTTCTGCGTGGAGACTTTTTCTTCATGAGTACATTCTCCGACGTATAAAAGAATGTACTGAAAAGGAAGCACACGACAAGAGTCAAGATGACACTTGGAACTTGTCCCTAGACGAACTAGATGCATTTATTGCTTTGATTTATGCTCGTGGAGCCTATAGCATGAGCCACTTAGATTTAGACATTTTGTGGTCACAGGATTGGGGACCACCCGTTTTCAAAAATACTATGAGCAAAAATAGATTCAAGGAGATCATGAAATACTTACGTTTTGATTTGAGAAGCACGCGTTCTGCTCGCCTAAACAATGACAAATTTGCGATGATTTCGGATATATGGAACAAATTTATAGATAATTGTCAAATGTGTTACATCCCTGGAGAAAATTTGACAGTTGATGAGCAGTTATTTCCATCAAAAACTCGCTGTCCGTTTTTACAATATATTGCAAACAAACCCGATAAATTTGGTATAAAGTTTTGGCTGCTTGTGGATGTCGAGAGTAAGTACCTATGTGGAGGATTTCCGTATCTAGGAAAAGACAATAACCGTTCAAACGATATTTCATTACCCGAATATGTGGTTTTGAAACTAGTACAACCCTATTTTCAAAAGGGTCGAAACGTAACCACTGACAACTTTTTCACGTCTCTAAATTTGGCTAAAAAACTAATGGTCGAAAAGACTAGTATTGTTGGAACAATGCGGCGTGCAAGACGAGAAGTACCACCGATTTGTAGAGGTATTCGTACTATAAGATATGAAACTTTCATAATGAAAACCGAGACGGATATAACCCTTACTACCTATCAAGGAAAACCAGGAAAAAATGTTATTATTTTGAGTACTCTACACCCCAACGTAAGTATAGGTACTGATCAAAAAAAGCTGCCTGAAACAGTTGGATTTTATAATGCAACAAAATTTGGTGTAGACATCATCGATCAAATGGCACGCAAATACACCGTAAGAGCTGGAAGTCGGAGATGGCCTGTTCACGTTTTTTACAATATACTTGATTTAGCAGCTATAAACTCGTGGATTCTATATCAAAAAGTCACAGGAATAAAAATTTCTCGTCATGATTTTATCCTTCAACTAGTGAGCGAACTACGTGACGAGTATGTGGGAAAAAAATCCACTTCAACTAGGACTCAGAGACAAGAAACTAATTCTGAAACAAGTGAACCATGTACTACAAACAATAAGAGGCGGCAATGTCAAATCAATAGTAAATGTAAAAAAAATAAAACATGTGAAAACTGCACTATCTGTAAAAAAGCTGTTTGTGGAAAATGTACAAAAGAGTCTAAAAAAACTATTACTTGTTACAAATGTTACTAACTTTAATGCTAAATTGTTTACTACTATTAAAAAATAAATTTGTATTATTTTTATTTAATTTTTTTATTTGAAATCTGTTAAAATTTCATATGTATTCTTACTAAATATCTAGTACCGTCAAATTGACTGCTGCGGTCTTTGAAGGTATAGCATGAAGCCCGGCCCTTCTAGTGTTAATTGATATTAAATGGTAGTAGGTAGTCACTCAGACTACCAATGTGAAACTTCCAATCAGCGCCATCTAGTAATGGTGAGCAGGAACTGGCGCATGAACGCATGGCGCGCTATTGTGACGGTGTGTTGTGTGCCAGACGCCGCGGCTGTACTGCGCCGTGAGCCACGCGGACCTGGCGGAGGTGGTCCAGGCGGTGCGGGCGCGCGCGGGCGGCGCGCTGCTGGCGGCGGGCGTGTCGCTGGGCGGGCTCATCCTCGGGCACTACCTGGCGGAGCACGGCGAGGCCGCCGGCGTCGACGCCGCGCTCGTCGTCTCCTCGCCGCTCGACGTCGTCAAAGGTACCGACCGTTCACTTCGAATAGGGGCTTCGTAAAGACCAGCCCATATACGTCCCCACTGTTGGGACACGAGCCTATAACCCTAAACTAGCCATGCTGGCTGAGTGTTAGTCGACTTTACACACCTTGGAATTTGTTCCCAAGCGTACGTAAGAATTTTTAATTTGAAAATACATTGGTATAAGTACATAGCCGGAGTTGAACTGGCTACCTGTCGCATGGTAAGCGACGCCCTAAAGCATTTGACGAAGTTCGTTTGAGCATCGTGCTTGCTGGTACGTGCGCAGGCTCGGAGTGCATCGAGCGGCCGCCGCTGAACGCGCTGCTGTCGTACCACATGGCGCGCAACCTGCGGCGCACGCTGCGCGCGCACGCGCCGCTGCGCGCGGGCGCGTGGGACTGGGCGGCCGTGGAGCGCAGCCGCAGCGTGCGCGAGTTCGACGCCGCCTTCACCACCAAGCACTTCGGCTTCGGCTCCGTCGAGGCCTACTACCGCGCCGCCTCGCTGCGCGACAAGCTGGCGCGCGTGCGCGTGCCGCTGCTGTGCCTCTGCGCCGCCGACGACCCCTTCCAGCCGCTCGACGGTGAGTCCGGCCGTCCGGCCGACGACGCGAACCTCATTATTTTGTATCACATTGATAAAAAATACCCTACCCTAATAACGCTCTAGCGTTATTTACTATTTTGAAATTCTTAGTTAAAAAGGATTGAATTATGGTGGTAATATGGTCGCTATTACCATGTAAAGGGGAAACATGACTCCGACTCAAATTTCGATACTCCAAATCAAGTTTTGATTAGACTAATAAAATTAAGTATTCTTTTTCTGTATCCCCATACCATACCATTGTGTAGATCGATTCATTATGTGGCTCAAAGTGTCGCCACACTTTATGAACAGTTATAATGTTGCCGTATGTGTAATCTGCCGTGTGCGGTGTCAGCGATCCCGATGCGCGAGGCGGCGGCCAGCAGCTGCGTGGCGCTGGCGGTGACGGCGCGCGGCGGGCACATCGGGTTCCTGGAGGGCTGGTGGCCCACGCGCGCGCCGCCCGACCGCTCCTACATCGCGCGGCTCGCGGCGCAGTACTTCGGCGCGCTGCTGAGGCGCCAAGACCTGCGCCCCGGTCTGCACCCCGACCTGCGCCCCGACCTGCGCGCCGACCTGCGCGCGCCGCCCGCCTGACCCCCACCCGAGCCTTAGGTCACCGAGGCGAACGTACCTCGCGTATGCGCCGTCGTATCGTGGCATGTGAAACCGTCGTCCCGTAACCCGCCTCGATCGGGATACACTCGTTGCCTTACCTATATCATATTAGATTCTAAAGAGATCCCCCGTCGCGGTCCGCCGCGAGTCGGTCGAGATCGGAGCCGGAGCTTGTAGCCGATTGCGGTCCTTAGAACGGTCGCACCCCGCGGCCTAGCCGTTATTTTGTTAAGCTTGTTTAGTGCGTTCGATTCGAGGTCGCCTCGTTTGTTTCGATTTTAAACGATATTTGTGATATATAACATAGCTTAGGAGAGAGAGAGCGAACATCGATTCGAATGAAAAGTTGCACTCGGCGACGAGAGTTCCTGTTTATTGTGAAAGAAAAGCATCACATGGTTATGCGTTTCGATAACTGGCCGAAATAATGAAGATTATGTTCCTATTATAAGTCACCATAATGTATATGTTTTAAAAATATCGGTAAAATTTTATGGAAGCGTGTTGAGCAGATCGAGATAAGAATCGAAGTAAGGCAGAATTTGAGTATATTGAACTGGATCATATAGGATTTATTTTATTGTATAGTGTGAAGAAGCTATGGTGTACAGTTAAAATGGACTGTAAATGTACGAAATATCTAAACTCTTCAGTAATATAATTATTGGTTTTATAAACCGTCCATTAAAACAATATACTTGATCTTATACTTGAAACGCAACAAAACTGTGAATATCTCAAATTTATTGATTACACTTCCATAGATCGACATTACTTTATTAGGGTTTAATTAATCACGCACAGGGAATTAAGGAATCGAGTGAGAAAAGTATTATATATTTACATTATATAGATTATAATATTAGTTAGGAATCATTGGTGCATTTCAAACGTTTATACGACAAGTTTAGCTAATTTTATACTCGTTGAATATGTAAGATGTTCGGCCCTCGCCGCTTCGCTCCCGGCGCGCTCACTGTTGGGTACAGTTACTATTTTACCACTGTTGCTATTTAAAAATTCACTAAATTTTATGTCAGTGTTAAGTTTAGATTTATTTTTATATTTTAAACAAATTATTATTCATAATTACATTGTAAATGTTTTGACTAAAACATAGTCTTTTCAAGGTTTGACTGCTAACTAATAGTAACTAAGGCTGATTGCTTAATGCTATTATAAATACACAATATTTGAAGTATTACAATGAAACAATGCATTTTAGTTTGGATCTAATTAGATCCAGGGCTATTGTTTGTTATATTATTACCGTATATATTTTATACAATGATAAACTAGTTATATTTCCATATTTACAAGCCATTATCCGGGAACATGTAAAACGATTCATAAATTAAATATACAGACTAGGTCTGTTGTTACATTATTGATTGCACTTAAATATAATGAACAAATTATCAAATAACATATTATCAATGAAAAATATTTTACTTACTAAGTAAGTGAGTTGCAATTTAGTGCCTTCCATTTGATATCAACTTGTATAAATTACACATATCGTGCTTGCTTACTTGTAATGTGCCTTCATAGAAGGACAGATTGTTATGCATGTCAATTAGTAAATTTTACATGTTTTCGTTTAAAGGTATAGTCTTAGTAGAGGCACGCATTCGAGATCGCGTGGGACACTCGCAGCTCGTCCTGTCCACGCATTCTCGCCTCCACACTGATATTGAGCTTGCTAACACACCATTGTCTTGTCTGAATTGGGTTGAAACACATAAGGCGGCGTTGTTTTTTTTAATACATATTATTTTATTTAACATTATTAACCTGATATTACAATTACAATATCTGAATGTATAAAATATCCATTAATTTCCATTATATATAAATAAACATGTATATCAGAATATTTCAGTTAATAATGTAGTAAACAGAAATTATGTACTAAATATTACAATATTGCATTTCTTAGTGCACGCAATTAAAGTTTTGGGACATGTGGATTGGGGGGGGGGTTAATACTTGTCGCCACCCTTGTTATCTGGCCACCATGTTGAAAAAAGAGGCGAAAATACTTTATCGCGATACTTAGGAAGCTATGTGTCTCACAAAAAAGTGTGAAAACATAATTTGTAGCAAATTATCTTGCCCACAAATATTTTTCTATATTTTTTTCCCCTTAATTGAAAATCGAAAGCAGTTACTTACGTAACATTTCAATTATTTTCAATGGACTAAGAATGAATATCATGTATCAGACAAGACGAAATTCTAGGCTTGCATAGTTTTCAACTTTGACAGATGACAATTCCATTAATGTGCAATAAAATTTTGAGCTAACAAAATTATGTTTTTTATTTTATTCCGGTTAACACCTACATCACTAAAAGTACGAGTTCGTATCACAAAACAATTAGATTTTACATTAGTTGAATTCAATGAATGCATCAAGTCTGATGTGGCGGTGCGCTCAGTCCAAAGGCGTGCCGAGCGCGTGGCAGAAGGCCTGCAGCAGCTGCTCCGCGCGCGCCAGACGCTCCTCGCGCCCGCCCGCCGACCGCGCCGCCGCCGCCGCGCCCGGCAGCGACGCCAGCGCCGCGAAGAACGCCTCCTCCGACCCCGCCCGAGCTGGGCCCGAGCACCACTCGGACCATTCCTCGTCGCCCTCCTCAATGCCGTCATCACTACCGCACGACTCCTCACAGAGAGCAGCACGGGAATCTGGAATAGAGATAATTATTATTATTTGCGCACAGTTGCGACACTACCGTCAGTGCTATAAAGAAAAGTGGTAGCCAGTTAGGTACTGCTCATTATTCATTTTCAAATAAGACCTTTAAAAGGAGTTTTTTAACTCAGCTTTGACAGTTGTTAATTTATAAATGTGTATGTACATAAGTAACAATTGCAATAGATAATATGAATTAGTAAGTGTATCAAAGATAAATGGTCACCCAGTGAGTGTGACTGCCTGTGGTGTCCGGGCCACAGATGCGCGTGCAGCGCGGCCCGCACGCGCGCCGCGCCGCGCTCGTCGCGCTCGTCGGGCTCCGGCGCGGGCTCGCGCAGCGGCACGAGCTCGAGACGCGCGCGCGCGCACGCCGCGCCCAGCGCCGGCGGGTCCGCGTGAGCCTCCGCCGCCACCAGCCGCACCTCCGCCGCCGAGCCCGCGCTCGCGCGACGCTGCATTGTTTCAACTACACTTTCTTCAGCACACTGTTAACATGAGTAGCAACACTGAGGAACTTGAATTTTGTAAAAGAGAAACATAAGTGCTACATTACAAGGGCATACACATAAACAAGCTTGATACTAATTCATTTTAGTTAGATTCTTATTCAGAAGTTGGTTATTGTTCCCTTGCAAAAGAAGCAGCAAATTAATTCTAGCCTACCACTGCTTATCTGAGTGTGTTGGTCAAAGTCAAAGTCAAAGTCAAAATTTCTTTATTTATATAGGCATTAACATGCACTTATAAATCGTCATTGTATTAAATAAATAAGTAATTCTACCACCGGTTCGGAAAGCCGATTCTATCGAGAAGACACCGGCAAGAAACTCGATAGTTACTCTTTTTAACCGATTATCACATAAACTTGTTTAATATAATTGTAATTGCCATGTCGTACAGTTTCAGTATGTCACAGTATCAAAGAGAGAAAAAAAAAAAATCTTATACTACAATTACTGTTAATAAAAATCATAAAGAAACAAAACAAATCAATAAAATAACTACAACAATTCCAACCTGCATGACATAGCTTACATAGAGTAGAATCTTAATACTATATGACTGTATTACAACAATAAATTAAAATACATTATTTATAAAAAAAAGAATATTAATAAGAACAAAAGTTCATAAAAAATGTCAATGATTAAAATAATTTATATATTAGAAAATTTTTATTGCAAATGTCAAATTTTAGTTAACGCAATTTGTCCAAGCATTTTTATCATTAAAATAGTCTTCTACTTTATAGTAGCTCTTCATAATAAGACCCTTCTTAATACATTCTTTGAATTTTTTGCAAGGGTAATTTAGTAATACTTACAGGTAACTTATTGAACATTTTTACTCCTAGTCCAACAAAGGAGCTATTAACTTTATTAAGTCTGAAATGTGAAATAGCAAGTTTATGCTTATTTCTAGTATTGAATCGGTGAGTATCTGATTTTTTAGGAATGTATTGTATATTTTTATACACATACATTAAGCAGTCTAGAATGTACTGAGAGGCCATTGTGAGAATATTATACTCTTTAAAACGATCTCTGAGGGAATCGCGTGGTTTTGTGTTTGTAGATGGCCCTTATTGCTCTTTTTTGCAATACAAAGATACTATCAATATCAGCTGCTGATCCCCATAAAAGCATGCCGTAGGATAGAATACTGTGGAAGTAGCTGAAATAAACTAATCTTGCCGTTTCAACATCAGTCAATTGTCTAATTTTTCTTACAGCATATGCAGCAGAACTAAGTCTTCCTGCCAGGGTACCAATATGAGGTCCCCATTGCAATTTGGAATCTAGAGTGATTCCAAGGAACACCGTTGAGTTTAGGACTTCAATGGGTTCATTGTTCATTATGATTTTAGTATTGACTTGCTTTACATTAGGCATTGAAAATTTTACACATTTGGTTTTTTTGGCGTTCAACATAAGATTATTAGTAGTAAACCAGTGCAAGACTCGTGAGAGGGCTTTGTTTACGTCGTCAACATTTTCTTGCTGTCTATCAATCTTAAAAAGAAGTGATGTATCATCTGCAAACAAAACTATCTCACATGTGTCTTCAGTAAAGAACGGAAGATCATTAATATAAATAATAAATAATAGAGGTCCTAATATCGAGCCCTGGGGCACTCCCATAACTAATGGGGCGCCGGAAGAACTAGCCCCATTTACATTGACTTTTTGGGTTCTGCCAGTCAGGTAAGACTGAATTAGACTAAGTGCATTTTCTGAGATGCCATAATGGCGTAATTTAAGTAGAAGAGTTTGATGATTAACGCAGTCAAACGCCTTGGATAGATCGCAGAATATGCCTATGGCATCTTGTTTTCTTTCCCATGCATCAAAAACATGTTTTATAAGAGCAACACCAGCATCTGTGGTGGATTTACCTTTAGTGAATCCATATTGGTTTTTATTTAACAAATTGTTTAAATTAAAATGGCAAAGTAGTTGACTAAATACAATTTTTTCAAAAATTTTACTAAATGCTGGTAGTAAGGATATGGGTCTGAAATTAGATGGGTCACTGTCATCGCCTGATTTGAACAAAGGAATGATTTTGGTTGACTTCATCAGATCAGGAAAATGACCTTCATTAATACATTTGTTGAATATCATCGCCAATAGTGGAGCAACTGTATATATTATATTTTTTAACACGTCCACTGAGAGTCCCCATAGATCCTCTGACTTTTTTAAGTTGAGTTCTTTAAAGGCTTTCACAATTACTTGAGCATTAATGTAGGCAAAATTGAAAGAAGATGTGCATTCACTTACATGGGACTTTAAAAGTGAATGAGCAAGAGCCGGACTGGAAGACAAACTACTTGTCGTTGTTACAGCTATGTTGGAGAAAAATGATTGAAATGCATTTGCTATATCAGCATCAGAATCTAATATAATATCATTCACTTTCAGGGAGATCTTGTGATTTTGTGTTTTGTTTTTACAAGTCTCTTTATTAATGATTTGCCATGTTGCCTTGGTTTTGTTAGTGGCTTTATTTATTTTATCTTTAAGATAGAGCGACTTAGCTATTGTACACAATTTTTTAAAAATCTTGGAATAATTCCTAATATAGTCCGTAAGAGACGGATCTTTAGAGTAGGCTTGGTATTCATGGTATTCATCCTTACTAATATTATTAATGTGAAAGTAACTCTGTCTGATCTGCAATCACAAATAGATTACCTGAACCGATTTAAATGAAATTTGGTACATATATAGTCCAGAGCCAGAGAAAGGACATAGGTGACTGAGCTATAAAGAAGTAAGTTTTACCCATTAAACATCTCTACATAGACGGAGTCATGGGTGGAAAGCTAGTAGATTTAGCATGGTATGTGGCTTATTACTCTAATATTAAATAACTTCCAAGACATTTATTTATTCATCACTTACCTCATCCTCTGTTATGTAAATAACATGTGCTTCAATGGAATCCACTAGATCTTCTGGCAGGTTCTCACCATCAAGTAGTGCATGGACACAAACATTTGCTGTGTAGTATTTATTTATGATCTTCCACAAACAGTTCATGTAGTTTTTGTCTTTTTGATCTGCTTCATTTTCTTCAGATTTGTCTTGGATTATTTCTATATCATAAAATAAAATTATAATCTTGCCAAAAACAATTTCTGTGACTTAAATAGATAATTTACATAAAAATGTGGTAGGTACAATGCAAAAAGTACACACCTGATATGATGGTAGTCGCTGCGTCTTTATCCTTAGCACTTACGAGTAAAATTGGTAATCCTTCAAGATTTTCCATAATTCGCATGTATTCTTCAAATGTAATAATAATAAAGTCTACAAAAGGTACGAAAAGTAGACGACTATTTAGAAACACGCAAACAACAATAAACAGCTGTTTTTGACATTGACATAGCAAGTAAACGCGTCTTGCTATTTAAACGAAACAAGATCCGTCCCATTCGTAAGCCCTGTTGGATTTATATTGACAGATGATTGATGTTATAAAAAAAAGTTTGTCACCAAATGAAACAGCAAGACAACTCTTTTCTGGTATTTTTTCTGGAAAATCTATAATAATCTTACATCACTCCGTAATGATAGATCAAGATTGCTTAAAACAGTGAAATCATGGATAACATAAAGTCTTGGACTGCCGAAGACGAGGCTATCATCGCCACCAACACCGACGCGACGGAGTGCAAGAGGTGCGCCGTCGAGCTTGGCTACTGGAAGGATGATTATATCTCGTATTTTGTGAAACATGTGGACAGGAAGGCGCCTGAAATCAACCGGGGATATTACGCCAGAGTGCGTGCCATGGAAATGTTCATCCATCAGTTCTTGGAGGTTAGCACACTTCAAAATATTTACTGTCTACAGTGTCCAAAAATGTCAAAAACAATTTGATTATTCTATTATGATTCTGCTGTTAACAAAATTAGTTTGGAGTATATAGGTGTTCCTAAGTATTCTGATTTCCTATTAGATTAAATGTGTCAAGACCTTACAAGGCCTGGGAAGGTAATCCTTGACAATGTGTATCCTTCTGTATAATATCTTTATTTCTTTACATCTGTTCAATGTTTCCATACAATTATTTATATTTATTTATTTAATTATATATAAAAGGTATGCTGTCTTTCTCCATGCTTTTAACTGCATATTATGCAAAATTTCAAGAAGATTAATGAAAAACTTGATCATCGCTTAGACAAGAAGCACACATTAATTATATAAATATGTTTTTCAGCGCTGTGGCACAAAGTGCCAGATCATTAATTTGGGATGCGGCTTTGACACCCTGTTCTGGAGACTGAAGGACACCACTCAAGCTGTTGGAAATTTCATTGAGCTAGATTTCCCATCGGTTACTGCCAAAAAATGTCATATAATAAAACGTAACAAGCAGCTGCTTGAAAAGTTATCAAATGAAGGTAATTGTTTCTGTGTTTATATATTTTGTAATTACAGTAGAACCCGTTTAAGACGATCACGCTTAATATGATTTCTCGCATAATACGCCACTTTGTGCCAGTCCCAGCAACTTAAGATATATTTTCATACATTTCTTTACGCTTACAATTGTTATCCCGTTTAATACGCCCGAGCCCGATAGATCAAGCCCTCTGAAAGTGCATTCTTATTTTTGAAACGCATGCCACACAGCCGCGTCGAGGAAACTTTCTGTAACATATGCTGAAGGGTCTAATTCCCAGAATGCCTTGTTTAGGTATGACTGATTTATCAACAAATGTGAATGTAATTTTATTATACTACATATTAAATGTAATTATATGTATAATTTAATGCCTATTATACCGAAATTTGAAAATAATACATAATTATACATAGTTCGTGTTATTTTCCCTATCCTGTATAATACGCTTTCTCGCTTAAAACGCGTTTTTGATATTTGATTTGGTCCCTGAGAAATTGTCTTAAGCGGGTTTTACTGTATGTTATTAATTTAATTTTAAAGCAACAAACGTAAAACCAAAATAACAGGCATGAAGTCAGTGGTTGATCCAAAGTAAATTATTAGAAAATCTGCTTTGGTCAATATCTTTGTAAATGATTAAAATCTGATGTAGTATATGTAATATTGTTTATTCAACATGTGTTTCGTAAAAATGCCAGATGGCGAAGTGATGATCCGCGAGGGCGACCTGCACGCCGAGGGCTACCACCTGCTGGGCTGCGACCTGCGCTGCCTGAGCGAGGTGCGGCGCAAGCTGGCGGCGGGCGGCGCGTCGCCGGCGCTGCCCGCGCTGCTGCTGGCCGAGTGCGTGCTGGTGTACCTGCGGCCCGACGCCGCCAGCGCGCTGCTCTCGCACCTCGCCGACGCCTTCCCGCGCTGCGCACTGCTCGTCTACGAGCAATGCAACCTCGGCGACAAGTTTGGCGAGGTCAGTTTCTCCCGACTAACAGATTAATTGTACAACTACAGAATAACATTGTCCAGAACTAGTATATTCAATTCATATCACGATAAAATTGCATTTCTATAAGTATGTATTGTGAAATAGACATGGTTAACATGTTAAAGTTGAAGCTTGAATAGGCTATAATTTTTCCACTTTAATCTCATTTAGACCTATTGTAAGTATTTATTTATTTAAGGCACATCAACAATGTAAACACAAACATTCAAGTTACATTCAAGTATATTCAGTATTCCATAGTGTGCCCATGACAGACTCAAGATCCGATTGTAAGTATCGTGTGTGTGTGTTCGTGTCAGGTGATGGTGCGCAACCTGAGCGCGCGCGGCTGCCCGCTGGTGGGCGAGCGGCACTGCCGCGCGCCGGAGGAGCAGGCGGCGCGGCTGCGCGCGCTGGGCTTCGACGCGGCGCGCGCGTGGGACATGCAGGCGGTGTGGCGCGCGCTGCCCGACGACGACCGCGCGCGCGCCGAGCGCCTCGAGATGCTGGACGAGACCGAGCTGCTGCTGCAGCTCAACGCGCACTACGCGCTCACCGTGGCCACGCGCGGCGACATGTTCGCCGACATGGACCTCAACGCGTAGGCGCCCAAAGCCTCACCGATCATCTCCGTGGGACGACCTTACGATTTGGAGGGATATCTATAGGGAGGGAGGAAGCCGCTCGGTTGTCTTCCGGATCCACACTTGGTGTGATCTTTTGAAATCAACAGAAATACATGGACGGTTGTGCCGTGCACTCTATACTTGATGTCTTTTTCTTTACTGTGAAAACTCTTGGTCATGTGTGCTTCTGGTCTGTGTCGGGTACTTCCGTCCGGGGCTCAGCAGTGCCCCACTATACGTTGGCAATTATATTATATTTCAAAGCGAATTATGTTTGTTTAAATATGTATGTGTATATATTTTTAATTTTTCTGTGATTGATAAGATAAATAAAATTGTTACCTAAATAATTTTAATGACCCTGTGTTTGACATGTGTAATAAAATACGGAAGCTATATTGAGACACAATAGAGCCTACGTTGGTACGGTCATGTTTTACGGAAACCGGCAAACTACGTAGGGAACAAGTGTCTAGCCATGTCGCTACCGCCGGGTCCCGGCAGAAGGGGAAGGCCCAAGAAGGCCTGGCTTGACGTTGTAGTGGATGACATGCGTGCCAACAAACTCTCCGTAAAGGATGCCGAAGACCGTGCGAAGTGGAGAGTTAGGAGTAGGAAAGCGGACCCCGGGCTCCGCAAGGATGCAACCGGGAAAACGCCAAGATGATGATGAATAGAGATGTCAAAAATGTATTAGGAATTAGGAGACTTTAATAAAATGTTTAATTATATTCTGATATGTTTTTATTTTGTGTTGAGACAACTGACCAGATTCACAAATGTATATAATTGAAAGTACAGTTCATATTATGCCCAACTCATGTTTCGGGCTTCTGATTCTTTGAAATTATTTGGGATCTATGCTACTCTAGAGTAATTGACTCAAAGTAATGTTTGCGACAGAAGTAGGCCCTGCCTCGGCGCCGGCGCGGGGTTCTTGGTTATATTAATTAAGATCATGTGATAAATCTTTTAAGTTTTAGATATTGTTGCCTGTCTTAAGGCTCTGTAGTTAAATATTTCTCGTCCTATACCATTAAAATAGTGAACCAGGAAAATACTGTGCGAGTTTTGAATCTTTTTATTGTTCTTAAACTTAATATATACAAATATTCATGAATGAATAATCTAACTCCAAAAAATATTTTAATCATTGTATAAACGGAATTGAGAAATTGAATGTACCATTTAGGGACATTATAGTAATACTTTTTCCTCAATGATGTTTTTGCAGTGTAAATATCATCACTTTGTACCTAAAATCCTCTAATACAAATATTTATCTCTATCTATTTTATCTGTCTATTTTGCTTTCGTCCTAAACCAACGATATTAAATGCTATCATCCAAAATAATGTTTCTTTCTTATATTATAATTAAAATTGAAATAAGAAAATTTGTTCAATGATGATTACTCTTAATAATATAGTAAAATATTTAGTCAAACTCATATCACACTTTTCTGATAGATATTTACCTGTGTATTAGTGATAATGAGATAAAATTATTTTTTTAAATAAAATTGTACATCTTTGCACACTTTTAAGTCCTAATATGTTCGTTCGTAACAAACACACACACATATATAGGTAAAATGATTTAAGGAAATGTGGAGGATGTCGGCAGTTTAATCAGTATTGTATGTTTCCAGTGGAAAGTGTGTGGCTTTGCTTTGTATTCATAATGCAGCTTTAATCTGTAACTTTAGCTTGAGCTGGTAATTATCACGATGTAACTTGCCAAATAAATGATGCAGTACAATTATATCTACAACAAGCAATTATCTTCAAAACATCGAAAAGATATTAACGGAGGCATTGGCATCTTACCAAGAATAGTAACTATCATTTGGTACTACTACTGTTATTATTTGCTACTATAGAATATGCGCTGTGTGCTAAGTAGAAATTGTTCGGGAATTAGGTTCTCATACAGATAAGATGTAGTATCCATACATTACTAATTAGTTAGACTTAATAATGATTGTATTGTAACATTTTGTATTTACCTACATTCGTCTCTCAGCCAGCTACATAATGTTAACGATTTGGCTAGAATACTTAATGTAATGTATCATTATTGTGTATTGAGTAAGTGTTAAACATTTATTTATGATATAAATAACCTTTATGAATCATTCCAATTTATTATTCCATGTTTTTGGGGCCCAATTTCTATTTTCCTTAAGTAACTATGATGATGGCTTAGACCTTGTCATCATCACCGGAATTGCGCGGGATGAAGCAGATGGCTCTCACCCCCATTTGGGATCCAATCCAACACACACAAAATACGTACGTACCGCTACCACATTCCAAATATGATTTGAACAAGTTATGAACATGTAAGGGCACGGGCCACACGCGAGAGCCACAGATGCCGCCATAAGAAGCAAAAAATGGCCACAAAAGTAGTTGAAGCGACAGTCAGACAGTTGACACTTTAACTTATGAAAACTACAGAAAATATTATGTCGATAGCGGCGTGTTGTGGTCGTGGCCGGTGGCCCGTGTGCGGGGACATATACTCTTATATACACCGTGATATTTAAGTGGTTGTTTTCCCGTAGTTGAACGATTTGTTTTAGTAGTACTAAAAAGCTTTTCCCTAAAAAATAAGTTCTTTAATTTAAAAAAAAATCATCGTCCTACTCCAAAGCGTGAGAAGTGATCGTTCTTTTACGAGATGTGACGTAATCAGATACTGCATGTCGCATGAAATCGATGATAAAAGCTAATGAAGCTCTACGCCCTAAGTATATAATATAATAATAATAATAAATTTAAATTTTGATAAAATTTTATCAAAATTCAAATTTATTATTATTAATGTCGTGGCGCGGCAGTAGATACCTGCTAGACGTGCGGCAGGCAGGCCTGCAGCGCGCGGCGCAGCGCCTGGCGCACGTCGGCGCGGCCCTCGCAGAACACGTGCGTGGCGTGGCGCTCCACGTGCACGAGCGTGTCGTGGCGCGGCAGTAGATACCTGCTAGACGTGCGGCAGGCAGGCCTGCAGCGCGCGGCGCAGCGCCTGGCGCACGTCGGCGCGGCCCTCGCAGAACACGTGCGTGGCGTGGCGCTCCACGTGCACGAGCGTGTCGTGGCGCGGCAGTAGATACCTGCTAGACGTGCGGCAGGCAGGCCTGCAGCGCGCGGCGCAGCGCCTGGCGCACGTCGGCGCGGCCCTCGCAGAACACGTGCGTGGCGTGGCGCTCCACGTGCACGAGCGTGTCGTGGCGCGGCAGTAGATACCTGCTAGACGTGCGGCAGGCAGGCCTGCAGCGCGCGGCGCAGCGCCTGGCGCACGTCGGCGCGGCCCTCGCAGAACACGTGCGTGGCGTGGCGCTCCACGTGCACGAGCGTGTCGTGGCGCGGCAGTAGATACCTGCTAGACGTGCGGCAGGCAGGCCTGCAGCGCGCGGCGCAGCGCCTGGCGCACGTCGGCGCGGCCCTCGCAGAACACGTGCGTGGCGTGGCGCTCCACGTGCACGAGCGTGTCGTGGCGCGGCAGTAGATACCTGCTAGACGTGCGGCAGGCAGGCCTGCAGCGCGCGGCGCAGCGCCTGGCGCACGTCGGCGCGGCCCTCGCAGAACACGTGCGTGGCGTGGCGCTCCACGTGCACGAGCGTGTCGTGGCGCGGCAGTAGATACCTGCTAGACGTGCGGCAGGCAGGCCTGCAGCGCGCGGCGCAGCGCCTGGCGCACGTCGGCGCGGCCCTCGCAGAACACGTGCGTGGCGTGGCGCTCCACGTGCACGAGCGTGTCGTGGCGCGGCAGGTGCACGATGCAGCCGTCGCCCCCCCCCCCGCCCGCGCCGCGCTCCACGCGCGCCTCCGCCACGCCCTCCCGCGCCAGCGCGCGCACCAGCGCGTCCACGTCCAGCGAGCCCCAGTGCAGCTTGCCCATCGACGAGCCTGACAAGCACACCACAAATCGAATCATTTATTAAACCCTTCACGAATTAGGTCCTTAAAACTAAACTTATTCTATTCAATTGGATGACCTACAACCCAAAATGTGAGGGACAGGTGCCTGAAAAAGGTTATAAAAGAGTAACCTGGGAATACTGATCACCACAAGTTAAAGGGAAAACGATTATGAGTTTTTTTAGCCTAACTGACTGACTACGTTGATGGGTTGGAGTACCCTTGTCATTATCATTGGACTTGCGGGGGAGCGGATGGCTTTGAGTCAGACATTTAACTGTGTTGCGATTCCGCACCATCTAAGGGCGACGCCCTACTTTTGCGTTGCGTTACGTTGCGTCACGTAGTCGTATTGGAACAATGGATTGGATGCCACAGTCATCATCAATGGATAGATACGTTGTCGCATCACAGCACGCTCCCGTGAGTTTTCACTCTAAATCGGCAGTGTCGTAACGTGGGTCTAGGTTTTTAGCTCGGGTCAATAATAGGTACCAAATATGTAAAATGTGAGAAACCAATATTTAGATAATGGGGAGTTGAATGTACCTACTTCTCGGTTCTTTCCCATTTTATGTAGGGTCGGGCGTCCTAATCTTGCAGCGCAGGGATATTGGATCCTGGGTTACCTATATCGGGTCAGTTTTACTACCTAAGTGACGATGGTTTTGAGTAGCTTCGTCGTCACCGAAATCGTAGGAAGTCGGGATGGTTCTCTCCCTTAAAAAAAATTGAGACGTCCGAGATCGAACCCGGGGTCTTTCACCGGTTTCTAAACTCGTGTTTTCTCGAGAACGCGTTCCTCGTCGAAGGGTCGAAAACACTTTGTTCGAGCACTGTATAATTATAAACCGTTTCCGTCACTCACTCTCTCCGCCGGGCGGCGGCGGCGCGGGCAGCAGCTCGAGGCGGTTGTCGCGCAGCGCGAGCGCGGCGTCGAGCGGCGCCAGGCGCGCGGCGGGCGCGGCGGGCCCGGCGGCGGGGAGGGGAGCGGGAGGGCGCGGGCGGCGCGCGGCGGCGGCGCACAGCGGGGCCGCGAGCACGCCCCGCGCCGCGCGCCGCCGCGGCCCGCACGAGCGCGCCGCGCCGCGACGCACCACCACCGTCGGCACGTCCGCGCTGATGTGCGCCCTGCGATACCACACAACGGACACGTTAACTCTACATCGAATGGAAAGAGACGTATTGCCGCAATCTTATACCCGTCATACACGGACCGCTCGAGCGGTAAGCCGGTGATCTTGCAGTCACAGTCGACGGCTTAAAGCTGCCGTTTCATCATGCCGCTGACTGCTCGGGACGGTCAAGACACAGTCCGTCCTGACTGCACGAAACTGTCCGTGTATGTCGGCCCTCGGAAGCGATCTTAGGAGCCGTGACCGCCGTAACCGTTTAAAGGAGATTATCAGAACTTTTCTTCTCCTCCACTATAATTCCGGCTTTTTTAAACGTTATGCTTGCGGATCGCAAATAACGTATCGTTTACCATCATACACTGTGATGATTGTCCTGATCTTAACGGCAGAATGCTGCAACACTTCGTTATTTTATTTCAACAACTGCACATAAAACTTACATAATACACTTCTCTCCTGTCCATCTCCTACCTGTTATGGTATAGTGTATAATGATATGGTGCGAAAGGTCGGTGCAGCGGCCTACTTCATGGTATACGAGAGGCAGTGGAGCGCCTCGTGTGTCACCTGGGCGCCTGGTGGTGGTGCGGCGGCGGCGCGTACTGGTCGGGCAGCGCCAGCTCGCGCGGGCGCAGCTCGCGCACCAGCTTGTTGGCCTGCGAGTAGTTCAGCGACGTGTCGATGGGGCAGTGGACGCCTCACGCGCCTCGTGTGTCACCTGGGCGCCTGGTGGTGGTGCGGCGGCGGCGGCGCGTACTGGTCGGGCAGCGCCAGCTCGCGCGGGCGCAGCTCGCGCACCAGCTTGTTGGCCTGCGAGTAGTTCAGCGACGTGTCGATGGGGCAGTGGACGCCTCACGCGCCTCGTGTGTCACCTGGGCGCCTGGTGGTGGTGCGGCGGCGGCGCGTACTGGTCGGGCAGCGCCAGCTCGCGCGGGCGCAGCTCGCGCACCAGCTTGTTGGCCTGCGAGTAGTTCAGCGACGTGTCGATGGGGCAGTGGACGCCTCACGCGCCTCGTGTGTCACCTGGGCGCCTGGTGGTGGTGCGGCGGCGGCGCGTACTGGTCGGGCAGCGCCAGCTCGCGCGGGCGCAGCTCGCGCACCAGCTTGTTGGCCTGCGAGTAGTTCAGCGACGTGTCGATGGGGCAGTGGACGCCTCACGCGCCTCGTGTGTCACCTGGGCGCCTGGTGGTGGTGCGGCGGCGGCGCGTACTGGTCGGGCAGCGCCAGCTCGCGCGGCGCAGCTCGCGCACCAGCTTGTTGGCCTGCGAGTAGTTCAGCGACGTGTCGATGGGGCAGTGGACGCCTCACGCGCCTCGTGTGTCACCTGGGCGCCTGGTGGTGGTGCGGCGGCGGCGCGTACTGGTCGGGCAGCGCCAGCTCGCGCGGGCGCAGCTCGCGCACCAGCTTGTTGGCCTGCGAGTAGTTCAGCGACGTGTCGATGGGGCAGTGGAACGCCTTCATGCTCAGCGGCTGGAACGGGGCCAGCGCCTCCGTGTGCGGGAAGTCCGGTTCTATGAAAACGATACACATATAAAATTACTGGCGTAACAATGAAAAAAAAAAACAACAAATTTTATGGTTTATTTAGAAACCATGTTTAGAATATCAATACACGCGAGTTTAATCAGTAAAATAAGCTTAATTTTATGTTCGCGCAAATAATAGACAATGAAAAAAAAAATTAAACTAGCTAGAAGCAGATATAAAACGACTTGGCATGATAAGTATAGTTATTAGGACTGGTAGGTAACCTGTGAATATAATGGCGTGCGCGGGGTTGTTGGCCCACAGCTCCACAAGGTGCACGGCGGCGCCGAAGCGCAGGCTCGGGTGCCCGCAGAACACGACGCACGGCTACCCACACAAACAAATTTTAGTCGCAACTTGGTACACAGTATGTATGGACTCGGCCTGCTCTCGTTCAAAAGACACGACGATTTACTTAACCTAGTCGAAACCTGGTAGAAAGGAAGAAAGATAGACTTGTTACCAAGCGCCGCCTCAGCGATTTCGCTCTCTGTAATCACCGCATGCACGATAAAGCGTAGTTTACTAATAAATAATATACCTACATTCAATACTATAAAAAGCTGAAAGTGTTTGAGATATTTACCATGTTGTTTTGTTTTAATGAGCTCCCGATATTTCGGCACTGTTGCAAGCGCCATGGCGCTTGCAACAGTGCCATCATGGGTGAACTTTTACAAATGGTAAATATACCGGACACTTTTAGTTATCTACAAACATACATACATAAAATCACGCCTTTTTCCCATAGGGGTAGGCAGAGATCACTTCCAGCGAGCCACTTTTCACCTCTGTGGAAAACGTGACGTAACGGGTTTCTGCCTTGTGCATTGTTTTAACAAAGTCATTGCGTTCCGACGAGTAGCAAGGATATATGACGGGGGAAGGAAAAGGGGAGGAAGGATACTATCGCCTCGGATGATTTGGACTGAGTCGATAGTAGCTCGAGGAACCGGGGTCGCTTACCCGTATACCATTCACCAACCACCGGACAGATAATTGTGAGTTTTCTAATGTGTTTAAAATTACAAACTAAGATAGTTTTAAATGATATGAACAATACTATAAACAATAAACACTTGTGTACAACAAATGTTTTGTATGCCAGAAATTTTTGGCATTATTGTGGCATTTGCGCGTCTCCATAATATATTTGAGAGGTAAAACATAGTAATAGTAAATAAAATCAAACAAAACGGTACCTGTCTAAACTCCGCGCTGAAGGCGTCGTCGTGCAGATGGCGCGCGTGGCGCAGGCGGCCGGCGCGCGCCAGCGCCGCGTGCGGGAACGGCTCCTCCGGCAGGTACACGCGCGCCTGACAGGTTATTTATAAACAACTTACTATACATTTTACTTTTTTTTTGCTTGTGTAATTTTCCATGCACATCTACTTTATTAGGATAATGTAAATTGTAATAACAGATTTCATTCTCTTCATTCCTTTTGCACTAATAAGTAAGTTACAACGTCAGCAGTTACGAGGTAAAACAGTCTATTGAAAATATGTTTGTATCCATTGTGGTTAGTATTTAAGTAACGGTAACAGTGAATTATATATCTGTGTTCGTATTACCTGCTTCCCGACGGAGACCCACTCGGCGAGGATGTTGCTGTAGGCGAGGCTGGAGTCGGCCACCGGCGACACCACGTACATCGGCACGTGCTGCAGGCCCGCCGTGTCCAGGTGCGCCGACAGGCACTCCAGCAGGTCGTACAGCACGCCGCTCGGGTACACCGGGCACACCACGCACCCGCCTGACAGCACCAAGCACACGATAACACACAGAGACCACGTACAGCGGCACGTGCTGCAGGCCCGCCGTGTCCAGGTGCGCCGACAGGCACTCCAGCAGGTCGTACAGCACGCCGCTCGGGTACACCGGGCACACCACGCACCCGCCTGACAGCACCAAGCACACGATAACACACAGAGACCACGTACAGCGGCACGTGCTGCAGGCCCGCCGTGTCCAGGTGCGCCGACAGGCACTCCAGCAGGTCGTACAGCACGCCGCTCGGGTACACCGGGCACACCACGCACCCGCCTGACAGCACCAAGCACACGATAACACACAGAGACCACGTACAGCGGCACGTGCTGCAGGCCCGCCGTGTCCAGGTGCGCCGACAGGCACTCCAGCAGGTCGTACAGCACGCCGCTCGGGTACACCGGGCACACCACGCACCCGCCTGACAGCACCAAGCACACGATAACACACAGAGACCACGTACAGCGGCACGTGCTGCAGGCCCGCCGTGTCCAGGTGCGCCGACAGGCACTCCAGCAGGTCGTACAGCACGCCGCTCGGGTACACCGGGCACACCACGCACCCGCCTGACAGCACCAAGCACACGATAACACACAGAGACCACGTACAGCGGCACGTGCTGCAGGCCCGCCGTGTCCAGGTGCGCCGACAGGCACTCCAGCAGGTCGTACAGCAGATCGTACCCCGCCACCAACAAAATTCATAGGTACGCTTATTCGACGATCTTACGGCGAAGGAAAACATCATGTAGTTGAACAATATACACTTAATAATAAAAAGAAACATTGTTATTTGCGTCGCTTAAGAAGAAGGCCAAAAAGAGATGGCGAGATGCCCTTGATGTCCATGACAAGAACTGGCCGGCCTTGCTTGCAGATCGACAGATTTGGAGTGAAATAGGGGCGATTTTTGCCCAGCAGTGAAAAAAAATCAAACTTATAGTTGTGTTAGTGACCTGCGCGCAGCGTGGCGGCGGCGTGCACGCACAGGTCGCCCAGCATGTGGTCGGGGTTGTGCGCCGGCGTCTGCGTCAGCGCCGCCAGCACCAGCAGGTCGGCGCCGCGCAGCGCCGCCTGGTTGATGGGCCGCGGGTGCGTCGTCAGCGTCGACGACCCGCTCACGTACGCCACCTACCGGACGGTACATTCAATCAATCAATTAGGGTTTTCGCATATGAGAAATTCACTAGATGGCAATACGTGGGCGTGAGGTCCAACTGCAACATGATTGGTTATTTTTGACGTGACATTGACAGACATGTCAATATTCACCAATCATGCTGCTGTTGGACCTCACGCCTACGTATTGTCATATAGTGAATTTCTCATCCGCGAAAACCCTAATTGACGAACATCCAATGCTGGACATAAAGGTCTCTCACAAGAGTCGGTATTTTGCCTATCTCATTCAAGGTGCCACGTTGTTACTGGCCATAGTAATTTTCTCTAGAAAATTACTTTTAGCAAACTCCTCTAAATGGCTACATTTCAAATTGTTTACAAATTAAAAACTGATTCAAATTTGGTCAACAGATAGTCTAGCTATAGACTGATAAAAAAAGAACATACAAAGCTGCCTTTTCACCAACACTGTAATTGTGTAATGCTTTTTGTAATAAACGACTTTACATAGACAGAGTCGCAGATGGGCATTAAATACTTATTCGACCTTCTCCCTGGCGGAGCGCAGCACCCAGTTGGCGGAGCCGAGGCAGAAGCCGGAGCTGACGGCCGTGGCGTCGAGCGCGCCGTACACGTCGACGCGCTCGTCGTAGCCCACCACGCGCACGCGCGCCAGCGCCCGCGCCACGGCCTCGCGCGCGAACAGCCGGCGCCAGGAGCGCGGGCGCGCCGCCAGCGACAGCGGCGCCGGCAGCACGTGCAGCAGCTCCTTCCAGCGACGCGCCGCGCCGCCGCCGTCGCCCGCGCCCGACACCCACTCCGCCAGCTCCTCCAGGTAGAACCTGCCGGGACCACAACATGTCGCATCAGTACTTCTTCATAACTACCTACCGATTATTACTCTCAACATCAAAATATTAAAAATCTTTTAAAGTTTTAAATTTTTTATAAATATACTAGCGGCCCGGTACGTGCTTCGCTACGTATAAAGTGAAATAAAATAAACAAATCGGAACATCAAATTCATTTATTTAATCAAAAAAATATTTTATTTAAAATCGAAATCAATTGCTAGCTATTTACAACACACTTAATCCAAAACATTTGGATAAACAATATTTTTTGTTTTTCCATTTTGAGCATAAATAAACAAACGGCTGGGGGTACCGACTCTGGAACAGGCAACATATAACTGGCCATGTGAAAAACAATGTTCCTCCAAATTCACACCACAAACGTGAAGTGTTTGACCTTGGGCCTTGTTGATGGACATCGCAAATGATAAACGCACAGGATATTGTAAACGTTTGAACTCAAAAGGCATATCAGTTGGAATCATAGGTATACGCGGTATCAAAACAACTTCTCCTTTTGATTTACCAGTTAAGATCGTAGCTTCAATCAAATTTGGCAATAACTTTTTCACTGCCAATCTTGTTCCGTTACACAGTTTTGGTGGATTAATATTTCGCAATAATATAATCGAAGAACCAACTTTCAGATTCAAGCAATGCGGTGGCATACCAGCCGGCTCCAATGAATTTAAAAATTCAATTGGATAATTCATTGCCTCATCTTGATTCATAACACTGTCAATTGATTTATATTTCGTGACTACGCCTGGCAGTTTCGCTTGAATTTGAAAATTAATTGCATTGACATGAATGTTTTTCGGTGCTAAAATGGCGCGTTCTGTCAACCAATCATGATTTCTGTAATTCTGAACAATATTCGGAAAAACACATTCAATCAATTCATCTATCGATTGCGCAATTGTACAAAAATTGTTCGGTACAGCGATCAATCCGTTGGTTCTGTCGATTTGTATTTTGCCGTCACCAATTTCTAACAATTGTTTTGAGAACTCATGGGCAGCTGGATCATTTTGTAGGTGAACACGCATATTAATGTTTAGTGTCAATTTTTGTAGATATCTCCAAAGAACTGATGACTTCAAGCAGGCATTTATTTCATCAGCAGGAGTTGATCGAGGAATGACAGGCAATGTTTGACGAAAATCCCCTGAAAGTAATATCAAAGCACCACCAAAAAGCTGTTGATTGCCACGTAAATCTTGCATTGTTCGATTGAATACTTCTAGTGATTTTTTATTCGCCATTGTACACTCATCCCATAAAATAATTGACGTTAATCGCAGAACTTTTGCCATAGCAGAATTTCTCGATATATTGCAAGTTGGAGTTTCAATCACCTGTACATTCAATGGCAATTTTAATGCAGAGTGTGCGGTCCGACCACCTTCTAATAATGTAGCAGCAATTCCCGAAGATGCAAGTGCTAGTGCAATTTTCTGATCTGATCGAATAGTCGCTAAAATCAATGATATAACGAACGTTTTACCTGTGCCACCAGGTGCATCCAAAAAATATAATCCACCTGCATTATTGGAAACGGCTTGCATGATTGTATCATATACATGTTTTTGCTGAATATTTAATTTGGTTATATTCGATTGTACAAATAAACGCAAATCATTACAGTTGAATTCCTGCTCACGTTGCAATTCACGATCAAACAAATCATGCATGGGACGATTTGGTGCGGTCATACCCAATTGTACTAATGCTTTATTTGCAATCGTTAGACATATATCTTCAATTATTATCAAAGCTTCGTTGCACATTTCCAAGGTAATCAACAAATCAGGATTTCTTGCATGATGACGCATACGAATTAAAATATCTTCTGCCATATAATTTTTATATTTGTTCCATAATTCAAGTGGATTTGATGGCATACATGTCGATAATATAATGGCAAATAGCATTCGTATTTGTTGTGGATGAGCTGACGTAGATGCATCATTAAGTGTTGAATCCCAATGTGCATCATCCTCCAACAAATGCAAGAGTTGACATGCTTCACGATATGTTTGACACAAATGACCGTCGACTGTCCTTAATTCTTGAAATGATTTTGGGCCATTGACGTTAACTAATAGCAATCGCAAATAAAAACACTCAGCATTGTTTGGATGTACTGTATACATTCTCCCAATTGCATCTGTTTTGAAAATGCCTGAATGCCCATCGACTGCTGTTCCTTGTTTACGTCTTTGAAATTTTTTTGAAGACACATTCTAAACACAAAGAAATTTATCGCTGATCTAGACACGCGGTAGCGTGTCAAGCCAAGTTCAAGAAACAGAACTGGCGAGCCGCACCGTGTGTAATATTACACGAACCATTTGGAACCACTTTTGAACCCCTCATAAATCAAAAACTGTTTCACATAAACGTATCAAATTTGGCTCATATATTGTGACTTGCGAGATAAATATGTGTTCTAAATTTCATAAGCTTATCTCAAACAGTTATTTAGATATTAATGTCCAAAAATCCTCATTTTTATCATTGACTGACTGACAGATCAAAATTCTAACCCAGTTCCAAATGACCTAGAGAGTTAAAATTTGGTATGCAGATAGGTAATTACATGAATACAAAGGAAAAAATCAAAAACTGGCAATTTTTTAATAATTAGGTTTTTTTTTTATTTTTTTTTATTTTTATAAGAGGCTAACAAGATGGCCTCACTCCACCTGATGGTAAGCGGTAGTGAGATCCACATATGAGGTCGACAGGCACAATAGACCATGTTGAGCCTGTCGCACTCTCCCTGAAAGCCGTGAAAGAGGAGACCACTGCTGCGGTTAGGTTCTATTATGAACGCTTAGCATAAATACCTAATTAGTGCCTAATCACGCCTATATACCGGGGAAGGCAGAGCACTAAGTATATATTTAGGTATACATTCTTACTTATTTACAATTAAGAGTAGGTACTTATAGTCGGTTTTCATATTTATTACTTAGGGTTATACCCCGTAAACGTAGGAAAATACAGTATCTGATTCAATTGTTTTATATTTATAAAGTCTAGTTTTAGTTTTTCCTTTTCAAAGGACCTACGGCGTTACGATGATATATACTTTTCTACAAAAAGTAATGATATCCAATCAAAAACATAAATGTGAAATGAGAGCCAAGTTCAATATTATGATAATTGCCTTGGTTGTTGACTTCAACGACAAAAGAAGTGAGATCTAAATGGGTGCCAAGTTCAATGGTCAACCCTGAAATTTATTTATAAGTAACACTATAACATACCTATCATATCTTCTTATAACATAAGATAATGTATGGTGGTAGCCTATGAAGGTCTGTCTTGGCTAGTTTTCTTTAGTTAGTTAGTTAGTTGTCTTGGTTAGTTTGGTATTTATCGGTATTTATTTTATAATTCCGAAAATTTGGATTGTTGGTAGAAACTAGCGAGCGAACATAATAATACGTTGGTAGGTTTATAGAAACTAGCCAAGACAGACCTTCATAGGCTACCACCATACATTATCTTATGTTATAAGAAGATATGATAGGTATGTTATAGTGTTACTTATAAATAAATTTCAGGGTTGACCATTGAACTTGGCACCCATTTAGATCTCACTTCTTTTGTCGTTGAAGTCAACAACCAAGGCAATTATCATAATATTGAACTTGGCTCTCATTTCACATTTATGTTTTTGATTGGATAATATGCTTTAATCGAACCACGTCCAAAATGAACTGACGGCATGAATGACATAACAACGTGCTTGTCCTGTCAACAAAACTTCAAAAAAGTTTCTGTGAAAAAAGTTTCTATTGAATTCATTTATTACAAAAAATGTGACAAATGAGGAACGGCTCGACCGATTTTATGCAAACTTCACATAAACCATCTACTAAATATGCCGACCAAATCCTAAGCATTTGGTTTGGATAGGTGAGCCCGTTCTTGAGTTATGGAATTACAACGAAAAGTGGCATTGATTTTTATATATATAGATTATAATTTATATTTTTCTAAATATTAAGTCTTTATGGGTCTACATGATACAAGGAGTAGCAACTACTTAGCTACTTACTGCCCAATGTTTCGACTGGGTTACACCAATCATGGTTCCGAGCTCGCGAGAAAAACATGGATTAATATTAGTTTTAAATAAACAAAATATTCGGGGCATTTTCACACAAGGTCTTTTGACTCCAAACTAAGCAGAGCTTGTATTTTGTTGTTTTTACTGGCTGGGTGGAACATTGGTTAGTGACCCTGTCTGGCGGTTCGATTTTCCACTCAAACAGCAACACAAAAAGTAATTACAGCAAACAATGTAACACACCTTCCTATTTGTAGTGTTGGCTCCGTAGCATAGACCTGTCCCTTGAAGCCTGTGTCCTCAGTGATGAAGGGCAGCGCCATCATGCAGGTGTAGTTGGAGATGAGGATCACATCCAGCTGAGAGAAGTCTACCACCTTGTCCAGTGGTGGACAGAACTCAGGGATACTGTCCACAAACACTCGCCCACAGCATTCTTTTAATTCCTATAACAAATAATTAGGTTAATATTAATATTTCCCATGTAAGTAATCACCGCCTGTATTATCCATACCAGAAACAGTAATCATTTTGGACTTCTAAAATTACTTATTATGATGCCCATGAGAAGAACTGGTGGGCATTGGCCGAAAATCGACAGCTTTGGAGTGAGTTAGGGGAGGCCTTTGCCCAGCAGTGGGACAGAACAGGCTAAATAAAAAAAAAAAAAAAAACAGAAGTTTCTTATTGTTTAATACATAATACCAAATAAACATTTCTTAAATTTATATTCTGTACATATAATAACTCATTGAAACCTGGATTAGTGACCCTGGCCAAGAGTGACAGAACCAAGGGTTAAGGGTTTAATTCCTACATGGGACAATGAATTTGTTTGATGAACATTGATGTTTGTTAAGTGTTTGGGTGTTATTTAATATATTTGTGTATACCACTGTTGTTTCTGATATCCATAACATACATGCTTAAGCAACTTACTTCGGAATCTGAACAATGTTTGTATGTGATGTTATGTGATTTATTATTATTAATGGATTCCTTACCCCTTCTAATAGTGGGTCATTGACATGTGGCGGAGTGTAGTTGGGCAAGGAGGAGAGGCGTGTGCTGGGCACCGGCGGCAGCGGCAGGAAGTTGAGCACCGAGTGTGCAGACAGCCCGCAGTCCAGCATGATCAGCAGCTCCTTGAATGACAGCACGAAGCATGGCTTCGACGCGTCGCTGCTCAGGCAATACTGGAATATGGAATGCTCAGGAATAACCAAACATTTCACAATGGTCCTTCAATTTGTTAATTACCGAATAGATGTTTTTTATTTACTCATTTATCTCAAAGTAAAACATAATACATGGCAACTCTAAAACTATAACTATTGAAAATATTTTGCTTCATATTTCAATAAAGGCTTGGTTAGATTAACTTTTAAGTTATGAAATTAATAAATCATACAATAGAATCATACAGAATAATTAATTATTCAGTAAAGTCCTCGTTAGTTGTTTATGATTACATATTTTTGTATACATGGACATCATGCGAAAAAATGTAATAAATGTGATTACTTACAAGTTTCATGGTGTCTTCAAAATATTTAACCTAAAATATTTTTCTGTTCAGATTTCAGTGATTATTCATAGTTAATACACATTTATCAAAAATAAAAGTTCATAGAACGCTAAATATTAGATGAATCTTACGGCGTTGTATACTAAAATATACAAATTGCCGTGCACCCGCAATAACAAAACAAATCGGCCGAAATAGTACGACGCTGCTGTTTGTCTTCTGTCAACTGTCGCTGTCGGTGTGACAACTAACACTACTTTTTCTTTTAAATCCAATTTTTATCCCATCAGGGCAAGGCAAAGGGATCTTAGCCCGTACAGCCTTGTTTTAAGTAGTTTCTTTGTTATTGCGGCCGGAGCCACAATATTTTTTGAAATGGCCGACAAAGAAATTGATTTGTACTGCATAGGTTGTTTTTTGGTTTGGAGCAGTCTCCATATTCCCATGGGACATGTAGCCGCATTGGCTACATTCTACAACGATTAATCAGTAAACTTTTTTTGTCTTATTACTACTTTGTTTCCAGTTGAAACTTTGAAAGTAATTCCCAGTCACAAATTATTTCATAGCATCATATTTCATTGGTCTGTCTTTTCTCTAAAAGGGCATTACATTTTGCATCACACAAGTCTGCGAATCTTATGAACTTATTGTTAGAATGAAGACAGCTTCATTGAGAATGCTAAAAGCTTTATTCGTAAGCACTATAAACACTATTGGTTAATACTCAATTTGCTCAAAAAATTTAAATTCAATATTAAACTGCCTTTCTATATTACCTAAAATTAAAATTTTCTTATTAAAAGCGTCGATGGCCGAGTGGTTAAGGTCGTTGCTTGCCATGCGAGAGGTCGCCAGTTCAAACCCCGCCAGGTACCAATGTGTTTTTCAAATTTGAAATTCATATGTACCATCATTCGACGCTTTAACGGTGAAGGAAAACATCGTGAGGAAACCAGCACACCTGAGAGATTTTTCAACGGTGTGTGAAGCCATGTCAGAGGCCTACGGGCGGTTTAAATACTCTGACACCAGGTTGTTCATCAACCATACGATAAGAAGAAGATATTACCTACGGTAACTATACTTGTGGTACCTACGTATTATAAGTAAAGTGTTGTATGTACGTCTACTAATACTGAAGTTTTCCGACTGGTGGTTTACATAGGCGGTAAATTGTGCACAGATTTGTTGGTCGTATTTACACGTTTATAGGTTTTGGTAGAACATTCGAACGGCAATTTGTATCGTTGTTTATTCTGCGGGCGGTTTCATTTAGGAAATATTTGACAAACGACCGCCATTTGGGGCGTGAGGCCCGCACCTGAGGCGACCCGCGCGCGCCGGCGTGCGCCGCCTGCCAACATGCTCGGGCTAGCTGTCTACCTACACTTAAGTGTACCTACAGTCTACAGTCCTACAAGGTCTTAGGCGTCTAATAAGTTAACCTAGGTATCATACCTATAGGTATAAGTGTACACACGTCTTAGTCTAACTAGAGACTGAGAAAGGACAACTTACTTTACTTTTTAACCGACTTCAGAACTACCTGATGTTTTACGTGATATACGACTTCACGCGGACGGAATCGCTGCTAACGGAAAGTTAGTAGGTATCTTCATAAATGTTATAAACTTTACATATATGCAACCTGATATAGGAATGATGACAGCTCTGAATAATTGTGTACAGGATAATTTAAATCGAATCAGGAAGAAAAGTGTATCTGATGTGTTAGTCCAACCAACGCATTCGCGGGCGGCGACCCGCGAGCGCACTGCAGGCTGCGCTAATTAATGAAACCCGCCTATTAGAATCTTCCAGAATTAATTGAGTTTAATTAATAACCGCGATGACGACACACACTTGGTGCTGCCATTTGCCCGGGCCGGTTCAAAAAGTCATAAGTACTAGCTTTTACTTCCGCTTTTAATGTTTCAGGTACTGACCTATAATATAGGTAAGTACATCTATCTACCTAGATCTACTAGTTATACACGTAAATATGTGCTTGATAAAAGTAATTTATGTATTTGTGAAGTCTTTTAAAGGGGTCAATCATCAACGTCAATTCACGTCACCTTTTCAAGGAAAATATCATCTCAGTAAGGCCGTGCCCTCATGGAGGAATAATGAACGTTTTCTGAGCGTTGTATCATCGGTCGCTAAATTTTTAAACATGTTACTACTGTTTTTTTATTATTTAGGTTATACTAGTACATAAGCAACTTAAGTAACTTCGATTCGGAACAATTTATACAAGTAAACGTGTTACAATTTATTTGCATTTATTGTAATCCTACCTAATATGATCTACTGTTTTCCTGAGCCGCCAATGAGCAGAAGTATTTCTTTTTTATTTTCTAATACCTAAAAAATGTAATCGGTCTGGTACTAAATCATGATGACATTAATCTGTAGTAAGTATCTTGCTATGCTACAGCACAGGAAGCTGGTCACGTGGGAAATCACCCCTCGTCTTAAACTTCACCTCGAATTACACAACCTGTAGTAATAGACATTTTTAATGGAAGAATGTTTTCTGTGGAATTCTGTCCAGAGAATATGGCAAGGGACACGGTGAAAAGGCTGTGTTGAGCGATTGCGGTAAGTAACATTTCCTTACCTTGAATAAAAAAAAAACGCAAAAATCTTACTAGTAACGTGATAAAATTGTATGTGGTTATTTTTAAAACATGCAAATACCTAAACATGTTGGTTTAACACAAAGTTCAAAACAATGTTTCTGACAGGTGATTTTACAGCAGTTGACGCGGTTTGACCCCGGGGTGCCGTGAATATATTAGACGGGGAGATACGTGGAGCGTTCGGCAGTAGGCGAAGGATCTCGCGCGATGCTCCCGCTCACGACGCGCGCGGCGGTGCGCGCGCGCCGCCGGCGCTCCGACGCGGCGCTCGTCATCGACAACGTGGTGTACGACGTGAGCGCGTTCCTGGACACGCACCCGGGCGGCGCGGAGGCGCTGCTGGACCACGCGGGCGGCGACGCGTCGGCCGTGTTCCGCGACGTGCACGGGCCGGCGGCGCGCGCGCTGCTGCCCGCGCTTGCCGCGGCCGCGCTGCCGCCCGAGGAGCACGCGCCGGTCGCGCCCGAGCCGCCGCCGCCGCCGCCGCCGCCCGGCCACCACAAGACCGGCTCGGCGTCCGGCGGCGCCTGGTACCTCACGCTGGCCGTCATCACCATGCTTGTGGCGCTCTATCTAATGATGACCTAAGTTTTTTTTTTAGTTTTAGTGTTTGTAACAAGTGGCGGACATTTCCTGGTTTTAGATTTATGTATAAGTCAAACAATAAAAATATTTTCTTGCTGTACATGAATGATACTCATACCTACTTATTGCCAATCTATATTATTATATTATATCTATACTTGTGTACTAATTATTATAAAGATAAAGAGTTGGTTTATTTGACTGCGCAAATCTCAGAAACTACTGGTTCGAATTGAATAATTCTGGGTTGGATAAACCATTTATCGAGGAAGGCTTATGGCTATATAACATCACGCTGCGACCAATAGGAGCGAAGAAATAGTGGAAAATGTTTAGAAGACGGGGTAAATTATTCATCTTTGAGAGCTTTCGTTGCATGCGCTGCGAAAACGGTTCAAGAAACACAAAAAATATGTATGAAAGAATTATTCCTCTTTAAATGATCTAAAAAAAAGTCTGCGGCCATTTATGTCTATATTTTAGAAGAAACAAACAAGAACCATTTTCCTTTGTATGGATCACGCGCCATTCAGCGCTAGCTGGGCGTTTGTAGGCGCGGGTAAATTAAAAAATGCTGCTTAAAGGCTCTATTCCACACGGACGAAATTTACCTACATAAATATTCAAACATCAATTTTTTCATTTTGCAAAATAGAATCTTCTACAAGCTCATTGGAATTCTTCCAAAGAATACCATTCGTCAAATCTACCAATATCTTACATACCTGCCTACATTAAGTTTGAACTTTGGAGTATCTTTTTTGCTACGTATTACTTACTACTTATACCTAGTAGGTACATTACATAATAAGTACTTCGTCTTAATTTCCTATTGAATTCTCTTTATTTGCCAACACCTACTAAATTGTTATGCATCTATGTTACAATCAGGTCACTATGATGGTCGTAGTTACAGTTTAGCACTTTATTTTTTACATATTTTATAAAACCTTCTTTTAAATTTGACACAACAATGATACTACAAAACACAAACTTGTTGAGTCATATAATGATAGCGCGATAGAGCAGATAAACGTTATATGAGAAGGACGCGCGGCGACTGCGCGCACGCCGCATTCGCGCCCCGACCGCCGCGCCGCTCGCCCGCACTCAGCATGGCCGGAGACAAACTGTTCACCAGGAAGGAGGTCGCCAGCGGCGACTCCAAGAGCCTCCGATTTATCATCAACAACAAAGTGTACGACGTGTCGAAGTTTCTCGACGAGCATCCCGGAGGGCACGAGGTGCTGGAGAACGTGGCGGGCAAGGACGCGAGCGAGGACTTCGAGGACGTGGGCCACAGCCTGGACGCCAAGGAGCTGATGGCGCAGTACGAGGTGGGCGCGCTGGTGGCGGAGGACCGGCGCGAGGAGGCGCCGGCGCGGCAGGTGAACTGGCAGGCGCCGCCCGCCGCCGCCGACGACGCCGGCTTCCTCTCCTCCTGGAAGTTCCCGGTGCTGCTGGGCGTGCTGGTCACCGTGCTCTACTCGTACCTGTTCGGCTAGCCCCGCGCCCGTGTTGGACTCACTGTTGTGTGGTAGATAATGATATCTACATTGACATTATCCGGGTAAACAATTGTGGAGGGCGTGCTTTGTTCGTTTCATTTATATGGTTTGTACAGCATTGTGATATCTTAAGTAATAAATTGTTTCGTTACTAAGTGTGGTGGTCATTTCGCGCGTGCCTGCGGCCTGCTGGACCATGTCTGAATGGTTTCTCTCCACGAGATGCTCATCTATGCCACACGGTTACTTGGAACTGATGTATGAATTAAATGTACAGGATTATTTATAAGATACGTTAAAAGATTTCCTATCCATTAAATGAATAGATAGGAAACAGAAAATTTAGAAATAAATTAAACATGAATTAGGTATTACGTTGGCCATTAGTTAAATAATTCGTGGAATTGGTAAAGTAGCAGCTAACGAGCTATCCACAGAAAAACGAGTTTTGTGAAGTTAACCAACTGGTATTGGTTACGGAATGGACAGTCGGACACGCTTCACTATTACATCAATGGTGGTAATTAATTATTATGTGCGTTGCGATCTTTGACTCTATTGCGTTCCTCTGATTGTACACTGCGTAGATACATATTTTTGTTATCATTTTAAACAAATATTTAAATACAGTGTATAAACAAGATAGGAAAGTGGTTACACCAAAACATATGAATAAACGCATTACAAAATTCATAGCGATTAAAACGATATCTATCATAAAGAGTTCCGTCCGATAACTTCATTATAAACAAATCAAGATAAAATCCTAAGCACTTCATAAGCGTTTGTTTACCTACCCTTGGCCTTGCTAATTACGATCTATTGAGGACGAAAGCCAATAAAAAGTTTCATATTTCCAATACTTAAGTATAGAACGAAGACGTCGACTCTACATTTATAATTTTGTAACGAGAATCTAATACACAGTTTGTAAGGTAGTGTCAAATGTTGTTAATTGGTCAAGGTCAAAGTCGAGCCACTTAAACCGCTAACTACATACCTACGTAGTATGCGACGGAGCCGAGTAGCTACGCAGTAGTTAGGTAGGACTTTATAGTGTTGTTTTTCTTTGTTAAAGAATATACTTTCTGCAATTATTTGAACAAAACAACCGAAATGCACATTATCAGTTACGCACGCAGATACTGTAATCGCACCTGCACTTACTTACCTAGAGCCGGTTGCAATCGCGAAATGATGTACCTGGGTTGTGTACTTAGTTATCGTTAGGACTTGCTTGTAGTGCATTGCACACACTTACGTCGCGATTTATGTCGTATACATAATAACATGTTGCAAAAGGTAATAAGGTAAGCCCATAGTTAATATAATACTACAGTGCTACATTATCTTTTGAGTTCATGCGTTGGTATTGTTATACTGACGACATAAATAATTTACAATTATCTAACTCGTATAAAATAAAAGGCTTGAAGCTAATCTAAAGATGGATGACATAAGGAATATGGTTCAATGAATACACATTGTATCATCAAACATTAATAGTAATCGGGTTACGTCACCGCGCGAGCCGACCCCGCCGAGGCCGGCCGCGGACCCGAGGGCCTCGATTGGGCTAAATAAATTAGTAAACAACTGCAACACACGACACGCGACACACGCGCAGTGCGAAGAACAAGTGTCGAACGCGAGTACGCTCCGAATCATGACATCAGTACCATGAGGTGTAAATAAATAAAGTACAGAACCCCTGCTATATAAAAATATATAGAAATATGTACACTTACATAATCCATAGATGGGTTTATGCCATTGCCACTATAATTTTAAAATAAAACAATAAAATACAAGGAAGTATTTACTTTCCTTGCTGTTGAGGTATTATTAGTATTTCAAGTTGATTAACTAAATTATTTATTTGACTAAACTGGCGGCAAAGCTACGTGAGTGCATCGCTCCGGTGATAAAGTGAGTAACACGCTTATGGAAACAAGACGTAGATTGACATTGAACGAACAAATTGATAAGTCGAACAAATTTACTTATAGCGGCCAAATCCTACTTGTAAGTATAAATGAGCATTTTAATAATAAAGGCGGCTTCAGACATACGTAAAATACATTAATCTGATACCATGGCTTACCACAAGTGATTAAGCTACGCCTAGCATAAGCACTAGTGTAAGTGGATACCAGAAACATCAGTGGTACACAATAAACTTTATAAACAACCCACTATATCGAAACAAAGAACGGATGATGTCCATTAAATATTATCCCGATTGGGAATCGAACCCAAGACTATAGACGCATTAGACTGGGGACACTTTATCCTATGCGCCATTGATCCGGTCAAAGTTAAGTTTAATATGTAATTACGTATAATTTTGCGTCGACTGCGGAAGGCACACGAATTTAATGCTAATTTGCGAGTTGCGGAGCCTTGAAGCCGCAGTCGCCTTTGTTCGCACAAAACACCGACGGCTGACGGATCAGAGGGACTAACCATGAGTTGGCTATCGAAAACTTACTTACGTTAAAAACCTATCGAGTTGTTTTTTTCATACGGCCGATTTTAGTTCTTCGCGTAACCACCAGCGGCGCTGTACAAGTTTTTCATAGACATATTTACGTAGGCGTTATAGAGTGCGTAAGTTTTAAACTCATAGCGCTACAGGGCAAGCCACGTGGAGAGTCCTCTTCGCTCCTTTCTTACTCTCAAGGTCACGATATCTTAATTTTACGTAACACCCTTCTGGATCCGGTTTAAAATGCCACCGTAAGCCTGATTCTGAGGAGAAGTAAACTACTCTCGTCCACAAATTACACTCAATCTCCGATGAAGCAACTCAGTCATCTGCCGATGGAGGCTGACGGTAGTGAGTGGAATCGAATACTACATAGCTGAAAGTCTGACAACGATTCCTTTAATGTAAATAATCCAATAGAGTTATTCAGCGTCTGTATAGAATCCTGGTCTGTTCGTGGTAGGTAAGTTTTGGATTTCTCGGCCAAGAGCCACAGGTTGTGTTTACAAATTATAAAGAACGCGCGTTTTAAATAGTAATAATTTTCTAAGCAGTTTAAGTTTTAAACACAGTCGTGCTCACGACTATGATAGGTTTGATAACATACTTTGTTATTGTAGATATTTGCTACCTAAGTTGTAAAAAAAATTGACAAAGATTGAAACTAAACATACCTACCTCTACATACTAAAATTTCTAAAAAAAACTTAGAACCTCTATTATATGCACCCACTCGTATGATTGTCCCGCGGGTCGCGGAGGCCCGCGCGCGGCTCTATAAATAAACTCGCGACTGGAACCGCTTTCGCCAAATTGACTCTACTCTCTGTACATTTCTGGTTATGATTAGGAGACGTCAGAAAGCGTTTTATTTTAGTAGCAATGTAAAGTAACCAGATCGCTGACAGCAGCTCTCGCTAACACAAGTCAACATTCCGTCCATTGGAAAATGAATCTTAACAATGATGCGACTATGCTGGTTTTGGGTTGCATAAGTTGTTGAGTTGGATCATTGTGTGTTGGTACAAAATCTTAGTGGAATAGGCTTGAGGGAGCGTGCAGCAGACATTATATCATCAATCTTCGGGGCTTGGGATTGAAAGCATTTTTTTCTTACAATCGTTCGACCATTGACATTTATTTTCTTTCCAAAGAAATTTTGAGGATGTTGTAATTTTTCAAACTGAAATACAACTTATGTGAGGGTAATGTGGCGACGAAAGAAGGAATCGTATCTAGTAGTTAGGAACTAAAGATTTGACACACAAAGCGATGTGTGGTTTCGAGTTCAGGCTTTAAACATGCATATACATTTTTAAATGTTTCTGGGTAGGGCAGTAGAAACATTGTCACGGTCCTTCAAAGGGAAAAGTTAGAACAACGGTTATCCTATTAAGGATTAGTTAGTTTTTAATTTAGCAAGTTTTTTATGTCTCTCTAGAAAAATAAATGAATATCCTACAATAAGTTATATTTGTGGAGAAGGTATGTACATGTTATCTACTAGATAAAGCGTGACCAATTTAAACGAGGACATTGTGTGAGTCCTGCTCCTGCTGCTAGTTGTATTTGGCTATTTATACAGTTACTGACGTCCTATTGGGACATGGGTTCGGGACTGGCAGAGGTCGAGTCATAGGAAGGTCGCCAGTAGACGTTTCCATTGTCTTTAACCCACGGTCATGTTTATATTTAACGTACCATTATTGAGAACCATGCCAACGAGAGTACCACCTTGCCATATTGTAGGCTCTCCTCACAGTAAGGGTAACATCTCTAAGCATTTCTATATAAACACTGTTCGTTTAAGGGGACAGACACAGAATAACTGTTAATTTTAAGAATTGACACATAAATAAATAAACAGGCGAACACGAAACGTGACTTTCACTGAATATCCTCATCTTCATGTCTACCGTCAAGCAGGTCTATTCATTGAGAAATGTATGGGACAAACTGTAGTACTACTCTATTGTCGGGACAAATAGTTTTAAACTGAAGTACTGCTCTACTGTAGCTATTTACCTATTAGTGAAAGGTCTATTAAATTGGTCCAGCCGTTTCGGAGATAAGCGAAAACAAACAGACGGACAAAAATAAATGTATTTTTGTTATTGGTGCACGATATAGATTCCATTTTAGTAAAACGTTGTTATTTTAATATTTCCAACAGACACTTAAATTTTATTCAGTTGTATAAATATCAAATGGTTTTACGTTTCTCTATGTCGTGTGCATTTTTGGTAGAAGAAAATATGTGTCCTGGTTAAGTTTCTGTGGAACGCGTCACTAGTTACCCCGTACTGTACAATTGAAACTTGTTACTTGTTATCCCATTGTTAGCTGTAGCAACTGCAGTCTGTATTTCTAACCGGGCCTGAGCCGGACGAGGCGGCACCGCCGATGCGATTAGCAGATCATCTTCCATCCCGAGCGATACAACTGTGCTCAGTTTGTCCATTAGATCGCCACTCATTTGTGACTTATCAATACTAATTGTAGAGCACTGTGTGCACCAGAAATGTGGGATAACAAATGGACTGTATTTGAAAAGAAGAAAGAGAAATGAGAGAGTAGGCATGGAATGTGGTTGTCGGATATATCCCCAATGAAATTTGAGTACTACTCACCTTTCCCCTGCACGGCAGATTTCCCAGTCCCTCACGGAGGCCTCCGGGTAATTGTGGATATACAACACCACACACACAGCTCTGTCCAAAATAGGGTTGCCAACACATCCTCGGCGAAATATAGTATTTTTCAAAAAATGCTTCAAAATATATAGTACACATCTAAAAATATAGTATTTTGAATTGAGTTGAAAATTATCAATTGGAATTTAATTAACAGGCAGCACATAAAGTCTGTGGAACGAAAGGCGCGTTCAAAAATTGCAAAATATTTATTTTTATTCGATTAAACATTGCTGACATAAAGGCTTTCATCTGTTGCACAAAAATATAGTATTTTCGCGTACTATATTTTTCTTCAACAGTATATAGTATGGAGACCCGAAATATAGTACAATACTATATATTATAGTACGGTTGGCAACCCTAGTCCAAAATCACTTGAAACAAATAATAATTGTAGAAAGCTTCAATGGTGATTGCGTTTGACACAGACCAAACTCAAACTTACTTACTTTCGTATTAATTATTACATAAATATCATAAATAAAAAATAAATAAATATTACACAACATCACATAGGTACATTGATCTGATCCCGTAGTAAGTAGTTTAAGCATTTATTTTACAGATATAAGAATCAACAGTGGATACACAAATAAGTAAGTATATTTAATAACACACCAACACACGGAACTGACACCGATGTTTATCCCGGGTGGGAATTGAACCCACGACTCTTAGAACCGTAGGTATGTGACTATGTATATTTATATACCCAAAATTTAATTATGAGTACTAAACCACAAGCCAATTTGTGCAAATGTTATTTCAATGTTTTATTTAATTGTTTTATAGTTCCAAATTCTGCCAACGTTCAACGCTTAGGGTCTTTGGCGGTCGCTTACTCACTTATGTTCGTAAAAGCTGCTTGCGTGAGAAGAATTGCCAGTCATTATTAGTCAGGTAAACGGTGCAGTCAAATAACACTCTTACGTTTATTTCAAATGCACAAAACACATATTGTGTTACTCTAGAAGTCTGTGTGTACAGGGAGGGAGGGAGGGAGGGAGACGAATGGGAGTGTTGAGGCTCCTGCATCTCGTCATTTCCGTTTTTTATTTGCTACTTTTGCCTTTGTACGTTTGAACCGTTTTCCATCCGGTCAGCGAAACAACGACTACTGTCCATTATCTTCAGGATGAAACAATGAAATTGATCATTGGTCACCTAAATAGAATAGTATATCATAATATAAAAGTAGATAAACAGTTTGTACTGTTTTGAGCCAGATATTCCACCAAATTTAACGGTGAAGAAAATCTTCGCACCTATGAAGAAATTATAAGGTTCTGTAGTCGACCAACTCGCACTTGGCCAGCGTGGTCGACTAAGGCCTAATCGCTCTAGCTTAGGGTAGGCCTGTGCCCAGCAGTGGGGCTGATGATGATGATTCTACCAACAGCTGCTTAGCGTGATGTAGAGATGTTGTGAATAAGAATTTAATATAAATATAATTATATGAGTACTCAGGCGTTTACTGACATTATCATCCATGTCTCTGGAGCATGTGACTTTCCGTCACTTTAACTTGACCAGGTCGATCGTTGTTGAATACATTTGTATGCGCGCTCCCCTCGTTCATTCGCTCTGCGAGAGCGGCTCTATCTCGCCCCATACACGAGTTCTCTCGGTTTAATGTGGACGACGATCCGTGCGGCGTGTTGCCTGCGACGCCTCACGTCCTCACGCCTCACAGCCTCGAGAAGACAGGTTCAAACCCGTGAATACGATGTCAGCTTGTCACCTTCGCCACACTCAAGGCCGTGTGGTAGCTTCTTCCTCAAACAAGAGAAGCGAATTTTAGTGTAGAGTGTTGTTGTATGAACAAGGTGTTTGAAACAAAACATACGTTATCTGTGAAATAGATACAGTGATGTTAGTCTTGAGACCTTTTAAACTTATCATTTAAGTAGTATTTGAATATTCTAGTTGCATTATCCTCTCGATAGAGTAGTTTTACGTATTTGGTATGACGTTAAAGATTTAATAATCCTATAGATAAGTCCATCGATAATAATTCATCTATTATCGAATCACCAAAAATAAAAACACGATTGAGACCATATAATTGAAAATTTCAATTAACAATGCTTATCTGTTACAGTTATCTGATATCGTCAAAAACTAAATGATAATATGAATATTGTGTCACTGGTGCTCGTTCCTTAATAAGTATTTTATATCAATAAATTGATTGGATGCTACATATCGCTTGTTTTCTAGAAGTTACATGTTCAAAGTCGTTAGCCGTGTGGTCAAGGTTCACCAAGTAATTATTTACATATTTTAACACATGATTTGGCCAATATGAATCAAATCCTTTAAGTTACGTCGAGTCGCGTCTAATGTCCCCCCATGAGGATATGATAGAAGACGATACTCATAGTTATTATTATATATAAATTATTATATTACATTGGGGAATCTCTTTAATCAGGAAACAGATCTCCTGCATGTTTTTTGTTACTACAAGTCCATTAAAGAAATTTTAAGAACAGCTAGTCAATAGATGAACCAGTATTTAAGCCACACATAGGTATTTAAACTTGAAGGATACTATTGAATTGGCACGGCATCCAAGCGGTTCGTTCAGAATACCAAGTGTTTCATGGGCGCTCTGTTTCTTCTCTGTTATAACAAACGACGCTCGCGGCCGCGCGCGCTTGATACTCGCCGAGATTGGCTGAACCGACGAGCAATCTCTATAAAAGTATTAAAAGTACTTGTTGTTCGTTGTGTTGTTGTTCCACTTGATGAATGCGCTTCTGTTACTTTTAACTCATACATTATTTAGAGCGAGCTGCTCTCGAGCGCGCGAGCCCGCGCCGCACTTTGTGCAGTAGGTGGGGCACTTACTACCTCATTTCATTGGTACCAATAGTAGGTACGGTGCAGCTGTTCGAGTTTAAAATAAACAGTCGAGTCTAAATATCATTTAGCTAATGTTAAAACAAATGAAAAAGATAAAACTAGGAAGTTCTTTAGATGAATTCATTAAAATCGTAATGATTTGAATAACAAAATTCTTTATGTTATAAAATCAACATTATTGCGAATATTTTATCTATTATTCTTACAAAACTGTTTGCCCAAATACCTATTTATTATATCTCTTTATAAGACAGTACCAAACATTCGAAATGTGTTTTGACCCCTATAGCACTTATCTGTTGCCTATTGTTATCATCGGCCATGCTGGAAGTCGACGAGTAGGGTATCTGCTTTCAATGTCGATAGGGATATCCTGTTTTGTCTTGCACGCTTCGCAACACTACGGGCATCATGCGGGGGTGCACTAACCAACTCACACGTTGGCGGGAGGGGGGGGGGGGAGGGAGTTCTAATCGAGTCCCGCTGTTTAGAGCGTTTCCGTGTCGCGCGTGAAAAATGGCGGCCGCGTGACGGCCTGTATGGAAAAAAGCCAAGAAACACGCGCGTAAAAGCTTTCCCGGGACGATTCATCCCTCCGCGGAACACCACTTGCTCTATAATTTGTCTGTGATTCTACAAACACAAACCTACATTTTTAATGATAATGTTTACTTTACAATAATTGACTTGTAGGAGTGACGACCACAGTGAGTGCTGGGAACATTGATGATCTATTAGTATGTATAAATGATGATAAGTTTCGTTAATATTATTCTGAAAAATACCAATTTAAATGTTTTCAAATTTTGTGTCGTCAAAGTTTTACATTGTATTACGTGACCCGATCGCGAACCATTACCGGCATAAATAATGAATATTATTTTTCCAATTAATTTTAATTGGTATTCATACAAAAATGCAAATAAAGTAATCTGGAAGGTTAACGTACTGAAAGGTTATAATATCGTGCGTGTGTAGCGGGTTCCGGGTGTGGGACGGCGCTGTGCGTATGCGCAACTTATAGCCTCGTACATTACCTCTTTACGCAGCTCTGACGTCGTATACATCACGCCAGTATCCTGTATACGTATCATCTGCAAAATATTACAGTGTTGGCTGCATTCAATATAAACAGCTTTTACATACTCAGTTATTAAAACCAATCGATTACGTAACTTTTTGAAAACATTACAAGAATATAATTTAGTTATTTAATTATCAACATTCTGTAGAATCCTCAAGTATCATCATTAGTCGATCATAAATAAGTAGGTGCATATACTTTATAGATACCGATTAGGATTCGGTAATCGGATATTAATTGTTCAGCTGTGGATTTTGACAGGTTGATTGATTGATTTCCTTGTCTCCCGGCCGATCTGATTTACGTAGCCTTGTGTGAAAGCTAAGCTGTCTCAAGCCTGTATCCAAGAACTAATTAGGACTTAGATACTAAGGGTTTATGTTCCAAATTGTAAGTCTTATAATACAGTATTTTACGTAGAGTACACAGTATTGTGTCTATTTTGTATTTGTTATTAATGATGTACACATGTTGTGCTCTCGGGGCTGTAGAGACGCGGATAGTAGAGTTTCCACACGTGTCATCGTGTTAGGATAAACTATGTATATTTTGTAACTTTTGGGTGGAGCTTAAACTACACCACAAGCTCTAAAGTGTGAACATCGTGTCAGTGCAGGAACAACGGGAGCACTAAGCAGATGCGCCGTGTGTTCCCGGTTAAAATGTACTTTTTCACTCTCTGGCCGCCGTCGCCGCCTCGTCCCCGCGGCAACTTTGGTAAGCGGATGATAAGATAAGAGCGCAACTTGCTGTTATTTTTGGACGCGTTAATATTTTGCCTTTGTTTTTCACTTCATGGTAGGACAACATTATGGCTTCTGGGTAATCCTTTTGTGATAACTTTTAGTGAAAGGAAAACTGTCTTTAGTCATTTTTAGTATGTTAATGACGTTTTAACAAAATGTCCTTGCCTCATCCTGTTCTGTTTCCGTTCAGAAATATTTATCTGAGTCCTTCTATATGTCTTTACCAATCATTTATTTATTTAACGTAAGATAACATTTTTAAAAACATTTAATTTTAACAATCAAAGCATGTATTTTACTAACATGCTGATTAAGTTATTTACAAAAATGACCAGTCATTGTCATTGAGATTCGATTATTATTGGCTACAGGTTTGGAACACAAAACAAACATATAAACACAAGATAAGAATACGCTGTTCATGATGACATGTAGGTACCTAGGTATAATTATTTCTGTATGACGTGATTTCAATTACGTGGCCAGTACAGACATGGCTTGCAAAAAAAATTAACGCTTCGAATATTATACTACCATCCGTATGTGTTGAGGATAAACCCGGAATATTCTTAAGAAAAAAGAGCTTCTAACGAAATATTATTTTGCTTTTTTGTTCGTTCTTGCGTGTGGGAGACGTCGGAGCTGGTCAGAGCTCAAAAAACTATTCGATAGTTTTTTGGCGGCGCGCGGGCCTACGCGACAGACGGAAGTTTGCAGGTCCCCGCGGTCGTCTTTCTTTTACCCTCTCGACGAACAAAGTAGACTATAACATCCTATGATTCCGCGTGTACACACGTAGGCATACTTAATTCAAAAGTAAGGACCACAAGGAAGGCATGTGTTCTACGTATACAAATATGCATTATTTGCTTTGTGATTAGAATAGGTGTTAGTTCATTTGTTTGCCCGTATGAGCAGCGACCATCGGCGGCAATTAAAGGCCCGTGGCCGTGTCGCAAACGCCACTAAACTCACACGCCGCGTTTTGCTCGCGCTCGAGCGGCAAAACTACTGCAAGTGTCGACTTATGAATAAAATTGACGCAACTGCTATTTAGATAGCTCCCAATGTCAGATTGCCAGCTGTGTTTTTAAAAGTTATGAATTAATATATTACACACAAAGCATTTACGTTCGGCTTAATTCAAAGTAGATTGCCTGGCTGGATAACATAATATAGGTAAAGGAACGCAATGACCTTGTTTAAACAATGCACAAGGCAGAATGGCGGCGACGTGGTCCACAACCCGTCACGTCACGTTTCCCACAGAGGTGAAAAGTGGATCGTTGGAAGTAATCTCTGCCTACCCTTCTGGGAAAAAGGCGTGATTTTATGTATATGTATGTAGGTAAAGGAAGGTATAACCTACTCATGTGTGTGCGTAAATAAATGCAATGTTGTACACTCTGTGAATATAACTTTTAAAGGCCGTTTGATAAACTGCTGCAGGTGCACGTCTAACCTACCGATGAAGCAAAACACATTTTAAATCCCGGACTAGTGTGACATCCATAGCTAATTACATTTGTTGATGTATTCATGTTTTTGCACCCAATAGACTGCATCTGTCATTGCTTGATTAATATACAAATATCCAGCTCATAACCTTACCGAATGTCAAATGTTTGAAATTAGTGTGACGCATGAGTTACCAGTGAGTCTCAGCTGACCGCAGCCGCCGGCCCGTGTCGGCAGGCCCCTCGCTCTCCGTCGGCAGGCCTGCGTGCTGTAGATCGTCAACAAATTGTTTGCGCGCCGCCCACGGATCTAACTGTTCAAATTGATACACGTGTCAAATGCACACGCATACACCTGAGGGCCTACCATGAGTTGGCTATCGCAAACTTACTTACGTTAAAAACCTATCGAGTTGTTTTTTTCATACGGCCGATTTTAGTTCTCCGCGTAACCACCAGCGGCGCTGTACAAGTTTTTCATAGACATATTTACGCAGGCGATATCGAGTGCGTAAGTTTTAAACTCATGGTAGCCCCACTGTTACATGTTAATTTAAGACGCATATGCTGTAGTTGAGTATTATTTAGTGACTTAGTGGTCCTTATGACTGCACTTACAATAATGTATCGAGACAATCATGGCGCTGGTACTCGAACGAGAGATAATTCGGTCGGTGCCCTGGCCGCAGAGTCGCGAACACAATTAGCAGTAATGAGCCGAGCGCCCCAACGAGCGCGCGACGCAGCGTGCCGCGGCGGGACTGCATGTATGTGCTCACCGCACTTTTACTAACTCGGTTTAGTCGATTTGCGGGTTTCGTTTCAGTAACAACAGCAATGACATATATATTTTTTTGGACAGGTAGGTTTTAGTAGGTAGTAGGTAGTTAGGCTTCTGAACTTGACTTATCTGTTGATGACAGAGGATAAACTTAAATGAATGTGTAGGTGACTTCTGTTTAATTATTTTACTTTGACAACGTTTTTTACCCGCAAGGTTTGATATACACTCCGCGCGGAATAAAAAAAATGCATTTTTCTATTGTACATTCCGTTCCTTTATACGGAATGTAATGTGATATATCAACATGATCAGATAATGTGTTGTTTTTTCAAATTGAAAACAATTTTAACTATATTTAAACAGCGATTACAAATTCCCTGTAGGCGACTTATTTACTTCGAAATCAATTACCTACGTCTATAGTTAGGTTAGGTTAGTTTTACGATTGGCGTGCATTGGCGTCATGTAGTTTGACACGTGAAGGCACTACCAATACTACAGCTTATGAGACGGCGGCGCGATGGCGTGCTGGGCACTTCGGGACAAGCTGTTAAAGAATGATGTTATGACACACGTTATTGTGGACTCAGAGTAGCTCAAGTTGTACAGGGACTTGTACCAATATTTGCTCATACCCGATTTAGACCTTTGCTATAGCGGTGAGCCTAGTGCATTCTCAGTTCTCTCACTGTCATAGTTCGGTTAAACGGCAGTCTGACATGACCGATGAGCACAGGATTGTCTACTTCATGACTCCAGTCTTAACACAAAATTAGATTTTCTTACAACTTTGGCCCAACTCAAACCGAGGACCTCTCGATTCTACGCAGCGCATATCACCAACAGAGCAACGTGGCAGTCATTACTTATAATATTAGCTAATTCAATGGTACAATTTTGTTTGGATGTGTGATCCACTAAAGTTTCTTGTGTCTGTTAACGGGTAACCGAGACGGGAACTCGTTCAAATACAATTTTAATTAAAGTCCTTCGAGAAAGATTTTGTTCCGTTGAACACGTTTTTCGCGAGAATCCTTACTATTTACTATGGAGCTTAATTACATTTTTGCGTTTCTGGGAATAAAGACCGTGACCTCATCCAAAACTCAACAAAAGTTAAGCTTTATAAACAGGACAGGACATTTATTCATAAATTAACAACAATGGCATCACCCCTTATACCAATGAGGTAGGCATTTTGTTTCAGTCTTTATTTCATAATATTTGTTCAATTCACAGTCCATACCCCAGCACCATTGGGTTTTTGGGTACTGTAGATTATAAATTACTAGTGTCCTGCCCCCGCTTCGCTTTCGCTTCGGGTAGATATATTATACATATAAACCTTTCTCTTAAATCTCTCTAAAGATTAAAAAAAAACCATCCATTCGCTACCATCAAAATCCGTTGTGTAGTTTTAATGATTTAAGCATACATAGGGACAGACAGACTCTGGAAGCGACTTTGCTTTATACTATGTAGTGACATAAAGATAGCACAACAATGTCTTTGGTACGCTGTTTTATATTGATATTGTAAATATGTCTTGATTCTTAAAACGTTCAAATGTTGAAAAAATGTAACAGATGAATCGCTTGAACAACTGTTCTTTATTGTCAATGCATTCTCAAGATGCATTCAGTGCACAAATACGTTGTCGCCGCGACTAGACACTACGTAGCGATATGATAGAATACTTAATAGTTACTTGCTAGTGCATAATATAGTGCGGGATCGATAGCAGTCCCTCAGGTGAGGTCATCGACCCGTACTCATGACTGCGATAATATTCGCAATACATATAACGTTCAGAGTAAGATAGGGAGCCATCAGAGCGCGCTAAATACAATGCTAACTTAGCAGTTGATAAAGTCCATTCAAATATTTGAAATGAATTCAAATAATGCTTTGTTTAATACAATGACAAACCCAGTAGAATGATTTGATAGAGAAATGGACATTGTTTCTAACGAATTATTAGATAAGATTTTTGAAGAGATCAAGTTTTTTCGCGATAGAATTGGAAACCCAGTACAGTAAAATCACATTTTTATCTGATTACAAGTTTGGCCATGCTACTAGTGCTACTACTACTACATTTTACACTCTATTAAATATAGCTTGATTAAAATCACATTGCCGCTTCAATACGCTGTTCAAATGTTAGCTCAGACAAAGTTTAAATTTAAATTACAAATCAAATTTCATAACTACCTTTCTTAATGGTGGATTAGCATTGATTGTGTAAGCCGGCGCGGCGGCGACTAGCGGCCGCTGACACAGATCCATACGGATCGGGCGGCGGGCAGCGCCAACTCCGTCAGGAGATCAGTAGCGCTACCATGGGTTTAAATGTGGCAGAATCGATATCGCCTATGTAAAAAAGTCTATGAAAATATGTATAGCGCCTCTAGCGGTAACGCTGAGAACTAAAATCGGTAGTATGAAAAAAAACAATACATACATACATACATAAAATCACGCCTTTTTCCCAGAGGGGTAGGCAGAGATGACTTCCAGCGATCCACTTTTCACCTCTGTGGGAAACGTGACGTGACGGGTTGTGGACCACGTCGCCGCGAAGGCAGAATGCTGCCTTGTGCATTGTTTTAAAAAAACAATTCGATTGGTTTTTAACGTACGTAAGTTTTCGATGGCTAACTCATGGTAGCGCTTCGAGTGATCGGATCGACTCGTAGCCAGGAGCTAATATCCGCGGCAGGATGTGGGCGTCGTTAGTGCCTCCGACCGAACGGTAAATCACTGAACCTAACCGAAGACAGACTCGATCTGTTATCGGCACATTTCATATTATTCAGAAGTGTTCAGTTCTGATTATAGACGTGAAAGGTATTATATACATTCCCTATAAGGAAATAATGTTTTTTGATCTTTGTTAAAAATGCAATGTAAATGCAATCACACATATGTTAACCTTTAGTTTATCAACAGTTAATTTGCTGTGTTCATTTTCATTTCTGTACATACTCGTATGTACACACATGTAACAATGTGTGTACGTATGTACAGAGATGATTTAAAGGACACTAGGCGATACTATTGTGATATTTATCTTACATTAGTTTTAGTACGTTTCAGACTTCAATGCTATGTCGGGTGGGTAAGTAGCTGTGATATCCCTACCTTAAAACACAACAGTGTCGCTATTAGTTCACCGACCATTTCTCATACAAATTTGCCCAGTCTCCTTTATCTTTAGAACTATTGAACATTAATGCCTCCCCTGCCTACCAAAACATTGCAAGCGCTTTTCTAAATAAAGCCTGAGAAGAACAAAATCCATCACGTAATTGATTTCTATTTCAGAATTAATTCCAATTGCGAAAAGCACTACTCTAAAGATCTGTGTTGCTTGTGCTAATCCGCTTTGTGATCAGATATTGCAGAAAAAAAATGTCCATACAAAACAAATACTACGTAACAGAATTGCAAAGCTTATGTTTATAAATAGCAGGCATCAGTAATAATCCTAAATTGTTACTTATTTTATTTAGTGGTCTATAACATCTGAATCTTGGGTTTTTGAATGTATGTTTTGTAGTTAAGTATGTTTAAAATTTAAAAAACTTTAGTTACTTTAGCTTTCTACTTTGTCAAGTACCCAATTTTTATTTTATTTTTAATGTATTGTGTTTCAATTAAAGGTGAAGCCATTAAGTAATAAGGCTTATTCTGAAGGACCGTGGACAGGTTTTATAGAGGCAGTTATCTTAATTATCTCCGGATCGTTTGCTCCGCGGACGGCGCGTCGCTGGAGTGCGAATCAAAGGCTAAATCATAAGCTGTAACATTTTTATTCCCGGAGAAATCGGAAAAGAGCTTTTGAATGCAAATTGGAATTGCAATGAAGGCGATTTTAATATCAAAGCGCTAAGTTCCGGGACTATTATGCAGTAATGCGCCGGCAACTCTACGCCGAAGCAGCTGCTCGGCTCCGAACTGAATTATGTCATTAATTAGTATTCATTAGCGATCAGCAACACAAACAAACACCGTAGCCCGTACGTCGAGTATGTACGTGTGTGAATTTCTCTTCGAAAAAACTAGAGTTTGCAATTACTTACCTACCTTTAGTGCGTTTCTGTAGAGAGCTGGTGTCTACGATATTTTTTCTCGATAAATCGATATAGTGTTCTGTTCGTTGTCGCTTTTTTCCTTTCTTCTTATTTCTCGACTAATAAGATTTTTTTTGTGCTCATTGATGTTGTTCTTATTCGAATGATTTGATGTTTAGTAAGAAGAGCAAATTTAGCTTTACAGAGAAGCGATGCGCACTTGAGTTCTAACTTGAGTTCATCATTACATTTTCGTCTTGCTTTCTTTATTGGCACTAGTATTTAACCACCATCCCAATTATTACGGAAGGCCAACCGTAAGGTTATTTTCTGTTGACATTTAAAAGCAGATAAATGCCTCCTTAGCTTGTGGCACAGGACTTGGTAGCTTAGTAGCCCTATCAATCTATGTACAGCAGATCAATTTGCGGGCGCGAAACCGACGCGTTCCAATATGTACGTATTAATGGTCGCGGCGGTGGCGGGCGGCCGCAGCGGCGGTGGCGGCGGCAGCGGCGGTCAGAGGCGCGGTGACGTCACCACAGAGCATAGCGCGGGCCCAGTGGTTTGGAGAAATGATTGCAAGGCTCTCATCACACTGATAGATATCGAGCATTTCAAAGCCGGAGAGATCGGGTGTTCAGTGTGATGTTGGAACAGAACGGATTGTCCGCCTTATTTTTCTTGCAAAGTTTTATAACAATTAAATTATTATAAGTAAAATAAAATTTAAATTATTATAAATTGATATAATTATGTTAGTGCTTAAGTTTGCACGAGCTGTTTTTTTATACACTATTGACACAAGGAAAGAAGATAACCAAAACTAGAGTCATCGATATTTATAATAGCCATCATAACCAACTAATTAAAATTTTAAATACAACCTTGACGCACACGTCTACTCCGGACTCACTCACCTATTCATTAATGAAGAAATACTCCAAACAACCAAATAGTTTAGACTTTACACTGAAGTAGGAAATGGGTCGATGTGTTATTTTATTATAACCTAACTAACATAAATTCATGTTCATTTACACAACCTCACATACATTGATTTGATCCCATGGTAAGTAGCTTAAGCACTTGTGTTACGGATATCAGAAATAAAACATAAATGTACTAAAATATGTTTAATATCATACCCAGACACGGAACTAACACCGATGTTCGTCTCACATATATTTGTCCCGCGTGGGCATAGAACCCACGACTCTTGGAACCGTAGGTTGTGAACCTGGGTCACTAAGCACTAACCACAACCACCGAGCCGTTTTAGATTTTGTCTTCCAATTTTTAATCCCAGAAGTAGAACTATGGTTAACAGCTGCGCGAGTGTTGGGGGACGAGGCCGACCGGTTGTAAGTTGGACGCATGTAAGGCTTGGTTCAGATTAGCGATGAGTAATGAGAGTCCCCTCCATCTGCGCTGCAGCGCTGTGACGTCACCACCGGCCGTCACTCCTTTGACACAAAACCGTCTAAAATAGAAATTGCAACAGATGTACGCGAATCCTTATTTATGATTTGTCATATCTGTTAAACTAAAATTGTACTTTTACTACTTTTAGAGTAGGGTTTTTATTGTGATGATTTATGCGATGATGATTAATGTTAATATTCAAAAGAGCTCGATGCGTCGTGTCTCTAAAATTTGATTTTTCAAATTTTAGTGTGCACGCAAACTAGAAGAACACACAGAGTTTACAGAGCACACTATCACAACACAGACGAAAAAGATGAAAAAAGAGATAACAGAATTGATACAATGCTGACGCTTCATAATTGCATTCCGCTTGGATTCGAATTTTGTAGTCCGTAGTTCGTAGCCTTTCCTGTTTTCGTAGTACCAGAGCTACGGTTCCATGCTACGGGTCGACGCGTTTCAGGATCCGGTCAACAATTTGCTCGAGTGTTGTGTTCATTTAATTTCACTGTACTGCGATATCAGTACAAATATTTTCTTGCCGGAGTCTTCTCGGTAGAATCGGCGTTCCGAACCGGTGGTAGAATCTTATTATTAGTAATGTGACGATTTATAAGTGCATATAATTGCCTATATGAATAAAGACATTTTTGATTTTGATTTTGATTGGCATATTCCACTTATATAACGACATTGGATTGATTGTAAACATTATCTTACACAAATAAGTAGGTAATGGTGTCATGGAATAAAACATTTATTGTCATTTCAAAGTTAGCCTTCTGTGCTACTACTTTTGTCTTATTGTAACATTTTGACTTGACCGATTGGGTCAACCTAATAGGCATTGAACAAAACAATGTTTCCTCGAAAATAAACAAAATGTGAAGATAAAAATCTGGGTAAAGGCTATTATTACTTAGAATGATGATGCGTTTGTTATTTTTAACACCGTTTCTTTATTTTGTTATCTACAAAGCTCGTCTTCAGTGGGTGTGCAACAAAGGCGCCACTCAAAGTTCCAAGGACTACGGCAAGTTGCCGATCCGTAGGAGACTTAGAACTTTTGTGTTGCTAACTATTCTTCCTCTTTCTACGGGTCTCCCAATAAACCCACTACCGGGGTTCAAACGAATCTGATAAATTACGAGTATACAGAAATCTTTTCACAACATCTAATATGTATGCTTTTGCCATAAATTACCCAGAAGAAGTCGTTAGTATATACAATTTTTTAATATGGCTAAGGTAAAAATATTACTTTCGTGTGTGTGTCAGGAAACGTAATTACATTAAATATTTGTCTTTATGGGTCTACACGCGTTATTAGGAGTAGCAAATTACATAGCTACTTACTGCCCGACGTTTCGACTGGGTTACACCAATCGTGGTCGCGAGCGAACTGGCGCCTCCCGTCTTCGTCTGCCATTGCGGTTGTGAATATCTTGATCCACCCCCGAACCAGCACTAATGTCATTTGTACAGCTACCCACATTTGTGTGACACACAACACTCACTAAGTAAGTAAGGCAGTAAGTAGCTATGTAATTTGCTACTCCTAATAACGCGTGTAGACCTATAAAGACAAATATTTAGTGTAATGGAACGCGAAAGTCTAAAATCTTACACAACGTAATTACATTTTCTGTAACATAATACATTTCCTAGTAGTTACGAGTAATGTATACAATGGCGGCTTTGACACATTTCTTGTAATATATCCATAATATTGATATTCAAATATTCATAAAGGTCAGCATACCGTATCCGTATATTTGTACAGTTTGTTGACGTTTGGTATCTAGCCGCGGCCTAGACCTGTGATTTGTTGACAGACGGCGCTCCTGTAGACACTGCTTATCGTACCGTACTGCCGCCGCCGCTTCGACACTGTATTGGATTTCTCTATTCTGGTACATAACAGATTCCGAGTTGCAGTAAAAGACTAAAGTGCGGATGGGTCCTGTGGTTAACCATTCTAAAAAAGGATATGTATGGTGGTGGATACTGAGGCTGGTTAATGGTTGATGAATGTTGTCGCGGCCGGCTATCGTCGCGTTCACAGCTGAGCGCGCGCCGGAAGCTGCCCTTCAGGTCACCTAACCTGCGGTGCCCGGGCCTAATTTTCTAGACATAGCCATTTTGGTAACATCTATGTAATACGAAATGAAAAACATCGTATAAATATTAAATATTTTATTTGAAAACAAACTTCGGTTTATGTATACATAAATTTTCACGTTTTACATACATAGTCTCCTTCTCGTACGTGTCGCTCTACTTAGATCAATTTTATTGTAAAACTTCTATATTATATTTACAATTTATGTATTTGTATTCTATACAAAAACGTGTCAATTTGTTTAAGTCGTAATTTACAATTATTCGGTACATACTTATAACTAAACATTTTAAAATAACGCCCGAACAATTATTTGTATTATATAAATTTATCTATACTTATTATAAGAGGGACGAGTGGTGAGTACTTACCACCTGGGTGCTGACTGACAACTTATTTACTGACGAACTTACTCATGTAATAAAATTAGTTTCAGCATATTGAAATACACAGTTTCCCCTTTGAAAGGTTGTTTTTATAAAACAAAAAAGGAAACGCTCATTCTGAAAACATTAGATGGGCGTTGCCTACCCTTTATCGGCCGATCAAAAAGGTTCGCGAGGTTTATAGAAACTGTTGTTTACATACAAAATTCATAAGTTTGTGAATAATGCAGGCACGCTGTCTGTTTGAGAATCGACTTCTAGGTTTAAAAACCGGCCGAGTACATATGGGGCTCGATGGATGTGAACCAGCTCTACTAAATACATGGCGAACCTTTGATGGTCAATAGTTTTATACATAAACATTGGGTAGGTAATCATCGTAGGGAAATGAAACTGGGATTCAAGTAGCGATGTTTTGGGCCTATTTTAGGTTTAGTTATCTCACCACCTCCCCCGGACAACGAATTAGTCTAAACGGTGAGGCGCAGAGAGCGATGCTCCTGCAAAGGTAATGCACTGCGCGCGCCTCGCGGCCCCTCGGGCGGACGCGACCGCGGTACCACGCGGCTTTTCGATACTGTATCTAGTTAAAAAGCGTCCATGGCCAAGTGGAAAAGTTGTCATTCATTGCCAGGCGAGAGGTCATCAGTCAAACCCCGCCACTTACCAATGTGTTTTCAAATTTGGAATTCATACGAACGAATACTTGACGCTTTAACGGTGAATGAAAACATCGTGAGGAAACTGCTCACCTATTACAACATTCTAAGGTTGTGTAGTCGACCAAACCGCACTTGGCCAGCCCCTCGATATATGGCCTGATTATAATGATCTAGTTATCCCTAGTATTTGAGGTGAGACAACCGACAGCCAGACTGTTGTCACAAAATGCTTATTTTTGCAACATCTGACTGACTTCGTTATTGTCGAAAATACGGATTGACAATTCAACGTCGCAATTACCATTTTCCGATATTTTGTAAATAAACAAGCTCGTGTGCAGAGTTTGATTCATTAAGATATCAATTGCATCCGACGATTCCAATATTGATTGAGCTGAACAAACTAAGCTGGTGATAATAATAAAGCCTAGAAGATTACAATAGTTTGTTCCACGGGGAACGTCAATGGCATGTGAAACACGGATATTTAATGCAATAAAATAGACTAATTTCATAAGCAATTAAAAAAGTTGAAATAGCATTTTGAACATATTTGAATATAAAGTGCAAGCGAAAGCTTCACTAAGCCGTGCTTTGTAATACCCGTTTCTTTGCGCTTTATGATCGGGAACAATGCTTGCATTTGAAGTCGTGAAATTACAACTCTGGAATAATTGTAGGTAATTTTTGACAAGCACTTAAATATTCATATTACAGCAACATAAAACTGTGATTTCACAATAACTCCATAAACCTTTTGTGAGGTTCGGGCTTAACGATACAAAAATAACGGAAACTCGCGTGGTATCTCTCTTGGTTCTATAAGCTTCTACTACAATATTGTGTCACCATGACAGAAGTCGCATGATTTATATATCTATGTGTAGGTACATAACATATTTGATAGTTTTGGTTGGATGGTAGTTGATGGCAGAAGGGTTTAACAAGATAGATAAATCAGTAGTCCGCGACGCGACATGTGAACCCTAAATTAGTATTCAGCGGCGCCGAAGGCTGCCTGGAATGGTGAAACTTATCTAATTTAATATCGAGCGGCGCCGCGGGCAGGCGCAGGTACCGCCATTACACAGGGTTACATTATATACAATAATAATAGCAGTGTTACATTAGCTACAGACGAATGAACTTTATAGAAAAAAAAAACTCTTTTGTACCCGTATGCAACTATTGCAAAGTTTGTATGATGATGAAATTTAAATCGAGTTCACAGAATATGTTAACCATGGGCTTTTTTATTATTTAAAATATGTAACGATGTTAAAAGTGTAATGATCACGATTTAGAAATGAGGTAATACCAAGTCCATAGTCCAGTAAACCGTTCTGGATTACGATATTTATTTCGTTACACCAAAGGAGCTTTGTTTGTAATCGAAATAACTATTTACTTGATTGGTTGTCCGGTCTTGATACCTTTATATAATCTTAAATATTTAATTTGATTTAACAGACTTATTGCCCTTTTTGGGTATCATACACGTAGGTTTTTTTGTTTCTTACTTACTAAAAAATAAATAATTTCTATATTGATTTTGAACTTAAGAATACGGAACAATTCAATGGTCTCCATAGTTGGCGTTCCTAGCCGCACCATCAGTGAGGTTTAACATAACGAAATCGAGCTGGGAGCATGGCTATTATACTACGAAACATATGCGGTTACCAGCATAGTACATAGCTATACTCCGAGTGATCCTCCTTGAGGGGCAAGCGTGAGCTGGGCGACTGTTGCACCTAGATTGATGTCCCAATTTTCGTATGGTCCGCAGATATATGGGTACTGACTCTGTTGTACGTCGATAAAAGTCTGTTTTAAATTTGATTTCAAATAATAAACTTAGGTACAACAAAAACACTATTGTTATAATGTTGAAACTAGTTTTCATGACAATGCCAATACCTAATATATAAATAAAGTCAACATGTATTATTGTATTAGATCCATTAATAACTATTCAATATTTTCGTAACTGAATATTGGGATGAAAACTTTGTAGCAGCCACGCGCGCACCCCGCGGAGATACAGACAGACAGACCATCACAAATCAGACTCGTTATTACGGCTGACGCCATAACTCGCGCGAACAACGGACCAACTCCCGATAACGACGTTACCTTAGTTACGCTTACTTACGACCTCTTAAAACATTCATTACGTTACTTTAGTTACTATCTACCTATCTATGTACAGTCTCCGAACGAGCAGTAGACTCGGATGTACAGTCAGCTCAATAGTATGACTCTAGATTTGATTGTGAAGGCAAAGCAAATTTGTGTAGTTGCAAAGACAGGATGTGAATCTGTCAATAGATAATAATAAAATAAATAAAAATACTTTATTTCATTAACAATATTTTAACCTTATACTAGTGAATTTGGAACCTCCATTTAAGCAAAAAATGCCTGTGTTAGGAGGCACCGCTCTTCCATGATTATTATATTAAATACAATTATCTACTAGGTTTTATCTAGATGTATTTTTATTAAAATAACTAAAAATAAAACTATAACATTGCTAGTTACATGCATTTTTAAGAACTAGGTATATAATTATATGAATACATTTGTACATTTGTGTGGTAGTGTGTATTTGTTACTGTAGGTAAGTGTGTGTGTGTGTGTGTGTGTGTGTTTAATTGCGGTGGGCACATGTGTTTGTGTGTTTATAAGTGACTAACTGTGAACAATTTCATAGAACTATGAGTTGTGATCCAATAATAGTTCAATTTCTTCGTAAGTTTTTGTTTGAATCCAGTTTATCAATTGTTTTTTACATTCGTGAAATGTCTTCTCATATAAGTCAATTTCTTTATTTATTCTGTTGTACAAGAATGCTGATCTTGAAGTAAATTGCTTTTGTGAGAATGTGGTTTTGGAATTTACGAGTTTGGCAACCACGTTTTTGCGTCGTCTTTCTAAGAGACGTGGGTTAAAAGCTAGGGTTTTATGGGTTTTGAGAGTTATTGAGATTATGTACAATTTCCTTACAGAAAGTAACCCACTGATGCGGTAAAGTGTATCGGTCGGGAAGCGTCTCTTTTTAAAGTACATGACTTTAATTAGAGTACGCTGTGCCCGCTCTAAGCTTATGAAATTGGGTCTTAGCAGCACCTCCCCAGACAGGAATGCAGTAAGTTAATACTGATTGAGCAAGCGCAATGTAAATTTGGTTAAGGACATAGTTGGGTGAGTCCTTTTGGTCAGTGTTTCCTGGCATTACGTGTCTGAGGGTTTTAAAAATCCATATTAATTTTCTGGTTCTTCCAATAACATGATCTAGATGAGGGTACCATGATAGTCTTTCGTCTACAATTACACCTAGATATTTTGTCTGTGCTACTTTTTCAATCCTAGGACAGGAACAGGAGTTTTTATCAGCATAAGTTGCACACCCATGAACTTTCAGACTAAAATCAGTGTGAGGCTGTGTGTTTTTGTAAATACTAAAACAAATATAATTTGTTTTAGATGCATTTAGTGTCAGAAGGTTGTGATTTAGCCACTGGGCAACTTGAGCCAAACCAGCTTCAGCACAATCCTTAACGGCTTTCCAAGATTCCCCAGTAAAAACTATCGCAGTGTCATCAGCGTACGAAAATACTTTAGCGTTAATAATTTGCATATTACATAGGTCATTTATGTAGAATAGAGATACTATTGAATTGACTTTACATCGAAAACAAATGCAGATGACAACTTTCCGTCATATTGTTGTGTGTTCACATTCATGCCATTGAACATTTTAGGTGAAACCATTATGTCATGTTTCACTTCGGTATTCCGATTTTAGTAATCCTATTGCATGTTTGTGAGCACGGCATCAATACAAAATGATTTATGTTGACGTAATTATTTACACATGGTGTGATGGGTCCAGTTTGGACACGATACTATTATTGGTGTGAACCGATTAGAAAATTGAAAAAAGGAAGAAACTTACTTTGGATTCATTAAGTTTGTTTTTATTTAAAAGTAATGAAAGTAATTATCATGCAGAAGGAGAGAGCTCAGCACCACCTTGCGTGAGTCGATGAGTCATGGGAAATTGTGCGTACTCTTTTCACTTATTTACATAATATGAATTTGGTTAATGTTACACAAGGAAATTCAGCATAATTTTGAACCGGTTCACACCAGCTCGGCTTGGGCGGGCCCGCGCCGACACACAGTTATTGCTAATTAATCATTAGACCCGCTGCGCCCGCGCGCCCGCGCGCCCGGCCTCGCGGCGGCTGGAGCTCGGCTTAATCTAGCACGAACATCATTTGTTTCAGAACATACATTGCGAGAGAGATTATACGCTCTAGTTTTGTTATTAGCACAATGAATAAACTTAAAAAAATTAAACACTGAAACAACGCTTATCGTATAATGTTTAAAAACGTACAGTTTCGCACTAAATTAGCATTCTGGATGTTCATATTTACATAAGTTGCAGATATCTTAATTTGTAGCTTC
>CM076913.1:18238631-18453564 GCA_039566165.1 Maruca vitrata | reverse complement strand
CTCTAGTTTTGTTATTAGCACAACAATAAACTTAAAAAAATTAAACATTGAAATGCCAACGCTTGTCGTATAATGTTTAAAAACCTCTTAGTTTTGCAATGCAATTAGCATTCTGGATGCTCATATCATATAAGTTGCAGATATCTTCACTTGTAGCTTCCTCCCTTAGAACACGAGGCTAGCACGAGAGCACCGGGCGCCATTAGTGTATCTTTCCTTCTGAGCTTTGAGGAATTCCCCAATGATATTTCCAATAAAAACTACAATTAACTATATATACGTGAAAACTCCCACTTCAAACTCTTTAAGACATTTCTTCATTGAAACATCATCACGTATAAACGCCACATTCGCTCGCTCCTCATAAAAATCTTAAATACAATAACTAACCTGTTTTAAATAATTTCTTTTATTTAAGTACTCGAAAACTCAAGTTTTCGCGTAAAATTTATTTAGATCAAAAAAACTTCGTAACATTGTTTATTTAAATATTCACTATGCGTGCTTCGAGAGTCACTTTGCAGTCGCTCGACGCACAACATGCATTGTTGAGAACGCGGTACGTCCGCAGGTTTTTCAGTTGAATCAATACTCAAATATAATCTCTCTATGGTTAGACTTGAATTGTTTATTTGTAAATGACATAATACAATATGTATATTTAAAATTACCATCCATTTCTAATATACATTTAAATAATTTGGTCGCTATTAGTAGTGAGTGGCCTCAACTCTCAATGTATCGACGATTTGTTATAAAACATTTCCAAAGACAGTTTTGAATGAATTTCCATTATTTTTTCATACACAAAAAATTACTATCTCTTGTGTTCCTATGTTTCATTACGGGCGTTATCAAAAAAGTGTATATTATGTTTTCGAATCGTCCATCACTTGCTTGAGCGCAACAGATGGTTGTCACGTGTGCCGGGTCGCGGGCGGCGGCATTGGCGCGCGCCGCATCCAGCTGGCGAGCTGCGCGCGCGGCAGCCGCGCGTGCAGCGCTGCACGCGCACAGCAGCGCCAGGATACAGCGCGCTGAGCTGTTGGACAGCCCTGCCGAGCCCGTCTGCGTCGCCGCCGGCCCGCTTTCGCCTGCGTACTACACAACATAACACCGTTAGGCATGCGAACAGAAGGACAAAATAAAATAATTTACATCAGCCCATAATTATGCGTGCCCCATTGCTGGGGTACGGAGCCTATAATTAACCTGTGATTTGATATGGCGAAAGAATTTCCTTATCTACTTGCAAGAATAACTTATTTCCATTTCATTTCATAAGCCGTAGGAAGATCAGGCCAAAGTCAACCACATGAAGTTCAAGTGTTCAGCGTCGGTTGAATACACAACCTTAGAATTAAAAATGATAAAAAACGTTAATTTTATTTACATTTTTCTTAATTTACATGATATACTCGAACATAAATTACTTCGCATAGATTGATAGATTTTTTTTATTTCAAATGTGTAGTGTTCGCAAGTAATAGAGACAATACTATATGCATAGATGATAGCATGCTGTTTCAGCTGTTATTCTCGGATAGAGTTGCGTTCAATACAGCTTCTTTAGTTGGACAATAACATTAAGGCATTGAGTGCCTGGGATTGGGTACTTGAGTACGCAATTCATTAGTGATCTGAACTTACTTGCAAGCTTATGATTCACACTCCTCGGCAAGGCTGCTAGTCTTAGATTAAGATGGACAGTAAGCTTGTATATCGTTAGTGTTGATTAGTGGTGATCATTTCTAAAGATTTTGCGTATATTGTACTTGGTATAGTCCTTTAGCTTTACGATATTACATTCCATTGTTATGTGGATCAATAGTAAGTATTATTTGACAAGGAACGTAGGTAGTGCATCCACTTTGGTAAGTGAAGAACTGTGCCGGTTTAAGCGTTAAAAGACGGTACATTCTACGGACTTGACCACGCGATGCACCCGGCGCCTTCAGTACAAAGAAGAACCTCTCGCACAAGATCCATTTTGAACCACATTCAGGACTTGAACACCGCACGGTATTGGTACTGCGGAGTGATACCCGGCGGCAGCGCCTCTTCGCGGCAACGCAGTAACGCCGTAACTAAGTTTACGATTGCATGAGAGCGAAACAAATGGCGGAGCTTTGTATGCAGACAGCAATATCCGCCGAGAAAATGGTCAGCCTGTATGAATAAATTATACAGCGCGCTTTAGTTTGCCTACACTAGTGTGATTTTACAACTTGCCGGCTACCGACAGTAGTTTAAGAGTGCTCCAGAATGAAATTAAATTCCCGCCATCTCGCTACAGCTGTCATTGCAATTCCGCTCAGGGGTACTGAATTGGAATGCTTTTCAAAATGAATATCAGCACTTTTTTTAGGTAACTGTTGGTTTCTCGCCGTTCAGTTTTGTTTTACAAATAAAGCTCCGTTAATCAAGACAATGGTGGAAACGAGGGAATCACCTTGCAAAATGTAGGTCCTTGTTCGATCAATATTGAGGAAACTATTGTCAAGACACTATTGCTGCTCCAGTTAAAGCCATTGTTTCAGTTGCGACAAAGATAGGTACGAGAGCCTCAAGTTAGTGTATTTATTCAACAATCTGTAGCTATATTTATTGAGTTTTATGAAAAGAAAGCAAAACCTGGAATGTTACTCAACTAACTATTTGGCTGATAGCACTTGTCATAGCGTAAAAAGAACCATACGGGACTATAAGATGAACTTAAAAATCTGTGTTAGGTTTAGCGCTCTTTAGCAGCATCATTAATGTGTTTATGTGTAGCTTCGCTTGCATCGTGGTGGCAGTTACTATCTTCCATCATATGCTCTACCCTTTTCGGCGTATCAGATATATGAGAAAGGAAGTTATGCTAAGTGAGGGCGACCGGCCCAATAGGTTCTATTGAGCCTGTTTGCCTCACAGCCGCTTACTATCAGGTGTGGTGTGAGATTACCCTGAACGTCCTAAAATAAACCTCTAGAACAGGTGTAGGGCGAGACCAATGACACGTGACGCAATATTTTTGGGCACATTGCCGAATATAAAACAATGTGTTAAGTAGGTATTTCACTTTGCATGACGGTCGAACGTTTTCGTTATTATTTTCCAATTAATCGCAGAAAGACATAAGTATTTGATGGCAAGTCAATGAAAATATTTTTTTAAAGAAACATGGCCCTTTGATGCATAAAGTTTCGCCTACCCTGCAATAGAGCAATAGATACGTACCGTTGAGCACGTGCACCCTGACGGAGGCATTATCTCGGCGTTGGAGGGCGAGTTGGCGGAGGAAGTAGCGGCCGGAGTCGGCGGGCGCGGCGTCCTGCACCAGCAGGTACGAGGTGGTGGCCGCGCCCTTCTCCGTCAGCCACCGAATACGCCGCCGCGCGACGGAGTCGTACGATATCACCTGCTTCACAAATCCGCCAAACGTAACGCGTGGTTACGCATACGCCTCGTCTACACACACACACAGCCCGTTACCATCATACTGCTTGACATAGGCCACACCAAATGCTCTCGCCACTTATTTCTATCACTCTGACTACTCGCATCCAGCTCCACACACATGCACGGTGTCGTAACTAGCCTTTCAAACGCGCCCGGTACGAGGTTTCAAAACTGCACCTTTGAGAAATAAAACTAGATGACTGGTCTGGACATTTGCACCTCTCCAGGGTCTACAACTCTGTGCCTGGGTACCGCTGGCACCCGTCCTAGTTACGTCACTGTAAATATGTACACAAACTTAGAGTCATAGGAAGGCCAAAAGATCTAGTGAGGTTGTCGTTCCCGTGTTGTGCTTCAAGGAGACAACAGGTAATAATAATGTTCTCCAACTGATTAACATCTACGAAGCGGCTTAAAGTGCACAAATGTGCACGAAAATAGCAGGTCCAATTTTTAATCCCATACTCTCCCATAGTTCGGTGGTAAGTACTGTAATCGGTCATGTGCAGAACCAACGGCAAAACGTTTTAGAGTGGGTTTTACCATTTCTTCAGTTCGGTCTGGTCTGAGATATGTCTTAACAGAAAAATTTACACTTTTAGACCACATCGTGTACTTATTGGAAATGTCTATTAATAGACTACAAGGATTGATTCATCAGAATGACTTAGAACATTTTAATACTTAGCCGATGTAATCATATACTCAAACATAATTAACTCACGTCATGATGATAAATCTAGTTGTCTGGCCAATTGAATATAATGCGTACTGTAGCTGATCTAATATTATATGAAAGAAAATGTGTTTGTATGTTTACTTTAATTTTTCAATATAATTTCTTAAGTAATTTGTCACTCGATAAGTTTCTATGAAATTTCGTAAATATTTCAGGAGTATAGCGGAGTCAGATAAAGCAACCTATCACCCTGAATGTAAAAATTCGATTTGCGGAAACCCGGTATTTAGCTTAAAAGGTCACAAGAGCGGTGGGGCAGAATGTAATTTTAAATCATGCGACAAAAAACTGTTGCCGTGGGAATCTTAACGTGGACGAAGCCGCAGGCGAATGCGGTTTAGAACCATCACTGGTTGTAAATATTAGTATTTATGGGTTTTCATGAGATATTAGGAGGAACGCGGGCACTTGGCAGTCTATAACAACTTACGTAACACAGGTTGTATCAGGAAACTCCAATATGCAAAAATGAAAATCACTCATCAGAATTCAATAATCTGTAATTTGTTAAAATTAAAAAGTTCAAATACGTAATTTTAAAAGCAATCAAATAATTTAAATAATGTCATTATGATAATTTTGGTCGTATAACGAAAGACTGATTTTTCAAGATAAATTAAATATTTGCATGAAGGGGATTTAAGAGCTCTCATTAGGGGCTTTTTGAGGCCGTGATTAAATGCTGGCTCGGGCGGCTGCTGCGGGGCGGGTTTAGAAGGCTAAAGCTCATTTCACAGCTCCTTCTCCACGAGGACTTTGGACGAAGGAATTGGATGGCGATCAGGGTTGCTAAAGTTATACCCTGTACGAGGCTCTTATTCCGAAATCCGGTACGTTAATAAGTGATTCGTCACCTGGCAGAATAAAAAATCTGTATATCTGTCAGAACTTATAGGTCTCTCCTATAGTTTCAGACAGACATACTATTTCTAGGCTTCTACCCAGCTTGACTCTAACTTGCAATTTATCAGATTTGTTTTGAAAATTTGATAAAAAATATCGTTTATCCATGAACCCTGCCTGAACGGGAACGGTTGCTCTAACCTCTGAGCTATAGGTACAGGCGTTTAGGTCATCAATGCGAATTTTTCCATCATATTTTATCCGTTAGCCACGGGTTTGGCGCCACCACCGTAGTAGTGATCAAACATATCCGGTCCGCAAACATTTTACAAAAAAGTTATACAGAACAAAAATGGAATAATCCCTAATCAAAAATACGGCATTTCCGTATGTGTCACTTCGCTCTCTCAATAGAAATAAATGACATTTGAAATTAGCTAGTACACGAGATAAACAATATATCACGTTAATTAGCATTGGCGTTTGTAATAGATCTTGCTTCAGTGATACAGACACAATATAATTATCCGTTCGCTAACAATAACAAATTAATTGGATGATATGCGATGATGTCAGGGAACTGGAACACGGTATTAGAGTTTACTATCTAATTGAATCCTTTCACAGTCAATAACCGATCAGGACATTTTGGTGGTTTGGCAGCCAATAGAGCTGACGAACAAAAGTAATGAGTTACAGGTAATCTAATCATATTTTATGCATCGTAATATTAAGAACGGAAACAAAAGTCTAATACATAAAAACCCCCTACCATGAAAGCTAGAGAGGACAGTGGAGTTTAACTGACACATACTCGTGTATGTGAGGAATTTTAAGAATCGTTTTGCATTTAAAGAAATCGAGCCGTTGCTCGCAACCCTTGCCGAGGAATTATCCTTGCCTTAGAGAAAGGTTTTAATAGAATTCCCGCGTCACAAGAATTCAATTTCACATGTCAGCGGTGTGGGCGGCGAGAGGGGGGGGGGGCTAGGCGGGCTTGTTTACAAATCAGCGGGAAGACCACTGGCCGACGTCCGGCTCTTGTATGTCTAAGCTTACATTTACAATGTTATGTGCTACTAAAATGGTGCAATGCTCATTTAACCGAATTTCTGACACATTTCAGTCAAAATATTCAAAATATACGTTCTTGCGTTATTGCGTATTTTTGCTCTCGGAAAGATTGTTTTATCTGTCATTATTTGTTTATTATCTATTTATCATTTGAATAACATTCCGCCTTCAGTGGCCGGAAGTAGTGTGAAAGGTAATACAGCATGAGAGCCCTGTTTCAAACAAACATTTAACTAATTAACATTTACTTCAATAAGCAAATGACATGATACGCATCTGTAAGATCGAGCTCCAACATCTATAAGTTGTCTAACTAGCGAATTAATATTCATCGCGCTCTGGGCGGCGCCCGCGCAACTTACGAACTTGCCAATTACACCGGGACCGTAATTACCGAGTCCGAGCTGCGAGTCACGAGTCACGAGTCCCGAGCCGCTCCCGACAGCCGTTACGCGCAAATTAATATCACCGGGGAACCTTTGCTGAGAATTTTTGATTCGAACTTCGACTCTTGACTGCTTGGAACTTTGTAATGAGATTAACAAGTTGCGTAAATTTGCGTATTTCAGTTGGTGAGGAGCGGATGCAGTCAATCACAAATTCTGGCTGACTGGCTAGGTGGCACATTTTGTAGTGTTCCTAACTCTTACACTAGTGATTTCGAGTCCTTTTTATGGGTTAGAGTTTTTATTTTGTGTTCGAGTCCTTATTTCGAATTAAAGTCACTATTTCCGATTCAACCAGCGCCATCCACAACGAGTAGGTACTAATTTATTTCTTACTTACTATTCCCATCCGAAATGTAAATTACTCCGGTTATTTCAAATCGTCGCTATCTCGCGATAATCACGCATTCACTGTATTATGTAAAACACAGCGTTTAGATTGTTTACCGTTCCGCGGTCGCGGCGGGGGGGGGAGCTGTTTGAATTCGTATTGTTTTAATGAAGTGCGGTGGTTAAGCCCCGCCAGCGATTAGCATGAAGCCGCTACGCCTCTCCGAACACTAGGCAGTGTGGCCATACGCGAACGAGACTGCTATTGAAACACGGTCACTACCTAACGTCCCAATAATACTACCCTACCTAATCAAACGTTTGCATAATGCAAACGAAGCAATGCGCTTAAACGGTAATATCCTCCAAGACAATTATTTTACTCTATGTGGAAAATTTCAATTAAATTTCGCTGAATGTGTAGCAAAACTCTTACTTCAGTCCAAATTTCTTGACAAAAAAATCACAATTACATGATTTTGCATGCCCGACGTCTCGGATGTTCCCCTCGACCTGTCTTCAACACCCTACCTACTATCAATAGGCCCGACGATGCAGTGAGAATACTTTATTAAAATAAAGCAACAGACTTACCACGTCGTCGGATGCTTCGGATTTCCAGCACGTACTCAGACGGGATTTGAACGAGGCGGCATTGTGTCGGCTCGCGCGCGGGTAGCGACGCCTTTATACCTCGCTTTACCTACTTAGTGTTCCTTAAGACGAATGCAAAATACATTTCAAATATCTAAGTGAAAAGCTACATAAAAAGTTACTACTGCTTTTCTGTCTCAGTATTGCGGAGCTGGGAAGGCTTAATGCTAAATGTACTTAGGCACCAACCAAGTTTAGAATCGGTCCAAGCGAGGAGTAAACTAAATTTTGTTATTTGGCGATTTATGTAACCCAAAACACACGATTCATTGTCTATTAACTCCTTGTTTTTAATATATGATACGACACTAATTAAGACACTGATTAAGAATGCCTTGCTCTTTATTTTCATTTTCAGATGTCTAGACATATGTAATAGCTTAGTTCTCCTTACCCAGACGGCAATAACGCCGCTGTAATCACGAGACCCCGCTGTAATAGATAATCAAGGCCAATCAAATTCTGATTCAGGATAAAAATAAATGATCAGAACGTGGAAAGCTCTTCTTTGTTTAGCAATCAACTGGATAATAATTGCGTAATACTGAATCTGTTGATATTTTTGTTGTAAAGTAATCATGTCGTCGCTGCGATGGATCAATCGGGTCACCGTGACAGCTCAAAACACAAACGAGTCTCGGCGCTCGGACACAATCGACGCGCGGCGAAAACTGACGGTCGTTGTATCAAGTTCCAAATTGCAGTAAATTACAAAACTGCAATCAAAACGTAAAAACGAAATTGTTGTTATGCGTTCTGACGCGATCGTCATAACCCATAATTATCGGATCGACTAAACTAATCTTTACAAATAATTATTATCTTTCAGATTTACAACGAAAGATAACTTCATTAACAAAATAGCCCAACCAGTATTTAGATATAAAATTTATAATTATACAAGCTCGTTGCAATAAGTACCTACACAGACAGTACCTACTCAGGGTCATTGGGTTATGACACAATTACATTCACAATGGTTGCTCTTGCACGTAATAACTTGACTTTACAACGGTAATTAAACTCTTTATTATAAGTACATGAAAAACAAACGATTGTTATTAAACTCCTCTGCTCTGTTTGTAGAAAAGGGTATTTGACTGATAGTGACTTGTTGTGCACGTGAAGATAAGTTGCATGATACTGATGTTTTGTTCATTAAACTAGATTCAATGTAACTATAAAGGGTTAAACACGGATTTTTTTTTATCACAAATTTCATATTATTTTGTTGATCGATGATTTTTGGTACCTACAAAATAATTATTATGCTTTTTTCCAGGATTTTAGGAAAATGTTAGCTCATTGACGAATGATTCAGCTGGACATGATTAGTCTTAATGTAACACACATTACATGAGCAAAAAAATATATATTGTAGGAAAACGTGTAAATGTTCCCCTCTATCCGACAAATTTTTGAACAAAGTCATGCTATTGTGCAAAATAAATGCACATATTGATAGTATATTTGGTATATGTATCAGAATTTTATTAGCTATGGAAATAGCTAACGCTTTTCAATATTTCCAATAACAAATAGCTGTAAATGAAATTTTATTATTAATTCAGCGTTCGGAAACCAATTCTAGTATCAGTTTCACGCCTTTTGGAATATTGTGCCAATAGATGAACGATTATATTTCAATAATTAGAATACTGTCTTTTAGTTGTACTAATTTTATATTAATGAAATTATTTCCATGGCTATCCTCTTTCATTTCATCCCTCCTAATGATATTGGGTGGGTAGGTTAATGCCAAAATGTTGGCCTCATACGCGATGTTAAAAAAAAATCTGGTCTTATCATTCGTCTACCTCTCACAGAGCCATCAATTGTTCTGTCTCCATTCATCTTCCAGCCAGTCCCACACATTTATTATTTTTAACATTAAATCTATAGTCGTCGAAATGTAATAAGCCGAAAATGTGAAATGAAAACGGACTTAAGCAAAAAAAAGAATATGTTTTAGCACTTCGCGGTTATAAATATCTTCTTTTTGTGTAACGCGTAAAATAATAAGCAAATATTACATTTCAGATACTTAAGTATAAAAAAATTCACGGCAGTCGTCACATTCGGCTTACGATAAATCGACGGCAACAACAAGTCGTAAGTAAGTAAGTGATAAAGTTGTGAATAATTACTTTTTGCCCGCTCACCTCGTCCTCGTGGTACCAGAAGATGTAGGCGGGCGGCTCCGGGCTGAACTGGATGAGGCAGGTCAGGTTGATGGTGGAGCCGATGTCCACGTGCAGGTCGGGCCCGCCCAGGATGCGTGCCGACGGGACTGCCGACAAAACAGGGATAAGGTTAATGAGACATACATACATAAAATCACGCCCCCCTCCCAGAGGGGTAGACAGAGATCACTTCCAGCGATCCACTTTTCACCTCTGTGGGAAACGTGACGTGACGGGTTGTGGACCACGTCGCCGCCATTCTGCCTTGTGCATTGTTTTAACAAGGTCATTGCGTTCCCACGAGTAGCAAGGATATATGACGGGGGAAGGAAAAGGGGAGTTAGGGGGTTAATGAGACCCGTAGTCGATATTGTAAATGGGGGCGACAGGCTTTATAGGGTCTGTTGTGCCTAACAACTTCTTATGTGGACCTCACCGCCGCTTACCGACTCGATATCGCCTATGTAAAAAAAATCTATTAAAAAGTTTAAAGCGCCCCTCGCGCTAACGATGAACTAAAATCAGTAGTATAAAAAAACAGTTGGATAGGTTTTTAACGTACGTTAGTTTTCGATAGCTCATGGTAGTGCTACCTACAGGTAGAGTGAGGTCATTCTGAACGTCCATTACAAAGTTACGGAGCATAGTCAAAATGTATAGGTTAATCTTTAATATCGTTTCCTCTACTTTGTGACTTGGATATCGCACACGAGTTCCTTCGATATTGATGATCATTATCTTGAATCTTAGATATCGTAAACATACATAGGAAGTGGATTGCAATTAGCGCTATGCCTACGATACAATCTTGTTATATCAATCATGGCCACGAGCTAATTATTTATTCAAACGGTTTTTAAAGGCAATTCAAATCAGCATTACTTATCTGATTAAATGAATTTACTCGTAAATATATCAACCCTATTATATCGGAGAACGTAAACGGCACAGGAAAAACCACTTGACGGAAACAATCTACGAAAAAGGAACGCGAAAAGAACGCATCTACATAATAATAAATCCTTGGGTAAAGAATGTCACGTTGTACTCCCGGTGGGTGAATCACAAGTATCGCATACGACTAATACTTTATCACGATGCCTTCAAACTTATTTGTCGCCAACTTTCTTGGCTCAATTGCTCCCCGTTTGTCACGGCGGCGGTGGTGTAGTGATGTAACCGTTCCACTTATTTATAATATCAACTCTAACTTACTCTTGCCTAATGCATATTTAAGGAACGTTACAAACATATTATTTAACGTCGGTGTCTTTTTCAGAGTTCCCGTAGATGCCAGTTGTAGATATCCTTTAAATCCTCTCGTCTCGATGTAATCGTATCTGTGAAGTTCTGACTCGAACAATTGCGCATCACTAAGCGTTTACGTGTTAAGAGAATTTATAGCGTGTTAGATAAAGGGCGGCAGATACGAACAAGCAACATCTATTAATGAGCCCTCGGCCTTAATGAAACGTAACTCGTTTGTTAGGCGCCTCCAGACATTGATTTAAACGGGGCTTAGGGCGAAGAAGTTTAACTAATTTCACTTTTGCGCTCGCGAGGCCAAATAAATTATGCTCTAGTGCTTTTATGAACAGGTTGACGAATGCTCCTATTTTAATATGAAAACTTCGTTAGATTACAACGAAGAAGTTCGAGGACATTCCATTTGGTCAATGCATAAGATTAAGAACGCCGTCTAGAGTCATGTATCGATAAAACGTTTATTGATATATTTTTAATAACAATGCTGATTGTACTGGTCGTTTAAGAGGTTTTCTCTTCAAAAAGAAGAAGACTCTTACGTTATTATTTTGGGCACAGTTTCAAATTTAAACGACAGTTTTTAGTGCTAACGTTTGTCTCTATAATGGATGATAGTATAGATAATACATTATTGAGACTAAATCAGTATTCAATACACTCTCGAATGCATGCACAGACTCCGTTGTTACGTGGATACTTCTAAATTAAAGTACCTGCTTGGGATTCTGCCAAACATTTAAATGAAATGAAGATGCTAAACGAACCTTCAAGAAACTAATTTGCTGATGAAAACACTCAAGGCTTGTCCCTGAACGTTACTGTTTGGAAGTTAGTACTTTATGTAATTTGGTATCGGGTGTCCCATCAATATGAGACGCTTCTAAGTCTCTGATGTTTGAATACATAGTTTCAAGTTTCATCCCTCTATTAATTCATAACGAACACGGTTTTGTTCGGTCGGGTTACGTAGCTTTGTTCAATACTGTGAATTCTACCTTCAAACTTAAAACCTACCTGAGGAACTTTTAAAGACAATATAAAACTGTTCAATTGGCCCCTATTATTCTTCTTTAACGTGGAAACCAATTTAGTGCGCGCTAGTTTTCACCCGTAATGATTTTCCCTGAGCTTCATTCAATCAGCCTTATTTCCCAGTTCCCGCGATAAGCGCCGCACTAGCTGAAGCGCTGCTGATTTCAATAAGGGTGACGTAATTTTTCAGATTTCACCGGACGCAGCTGAATGGACGTAATGAGCCGTGCGCGGGCGACTTGTGTGACGGGACTTGGGAATAATCTCGTTACTCAATCAACCATTCCTTCTGCAGCTTGAAAAATAATATTGTGCATTTATTTATTTTTGTAATACGACGATAATACACGCTACATTATATTGTTAGTGATGAATAAGTGCAGTTATCCATAGCTCGCGTTGTGACATTGTATCCGGTAAACAAAACAATCACACAATTCGTACTCCAGATGTAATCCGTGTTACAATTGAGTTTCCGTCGCGCAACGCAATTATTTATTTAATTGAAAACACATACTTTATGACAGGCTCCAGCGCCTGTTCCGCGGCATTACCTCGCTCAAATCCTGATTGCGTATTGTTGAGCGCGTAATTTGATAACGCGTGACGCAGCGGCCGCGTACGCCGTAATAATTTCATTTGCGGCAAGACGCCGCCGGAACATTGACACAGGAATACGCCGCAACTTCAATGCCTGTTTTCAGGAAACCTGCGCAGGCAGATCTAAGGCCTGTTTGTATGCCACGTATGTGTGATGTGGATGTATTACACAGACGTGGCGAGAATTAGACCACGGAGCCGAAGCCAGCCTGAGTAGGACTACAGCGTCCATATCGCTGCTGAGAGCTGGGATATTGTATTAATAATGTTTTTCAAATATTAAAGTTATTGTTGAATACGCGTCAGGTTGATAGCCCATTTTTAATTTTTGGTCAATAAAGTCGGAAAAAGTACACCATGCGTTAATTTTATTTACTCAAATATGAAGCCTTTGAGGTAAGGTAAAATTTTAAAGAATCGTAAACTTCAAACACAACAATGTTTTCTTACTAACAAAATCCCTACAAGGTTTTTATAATCAGTGAGAAAAATTGCTAGTTAAAGACATACATTTGGTAGGAGTACAGTTTATTCTGCTTAAAGTTGCTACTTTGTCCCGCATCCTTGCGTGAAGTGTGCGCACCGCCCGCGACTCGGAATATTAGCTCGCGAGCTGATTATGAGCTTCCATCAGCGAGAAAAGCGGCGCCTTCGCTCGTTCGCTCGTCACGCGCGCTCGTAGCGAGCGCGAACAAACGCTATTAAAAACACATGTAACTGAAATAAACGGCTCACAAACCTCCGCGAATACCTTAAACGGGAGACGCGAGACGAATAATTCAAGACTCTTAAACCATAAAGCTATTTGCGCCGCAGCGCTACGTGTATCCGAAGAATTCCGCAATTTTGTCGACGCATTCTGTTGCATGCAAACGTAACGTTTGCAGTTTAGGACAGCAATTAAAAGTTATCGTGTCATAATCAGAGCGGAGCGAGCGGCCCCGCTCAGCGGAGAGCCCGCGATTAAACCAATTTGCGCGCGCGAGCTAAGTGCGCCGCAAACAAAGTGCTCCGAAGCTGAATTATTCTTTGCGGCGTTTCACTTTCTCGTTGCGGCGCAAATGCATGCTGACATTGTTACAGGACCGCGAGGCCGGGGCGATAGATCGTCTGCAGGCAAAAGGCCAGGCCGTGGTTTTGGCCGGGTCTTTAAGCCGGGTTCGAAAGAGTTTTCGTTGATGAAGTCATCTTCGTTGATGACATTTTATGTAACGTGTAAGTACTTTATGTTTCACTTGTGAAATGAAAGCCATTCTAAACGTTTTTTTATGATGCAAAATAAGGTTGATATCGATCCCACCAGCTAACCAACCTTCAGAGTCTTGTTCGTTTCCTGATTATAGAAATAAAAATGAACGCAAAACGTTGTCACTTATATTTACCTGCTATGAAAGCAGGTACGAGTACTCCCTCGCTCTCATGCTTACGATTTCCTGTGTGTCACATGCAGTCTAAAACAGCTCTGCTGTAATAATCCGCAGGCTGTAAACAGGATTACGGTGCAGGGCAAGTGACGTGCAGCCCGTGACGTCACGCCGCGCCGGCCCGTGACGTCACGCCGCGGTGCAGCGGAAGGATTATCTGCTTTAAAGTATCAGGATATACGCTGTATCATAATTACATGAGTAAATACCGAAATAAATTCGTACTCCAGTGTCATTATTCTGTAGGTTACGGACTTTGTACAAATAACGTTGAATATCGATTACATATATTAAAATGTGTGCAAGCGTTATTCAGCGTTAATTTAATCCAAATTTTGATAATGCTACGAAATTACTTCGTTTCATATAAGTTTACATTGGACATATTAAAAATGTCAGGATACATTTGTGACATACTTCATAATCCCTTAGATAGAATTATGTTTGGTGATTCAAACATTTTATAAAAAAATTAACAATTCCCTATTGTTCACGTTGAAAATGTGCATATTTTATTTTAGCGAGTTAAATATTTAAACGTCCGAACTACACCTCCAGGCGGCATTCGGCCCGCTCATCCCGTATTTGCATAGATAACAACCAACAATTTCGGTGTACGGACCATGTTATTCACACAACGGAAAAACTTATTCCCTTTAAAATTCACGGTCCAACTTGAAAAACTGTTTGGGAACAATCAAGTTGAAAGTTTGTTTTACTTGGTGCGGGCATTATCCGGCTTCGGTCCGGGTTGCGGCTACCTGCGGATTCGGTAAGCCGTTAAGGCCCGCGCGCCCGGGCCCGGACGCAGCCGTCATTCATATGCGTCAATTTTATCTTATCTTATCCTAAGATTTCTGTTTTCATTTCATTTTTTTGCTTTACCTTTTTGTTTTGGGTACAGATTTTTGCAATCAATTTAAATTCAATTATTTATTTATTATGTAGTTACATTTTAGATGAATACCTTCTGTTGAAGTTTGAGTATCACAAGTACACAGGTAGGTATATTCATGTTACGTCCAGCAAGTACCTACAGCGCAAATATAATACTGAGGAATCTCACACAAACTCTAATTAATTTTAACAACAGTTTTTTATCCCTGAAAAGTCCGCGCGAGTTTTTCCTGAAAATTAGTGTCTAAAAATGGTATGTCGACCGCCCCAAGTCGAGATGACCTTATCCCGAGCCCGACGACTTCATTCAGCCATTTAAAAAGTGGGTAATAAATCTGGCGAAACTAAACGGCGAAAAAATGGTATGTCAATGACGTGACATTTCAGCGTAAGAAGTTGCGAGTAATCCGGCGACGGCCGCCGATTTCAATTAGGCCCAACTTGCCTCGTTCATTTTTTACCGAGGCCCGGTCATTTACGGCCAGTGTTGCCAGGTCGGGCCCGGCTTGTGAGGGTGCGCGTAAAGAGACTTCATTTATTCATAGTCTATTTATTCTAATGTTCCGTTCTCCTATTTCAATATGTTTGTTTATATAGCTTAACACATTTTCTGTGTACAGTGACTTGAAGACTGCTCAAGTGTGCGTCTCTCGTTTTGCAAATGTGGTAAAATCTTTATAAAATATCCATAAAATTTTAAGTGAACTTAATATGTTATGAGAAATAAATGTCTTTAAACCTAAATTTGTGTTTAGGACTACTTCTACCGACACGTAAGTAAATTATTTAATTAAAATAGTTTTTTTTTCATTTCAAATTACAGAAAAGGTTAACGATGTCGTCTTTCGAATGATTAATCTTCCTGAGAAGTGAAACTTTTTCAGTAAAGTTAGACATGTGACTCGTGAACACAGTGGACGTAGGACGTGGAACTTTCTGCACGGATACATGGAATATCCATTTGACCACTGAGAAACAAGATTTGTAAGTAATTATACTAACCTAATTAATAATCTTATCTTTTAAAGTAAAATAAGTAAATTAGTTTATCTTATCTTTATTTGAATCTTATCTTATTTTGATTGTCTTATCGTCTGCTGATAGGTTATCAAATAAGTATTTATCAATGATTTAGCTCATGTTCCTTTAAGGTCACTGACGTATTGCGTCTTTGCTGAAGATTTTAACTATGTTAGAGTCACCGAATAAAACACTTTTAATTTTACTTCTTTTGTTTTGGTTAGTACCATAGGGACATAACTGTTTCCGAAAAAACGTATGAAAGAAAATGTCTGCTTACACGTGAATAGTAAATGGCTAAAGGAAACAAACAAACGAGATGTATAATTAATAGAACTGGCGAACTTGAGCCGCGCTGAATAATGCATGCGATCGATACCCGGCGTTGGACTAGAGCTGGTTCCTAGACCAACCGGACCGCATACAAATATTGTGTCTAAGATACGGTGTCATTTATAACAATATGTTAATAAGTGCATAGTTTTAGCGGTTAAATTTGACCTTGCACTCTTACTGATAGACCACGTAACGTAAAAGTAAAAGTGAAAATACACTAAGGCTGTTTGTGAATGTACGAGTATGTGAATAAATACATAAACCAAAATACATAAACTGTATCTGTATTTTTAAATAAGCTGTGGATTTGGGCTAAAAGGTATCTTGGCAACCGCTAAACCATTAAACTTATGTCTCCATCGTAAATAACTGATGTCCCTAACTCCAATCATCTGAGTAGTGGTAATTCAATAAAGCCGGGCGCATGTCTTATTCACAGCTGTCCCGCTCATTAAATATGGACGCGCGGCTGCGTCGCCAGCGCCGCCTCACGGCTACGCACCGTACGTCACGACATTTTACATTTAACATTCGTGATTTTCTACTAATTTCAGAACGTATCTACCCTATAAAATCTCATTTTAAAAGTAAATATTTTATTTGTCCCATGAATCAACGACCATGAAGTGTAAAATTAAAAGTACGTATCATATTAGTAACATTTCACAGAATTCGATTTTATTTTCCGTAATAAAAACGTAAATAATAAGCTATCCGCGCGCAAAATATATTTTTCGTTCTTAAAAAAATACTCGTGTTACCGATTAGTAATATAACCGAGGAAAATATTTATGGCCGTAATGTGCCGTGAATACAAAGTACGTAGTGGCAACAACAACAACTGAGCAGCGCGGCAGGAATCCGTCAAAATTGGCCGATTCCACAAACACACAATCAAACAGTTTGTACCTTATTAAGTTCGCGGGCTAGGGTAACCAAACACGTTCGCTTGAAAAAGTATTTCATATTATTATTAAACTCGTGCAAAAATAATGTTCAACCACATTTATTGCTATCCCACACATGATCACCAGTTTAAGACTGAAACTATTATGTTCTGTATTTAAAATTTTAGTTTTCCTTTTCGCCGTATCAGTAGCAAGGGAAAACACGCTAAGGTGAAAGGATTATTATTTCGGGAACTACAATCCTTATTTAACTCTATAAATATAAATAATTTGGAATATACCTGTATTTTAAAAAGAACCTACACATTGTTCAATAAAAAATAAAAAATTGAGTCGCATTTTTCCAAGCTGGTAGCCCTGGGAGGAAAACGCAAGATGGCGGCCCCCGCTCGCAGCCGCCATTACACGCGCGGGCTGTCAAAGCGTGCGTGAGCCCGCGCGTTCCAATTACGAGCGCCGAGATTTGTTTAATATACATTAACGCGCTACAAAATGCTCTGTGACTCGGTGAGCGTCTGCCTAGTCTCAAATGTCGGTCAACTAGGGCGGAATATGTAGGTACTGCTACATGACAAGTTATCTATGCCTTCTAAACACTCGAATATGTAGGTAACACTGTTCAAAAATGAGGCACTACTCCTAATTAAGGCGAATTGTTGATAAAATCCGTCAGTATTGTAATAGTTCGCGTACTTGATAGTTAAACCTAAAGGTTTTCTGGATTCCCATTTATAACACTATGTAGTAAACTAAACTAAACTATAGCAACGCGAGGTAGCGTCACATGTAACACCAGTTGCGCTACCATGAGTTTAAAAGTGACAGATTCGATATCGCTTATGTAAAAACTGTCTATGAAAAAATGTACAGCGCCTCACGTGGTAACGCTAAGAACTAAAATCGTTAGTATGAAAAAAACAATTTGACAGGTTTTTAACGGACGTAAGTTTTCGATAGCTAACTCATGGTAGCGCTAAAGTTCCGGGCGTAACCGAAGTCGGATCGAACTAACAAAGCTCCGACGTCACCGACGAGCCGACATGAGGCGGCTAATGTGAGCCGACGCGGATCCGTCTCATCAGGGTTCCGCCGGCGCCGGATGATAATTGTGCTTCGACAACTTCCTTCCGCCTTGTGTGCAGCCGCCATTACCGCGAGCGCAGTGAGACATCTCCACTGTGACCGGGAAATGGACACGTTTGCTTAGCTTTATATTTTAATAACACATTAATAGATTAATGTTTGTGTTAATTTTCGATTAAAATTGCTTTATAGGCGGTATCATTAACATATTTTTCACCGCGTCAGTCCAGGATAAAAGTACCGAAGAAGTATTTTTTGCATTTTTTAAATCCTAAAATAGTGTAAAGAACATAAAGAGAAACACTTACAATAAAGATTACAATACGTTTTGTGGTGTTAGCTGTGTGTTATTTGTTCGGATCAGCTAATATGTATTCTTTTATGTGATAAAAGCAACATGTTTTCTTCGTCCAGTGTCTCAGCAGGCCGGCCTCACGGCGCCCGGCTGCGCTGGCGGCCTCTGGTGAAGTTGCCCGCTGTGTCGCGCGGTGTAATTACGCGAGTTGGCCGCGCTGACAACTTGGACTGTTTGACGCGCCGCGCGCCCGCTGCCAAGCCCGTGTGCTCACTGATTTATTATGAAACCTTAGCATATACTTGATAGTTTAGTTTGAATCTCTATTCATAGCTGTTGTTAAGTCGGGTTAAGTGTTTTTATGACAGTTTTCAAAAAATGAAGTTCTCACTAAAGTGATAGGTACGTAAGTGCCAGTTTCTGCAAATTCATGCTTTGAAGTACATTTTGATTAATTCTTAAGATCAAGACCCTTGTTCATCAGCCTATGTAGAAGATATAGGATGTTGAACCAGTGTGTTGATGCGACCGTATTCCTTATAAATTGCAATCAGAGACACAATTTCACGTCCAAATTAAAACATTATTTTATTTTACACCGAATATTGTGAAATGAAATTAAAATATTGTTTCTCCGGTCCTGCATTGATAAATAAAAATACATTCAAAAACATAAATCAGTTGGACATCACCAGTAAACAGTAACGTAACGTTACATTTATTTCTCGGGAGGTGTCTACTCAGTGTCCTAATGGGTCCTGCGACCTCCGTTGATTTGGCAAATTCGCGGCGTGAAGAGGGTCCGCCAGCTACACCGGTAAAATAGTGGAACGGAGGAAATAACCGGACTCGCCTTGACATCTGTCAATAGTGACTTAGTGTGCCATATCTGGCGAGGGAAATGTTCTTTTTATTCTTTGTCGTGTCTCTGTCACAAAACACAACCGGGAGGTAACAAGTAATTTGATAATGTGTAAATTGAAATCGAATATGTACGTACTACGTATCATCATTAGCATGGGCTGATACGTAGTACGTACATATTCGTGCCCCAACAGTGAGGAAGTATATGGATACTTCCTCACTGTTGGGGCACGGGCCTACCATTAACTAGGGCGATCAGGCCTTAGTTAACCACATTGGCCAAGTGCGGGTTGGTCGACTACACCACCTTAGGATTTCTTGCTAGGTGTACTGTCGAATAATCGTATGAATTTCAAATTTGAAAACACAGTGGAAGGTGGCGAGGTTTGAATTGGCGCCCTCTCGCAAGCAACTACCTTAACCACTCAGCTCGACGCTTTGTTTCCTTATAACTTCTATATCACCCTGTCATGTCTTGTGCCTAATCAAAACATATAGAGCTAAATACAAGACTCCGCATCAGATAATGCTTATAGCATTACGTGCTTCATCGCTCTCGCTACAACTGACACTAAGATAACAAATGGCGGATCCCCGCGCAAACAGGCGCTGGTCAGTATTTTTCCAGCGCAGTTTAGAATATTGTGTGATCCCGGGCGGCGGTGTTTGCCCGACTTGCATTAGCCGCGGTCGCTGTACTGAGGAACGTTTATTTTTGTTGCCAGTTGTTTATCCGAACTCCGCAGCTCACTGCAACTTCTGCAATTACATCGGCTTGTTTATTTTATTTAGCATTTCTAAATACATATGGACATTTTTATAAAACGCTTGTGCGATTTCTGACTTACTACTGCAATAATGTAGTGAGAAATAATGTAAGAGTCTGTCTGATGAGACGCTTAATAGTTTAAAAGCAATCAAGTAAGAAATCAAATATTGCTCCACGCTTTATAAGTTCTGTCAAAAGTTGCAAAATGATAATGACAATAAAAATGATAGTATTTAAATATTAACCACTATATTTCTGCAAATTCCTAAGATAAATGGATTGATTTATCCATTTAGGATTGATTTATTGGAATTAAAGGAACAATAAAATTCATAGCGTGTAGTTTGTTGTGGTCATATCGCCGTCAGGCGGAGTTAAAGTCGTTTGCTGGAATTTGTCGAACTCTACCCGGCTGTTTGTTCGGACTACCAACTTCTGCGCTCATTATTATTGCAGTTAGCGCCAAAAAAGTTCTGCACCCCTGTCATGCCGAGACGAGGAAACCCGGAGCCGAAATTAAATTAAGTAAGATTCCCAGTAAGTAGAAATAGGGCGGCTGTTTTTCAAGAGAAGTAAAAATAGAATCAAATAGAGAAACAAAAAAATGAAAGTGACGCCGGCATCGCATCGGATCTTGCTAAGTAAGGCTTTCTGTATGCATATGTGTGTAACACAAAGCTAGTTTGCGGGTCGCGCCGCCGCGCGCGGTAACCGCGTTACGGCGCGGGGCGGTTATTGGATTTGCGCGTTTTCTCCGCGAGCCAAGAGTGCCGCTTAGGAAGTATTTTCACTTGCTTTTTCAAACTAATGAGCTATAACTCGTATTGGAACTTTGACACGTATTTAAGAGTTGCATCAGTGACTCACTAAATACTAGGAATTTTATTGCAGGAACGAATAGATATGGATTTATAGAACTATAGCTTTCCGCCCGCGTAGAGACGTTTAAGTAAAACATTAATTCTTTATAGGGCAGTCGGTAAAAAATACCCTATGTCCTTTCTCAGGCTCTGGACTATACCTGTTCCAGACGTTAGATAATGGTTTTATAATTGTATATCGATGTAAGTATTTTTATAGTAAAAAAAACTATTTTTGTTCCGAAAAAGCGAACTACAATGGCCACTTGGAAATTTATTTGGAATGAACGATCTCTTTCTATAAGATACCTATGTTAAAAAACAAAACAAACAATATATTTTAAAAATTGCACTCCTGGCACCCCTACGTAAGCCATCCGTGAGTGCATCGCTCGGAGACGTTGAATTTTTCACCGTAATGGCGTCGCCGCCCGCGCCGCCATCGTCGCCTTAGCGCCCCGCATTTAGGGCGCCGGCCGCCCCATTTGAGGAATTATTAACTCGGGCGCGATGTCTTCGCCGGCATGCCCGCTACCTGCGATGTGGTTTGCTTTACATTTTTGATTCGTATGCATAGTGCTGTTGTCTCGTCTATGTTGTTCTACTTTGACTTCATTGCGAATAAACCACATAGTTTCTTTCAAGGACCGTTGTTTTGCGGTGAGGTCGATTTTTGAGTTTGTCCTTATTGATAAGGTTTTGACTACAATCATTTCATAATACTATCAACCTCGTATAAGATGAGTCAAATCCAACTTTAGCCTTTCGCATGAACTATTTAATAGAATAATAAAGCATGGTGTTTCTAGAAATGAGTGTAAGCAGACATTTCAGCGGTTAGACTATACCGGTACAACACGGGAGGAAGTGTCCGGGGAGACTTTAAGACCCATCTAATGAAATTTGCGGTTTGTCTTAACACCACCTAATTCAGTTAATGTGCGCTCCACCGTAGAGCGGTCGCACGGGCGCCGTTCCGACACGTCGACGCGTCGACACGTCAGCGTCTATCCGAGCGCATTCCGCGCATTCACGAGCTGATTGCAGCCGTTTCGTTTCATCGCTGCAGCTTGATGCGCTTTTCCACTGCGGCAATAATTTCTGGCGTGAAATTAACTCCGCAGTTAACCGGGTAAACTCCACCTGTGTTTGTACTGGACTGAAATTGTGGGTTTATACCTCTTTTTGATGTACCGATGTTATTTTATTACGTGGAGCTTGTGGTCGTCGAGAATTTCACTATTACGTTGTTCTGTTATAGAAGTTCGTAAAAAATTGTGTTAATATTATTATTTTTGGATTTAGAACATTTTTGATAATATTTTGTGATAGTAGTCGCAATATTAAGTATTTTAATGAAATGGTAAATCCATTTTAGGTGGCATCACACACGTAGATTTGTTGCTGAGATAAGCGGCTTAAGAATTCGTGTTACGAATATCCAAAACAATGGTGTAGACTCTCGTCTCTACCGTGTACCTACGTCGGTACCTACTCACATAGACGCAGGGAAATCACAAAAGGAGGGTCGGAAAGTACGACTTTTCACTTTAGACACTGAATGTTGCCTTAAAAGTTATGAATACAATAAAGCGTCATCGAACTGGTCAAAATGTCATAATCATAACCGATACAATTGCTTGTCAGCTAGCAAATACAGATATTTTTGTTGCATAAAAGTAACAACGCGTACGCATTAGGGAGCGAAGTGAAACGTTGGCATTCCCGTCGCCGACCGCACTTGATTCATGGCCACACGGCACGACGTGCTAACTATGATTGATAGTAAAAACGCGCCGTGCTAATAGTTAAGGATGCGCAGCGCGCGGCCAGAGTACCACGCAGCCAGCAGCCCTGAAAGCTCACCCAGAGAGCTGACTCGCTCCACCGCTCAAAGTATTCTTGATAGATAATAAAAACAAACAGTAAAAAAGAAAAAAATCTTTGTCATTAAAATTACTAAAATGTATTATGCTTCGCGTACAACATGCTGTCTGTGCATGAAAAAAGCCAAATTGCTACATCTACAAACCTCAACGAATATCTACTATCTAATATCGCGTCTTTATTTAACACTTACCGGAGGAGTTAAAGAAGTTTACACAAAACCACCTCGATAAGTTCACTGTAAGGAAACTTAAAAGTATCAATTTTATTGTTAGTACGCAGTTGTATCCTGTTAAAGCAACAATTCCCGTTCTTAACGAGAACAACAAACTTGTATCTTCCCAACTACAAACTAAATTCTTCGAGCCCGAGCCCGGCTTCGGTGTCTGGATAATCTGGATATATTGAGAGTAGATCTTAAACTCATAAATAGAGGTATTAAAGTTTGGCTTCTGTTTGGCAGGTTATTCGAGAGGACAATATACAATACTGAAAGGACTGGGAGTTAGTTACTTACATAATGTTTCATCGCTAGTGGCTACAAGGTCTATAGCTGTTATGATTGTGTGATAGCGGGAACGATATTGATTAGTTTACGAGACTGATACACACCAATTCGTATAATGACTTGTTGCACATACGAAGATTGATTACATTTTTTTTTTTTTTTTTTTATAAAGAGGCTGACAAGATGACCTCACTCCACCTGATGGTAAGCGGAAGTGAGATCCAAATATGAGGTCGACAGGCACAATAGACCATATTGAGCCTGTCGCACTCACCCTGAAAGCCGTGAAAAAGGAGACCACAGCTGCGGCAACAACGAGACAAGGCGTGGAGTCTCGCATTGGTATTGAGCTGTGCGGGTCGGAGTTGGCCAGTCCGCCGGACGGAAGGGACCCGTTTCTACGGGTCTCCCTGGCCGGCGGGCTGACCCGCTCCGCCCGCACAATACCGCCGCTAAGACTCCACTGGTCCGGCGTTTGCCGCAACAATGGTCCCCCCTGGCTCCGGTTCGTACAGTGCTGATCCCGGAACGCGACCTGACCAAGAGAGGTCAGAGTCACTTGGCGGGTTTTACACAACTGTATGGTGGTAACAGCAACCGGTCGATAAAATGTCTCCCACCTGAAAATACATTACATTGATCATACCAATCTATTACCACCACACTAAGCTGTCTAGTAGCTCGTGTTAATATCTAGTCGGGTGGCTACTACTGTAGCTAAGAAATCCCTCGCTAATCTTTATATGCTAATGAAATTCCTTTCACATACCACTTGACCTGATAGTATCGGACTTTACTCAAAGTGCAATTAGGCCACGTTTCGATGATACTAGAATAAACGAGACTAGTTATAACGTTGAAGTTATTGCCTCGTAACCTCTCTTTGACCGAGCACTAGAGAAATTAGGTCAAAGTTTTCAAAAGTAATCTGAATGAGCAGGTTTTCCAGTGTATGAGCACACGCTGAACATTTACTCTCGTAATAGTTGATTTTGGGGTAATATTCTAGAAAAAAATGGCAAATATTTGAAAAATTCAATGCATATTGCGTAAAATACTAAGGGGATAATCTAGAATAGGAAGGAAACTAGTACGGTATTGCCCTGTGCGGAGTTCGCCGAGTCCAGTTTTTCTTATTTCCTCCGGGAGAAGTCTCGTGCATCGCTTCGATTATTGTAGAAGCCATTGCACATTCACCCAGCTGCAATAAAAGTGAGTAGAACTATACTCACTATGAAGAGAACGGAACACGTAACGTTATTTATTTTAAAGAAAGCGCTGCATTCAAAAACTTTTATGAAATAATGTGAAGTATAATGTTATGATGTTTGGATTAAATGTTTGGTTAAGGGATAACTAGACTGCATAATATCCGTTCAATACGACACGTATTGCAAAACAAACATTGCGATAATTAATCACGTAAGTATCGTTGGAACAAACATCAGATGACACAAATAATTTGAACCGTTTTATAGAAAACGCATTCAGCGCATCGGGAGTAGTTAGTGTTGCCAAAAAGCTTTAAAAACCATTGAAATTTCAATAACTCTAGGAATCCATGACGAATGGCGCCGCGCTCTTGGCTCCCGGTGGCTGATTTATTGGCACGAAAGATGTTTGCGTTGTTTCACCAACTTCCAAATTGAGAAACAAGGTCGCCTCCGAACAGCTATGTGTTTGTCCGACGAACAAAAGTCGAAGAAGCTTAACTTTCCCAGCCGTAAATAAAACGTATGCCTTTTAAAAAGTAACGCATGTTGAAGAACACTTTACATACTACCTACCCAATATTCAATCTTCCTTTATAAGCTTTTAGTAAGCTTTCTCTTTTTCACGAATACATTTTTCAGAAATTATAACGTTGTTTAAAATTCTCCTTTAGCAGTGACATCTTGTATATTTTATAACATTTCAAATAATTTACTTTGACTAGTGCGCTTTGGAGATCAAAAAAGTGAAAATAAAGTTGTTTGTCGAACAGCAGCCGACGACAGCGCGTCGCCGGCAGTGACGTCAGCGCCGACTATGTAAAGCTGCGATGCGACTTGAACCAAGTTTTCACAAATCTCGCACTTAACCCAGTTTGTGTAACAAGTCGCCTTACACACGAGTATAATAGATATTTCTCGCGCAAAGCTACCTCGACATAACTTTTCATGTTCGAAAGATATTCCTTTCTACCCGAGTGCCCCGTAAACTTTACGATCGAAAATATTCAAAACCCATTTTTAGTGTCTAGCCACTTACGCCTCCGTATCGTAGCACTACGAAATGCGTTGAGTGCGTAGCATTACTGCTTTCCGTAGCAGTGTTCGTAGATGCTACACGCGGACGCAACGTAGTTATTTAGAGCTACAAACATAATACAGGGTCTGGAAAACTACTGTAATCATCAGTATTATCTACAGTCTGTCACTTCAATAACTTTTAAACGGAGTTTACAAGGGGTGTCAAAAGTTACGACGCTGTTTATTTATATAATTTACTATCATGTCTAAAAGTACTTAACACCAGGTGTAGTTTTGTACAGAAGGTCATAAAGTTGTAGCTTCTTCTGAGCTGAACACTACACTCTGTTTCAGTCGTTGTGTTCGCACAGGTCGCGCTGCTGTAAGGCTAGGTTCAGACTTTGTCAACGTTTTGATTGGTTGAGGCTAGTGTTTATTCCCGCTGTTCATTTTACGGTGGTTGTAAAACCGTGGATGGTTCATAAAAACCAGCGGCGAAGCCGGAACACTTCAGTTCACATTGTTGCAAACTTAATTAGTTGATAATATAATTTACGTTGAATTATAAAATGCCACGATATAATAAAATAACAGTTAAATATCGCTTGTCCCAAACGACCGTTTTCGATTTTCCTCTAGGAATAAGTCTACAAATGCATGTAGAAACCTTCAGTTGTTCATTTTAAAATAGCAACTTTTAATAACACCCGTTATTTAAAGTTAATAAATTATTCATTCATATGCAGAGTTACTACTACGCAAGACTTTTAATTTTTGCATTGAAATGAATAATGTATAATTAATTTAAGTGTAGTTGTAGGAGTTAAATGAATGGGAAGGGAGGCCAAGAATTTAACTAATAATAATGTTAGAAATTAATAATAGCCAAGTAGAAATTCCGCGGACATTAGAGGTAAGTGCGCGTGGGTGTGCGCGTAAGAGACTTTTAAGAGGACACTACTGTTAACGAGTGTATAATTTGCGCGCACTAAAGCGGTCGTAACTCGGAGTCTTAGCGCACGCCATTAGCGCCCTCCGCACGCACGGGCAGAGCCGGGCGCACTACACATGCGTGGCCCGGATACCACGAGCCCGCCACACAACCGCAATCAAAGTCAAAATTCCTTTATTTATATAGGCATTTACATGCACTTACAAATCGTCGGTACAGAAAGAGCTCACGATTGATCAGGTTAATCTTTCATTTGTGTCATGTTGAGAAATGTTGTGCCAAAATATCGTGAATCTATCGTGAAACATAGTGAATTGTCAAAAAAGTAATACATGGTATAAATATTTCGGACATAGTATTTTTTCTAAGACGAGTTTATTAACTTTGATACAATAAAATAAGAAATAAATCCAAAAATCGTTGATTAGTCTAGCGACACACGCACATCTGTTTTGAGGTTGGCAAAAAGTTGGCAGGCAATGAATTTCCAGAACAACTCAAACAAAAACTTTAATATGACATTCATTACGAGTATCCTGTAAGCTAGTATAATTGTAAGCTGTTATAATTTTAACTCGTACATACTAGCAACATTTTTTTAGTTTGCTCTTATGTATCGGAGGTATCTTAGTTACTATTTCATCAAAAAATGGAGGCATATAACGACGCTAGCTAAAATAACTTCGCAGTTTCAATAACATTGGCACATTTCCTGGACGTTTCCGACCTCAATTGCGTGTGTGAACACGCGTCGCTGAGATTTCGCCTAAAAACTTAGTGCAAAAAATACGGGACATGATGGAGGAAAAAAACGAGGCATAAATCATTAGAGAGCGAAGCGGAGAGACGAGCGAGCGGTGTGGGCTCGAGCGGTGCGGGCGAGCGAGCGGTGTCGGCATTAAGGTTAAATAGGGAATCTGTTTTGCTCATGTCACTATTGGGCGCCCTAATGAACATCACGGGACTTACCGCGGGCTAGGGCGGTCGACACGGGAGAAATCTTTTCCCATTAAGGCTGAAATCCTTATAATATTAAATGATTTATGAATGGATGGAAATATTTTACCCGTAAGGAGGAAGTATTTTCATCCATTCATAGAAAACTAGACTAATTATATAAAAAAAATATACTACTCCATAGAATCGTGCCGGCACGAAACCTCTTTAGCAATTAATTACAGCAAAATAGGTCAATTCTAAGCAATTACACACATGTTTGTCAGTTTTTGCAACATGCAAAGTAAACAGAATCACGTTTTTTGAACAATAAATCAGGTTCGTTTATATCTAACTTTTGTGCCATGATAATATTTATTCAGCTCAGTTAATCCCAACATTTGGACTAGCGATAACAAATGGATATTAGCCTTTAATATCATTATCGTGAGTTTTCAACGCAAATAGGTGCTAATAAAATAAGAGAAAATAATAAGAATACCAAAACATAGTTTTAATTATCTGAAAGAAACAACATTTATAAATTTATGAACAAATCACGTGGTTAGTACCATGTGCCGCGTCACGAACTCAGTGCAGGGTCGGGACAAACATCGAATCGGTTCAGCGTGAGTCGTTAGCGAGCATGGCTCGTGTACACTCGGTCTTATTATATATACCAATTATTTTCCATGTACGTACACTATCTCTGCCTTTATTTTAAGAAGGAAAGAAAAAATAATATTTGATATGTAAGTAATATGTATGCGAAGTTAAAATTAAAATTAACGACACAGTTAAATGTAATAACTGTTATGTTTTACGTACATATTTAGTATAAATTTAACCAAGGATATATTTTTAATATTATGTTGAACGACTATGATAGTCAAGATAAATTCCATTAATGAGACAAAAACAATGCTTACAATTAGGCGGGTCCTCGCTTCGCTTCGGGTGAATTTAACATAAAAGTCCTCTCCACATAAGAGGCCTCTTGAATAAAAAAAACAGCACTAAAATCCGTTGCGTAGTTTAAAGATTCAAACATACATAGGTATAGGGACAGAGAAAGCGAATTTTGTTTTATAGCGTGTAGTGATGTGACCAATTCACCACTAACAAAGTACCAATATCTAGCCACAAGACAAGACGTACAAATTCGGTCATGTTTTATTAAGCAGTAGGAGTTATATAAAAATCTTTTCTTCAACAAATATTATAAAAACACGTTCATGCGTTTTAATAAACATAATTTTGACGGCGAGTGTAGCCGCACGACACAGAGAAATAAAACTAAACGTGAAATACGCGCACATAAATCACTTACGTGCAGAGACGCGCGTGACCGAGCCAGGGCCGGCGCAGGGACAGCCAGGGCCGGACTCGGACTGGGACTTAGGAACCTACCAAGGTCACTGGGGTACTAGACTTAGAGAAAACCAGATTGACGTCACGTTCATCATCATCGTCATCATCAGCCTATATACGACCCTAAACTGTAGGTGTGCAGGTTTCCTCACTATGTAAAAACTCATGGCGCCCTGGTATCTGTCAGCTCTACGCCAATGTCACATGACACTATTGCAAGATGTACAGCAAAGCCAGGTTATGATAGCAGTACGTTTGTTTGCATTTTGAGAAAGTTTGGAAGAGACAAAAGTAAACCTCACAAAAAAGCTACTTTAATTCGAGTTCAGTTCTCGCGAACAATTCGTGCAAACCAGAAGCAGCGCTGGCAGCGCGCCCGGCCTGAGCCCAATAGACGCCGTAACTTACCCCCTACTAATGGCCAGTTCTTGAATGCATACCGGCAATTATAAATTTACGGCACAATTCATGTAGAGTCCGATTCGCGTATAGACGTTACGGCGTGTTCTTTGTTTTGGCGCAAGTTGAAATAGCTGTGGGCACCGAAAAATACATAATTGCTGCTTTAACGAGTTAATATTCCTTTTAAAATTTGACTTCGATTGTTATGAAGATTCTTTTAAATTTAAACATTGGAGTTAGCCTAATAAGTTTCTCAATCATACACATCTCAAGCTGCCCTTCTGTAAATGTATTGCTATGTCAATAATTTGTAATAAAATATTACAAACGCGTTGACTTAAGACATATTACGTAATATAATTCCATGACCCAGGGTTACATGAAAAATCTATTCAAGCAAATAGGCTACAAGAAGGGTCGGGTGTGTTATCTGAGGCCCGATAGCGGCCGGCGGGACAGCATCGCCGGAGATAAGGGACGGCTGGCGCGGGGCGGGACGGCCTATCGGCGCGGGCCTATCGGCACGGGACGGGCCTATCGGCACGGGACGGGCCTATCGGCACGCTATCGGTCGGCGAAAGGATTCGTAAACAGCGCCCGGGATGCATGTGTGATGACGCCTGCGTTATCGGAACTTGTATTGGAAACTATTTTTATTTATTTAGATAGAATAAGACTATTTTTTTTACTTCACTTTGTTTTGTTTGTATTGCACTAATTTTATTCGTATTATAGCGGATGTTTTTGAAATCTGCTATGGATTGGGCCCCTTCTTTGGATCCGAAACTCCTCCCACCCACTGTATTACTTAATTTATTTGAATAATTCAATGGACATGCATCAAAGAATAAGATTCTCGGTCTTTTACATAACTGTTTGCAGAAGGGTACAAACACACAACTAAGTAAGGTAATAAGTCTATCAAACAAGCTGATCACTCTACGTCGTAATTTTTGTCTCCACGATACAGATAATCCCAAATTTGGGACTACCGCTACAGCTGCTTAAATTTGAAGCGTATAAATTATCCAGCTGTAAATACTGTAGCTGCAATTTGTTGTTATTTTCTTTCCTTTCTTAATATATTTGCGAAGTTCGCGAGAAGTACATTACCCACACTTGTGCGGTTACACGATTAAATCTAAGCCCGTACTCGCATCGGCGGCAGTTTTAAACAAGCAGTATAATGTTATCGTCGCGCTGTAAATCGCCCGCACGCGACTATAAACGTCACGCGCACACCTCTCCCCCTCGGGCCTCCCCCTTTGATCATACTAGCTCCATTCACCATGAACAGAAGCTAATAGCCAGTGAGACACATTCTGAGCACAGGTGGTAAAACTTTGGAACGTCGAAATTAAATGGGTTATAGGAATACCTCAATATTCTGTGTACATAGATTATATTTTATCAAAGAAGCAGACGCGTAAAGGTTTGCCTAAATCCTTTGTAGTCCAATTAAAAGCAGATCTAATATTATTAAGTCCCGACTCAGGGTCTTAATAATATTAGATATAGAGGGTCGATTTATTGTGTTGACCACTGGATTTGAACCGCCCTAAACGTTGATATCTTGAATAAGTTACAAAAAATCCTGATAAAATGTGTATAAAACGAGTATTTATACATTATGGTGTATAGAAATATATCAAGCTCACATCATCATCATCATCATCAGCCCATATAAGTCCCCAATGCTGGGGCACGGGCCTACCCTAAACTAGGGCGATAAGGCCTTAGTCGACCACGCTGGCCAAGTGCGGGTTGGTCGACTACACATCCTTGGAATTTCTTCTTAGGAATGCAGGTGTCCTCACGATGTTTTCCTTCACCGTTAAAGCGTCGAATGATGGTACATATGAATTTCAAATTAGAAAAACACATTGGTACCTGGCGGGGTTTGAACTGGCGACCTCTCGCATGGCAAGCAACGACCTTAACCACTCGACCATCGACGCTTTATCGAGCAAGCTCACATGTACACTCATAAAGTTATAACTGACTGGCCTAGTATAGGCCCTGAATATAGATACATTGTTGCATTACTGATTCTATTTCCTATACTATGCCCATACATACCCCTTGACACCATATAGTGTTAACTGTAAATTTAATCTCGAGTGAACCTTTATGTAGTTAATGATGCCATAAAATTATTAATCAACTGAATACTAAGTTATGAAATTTAACCAAATGCTATTCGAAACAGTTTACATTTCAGGTGGAAATTAAAGTTAATATTTGAGCTCGCTAACTAGCGGCGATCACAAAGTAGGCCATCGGGCATTACGTGTGCACCATGATATATTACTCCAACATTAACTATAAGTTGAAAAGTCATTTCACGGTTTTACTAATAAATGGAGTAAATGCCAGCGCTTTCTAATCACGCAGCCTTGGCAATTATACAGTCATGGCGGAAACAGTAATGAAGAGCAAAGTTTGAAATTATGTAAATACACAAAGTAAGTACGAGCAGTTGGAATGCTTACGAGTGTTACTTGGCTGAAAGGAAAAATATCAAAGCGGACTCGCGGTCAAACAGCAATTCAAATTTAAAACGTCCGCTTAATACCACTGAAGTTTTTTCATTAGCCAACGTGAATAAAAGTAATTACCAATTCAAGTTACAATACTAAATCCTAAATTATAATATTTTAGGAATGTACTTATATTCCTTTCAGGCAACTTTGAATATTATATGTATCGACAAAGTCTGTTAATTTCCTGCACATAAGGTGACGCGTAGTAAATCTGAGTTATAAGCGCTAATAGTCATTACGACGGCGCAACTTTGCAAGTTTCGAATCCACTTCGGAGCTCGGCTAACAAGACGTTAAGAGTGTTGACTTTTGATCTCACCTCGCACCTCTCCGACGAGAATATGTTACTGCACTCCTAATTACAGGGTGTAATAACGGTGTTATGACCTCGCTTCGTGTACTGCATTTAACTACACAGCGACATCAAGAAGGTTAATTAGGTACGCCACACAGCAACGTGAAGAAACAGGGCACAGAGGAGATGAAATATAGTATTACCGTCGTAAATAAATACTTAGTTGATAATTTGATTTTCAGATCGCTGAGATTGATCTTAATTGTGTTTACCTCATTTTGTGAACTAAGCAAACTATTGTAAAAAATCAAATTTCATACATTTTAATTGTATACTAATTCTATTAACAAGCGAGCTCTAGCAACATGCTAGCGAGATCAATTTCGCTCGGAAGAAGCAAGGCAAACAAGGCGCCTTATTGTGTTACAGGTCAGGACTCCGGCTGCAGAGCTCGACCGCCAGCACCAACTAACCGAACGATAAACAAATAACCAGCGAACACAAAATCAACGAGACGCCAGAGACACGGCGCTAACGAGGCTTCCAGACAATGCACCGAATCACGGCGCGGCGCAAACACGACTCTGTGATTAGCTCGTTAGAGTTCAGAATCCCGCAGCGCGCGCTAATATGCAAGATTGCTCGCATAGCTCCGGCAAACGGCTTAGAATTCCAAACTTAGATTGGGATCGGGAAATTGATGTTCCCTCCTAGCGTGCCTCAGTTCATTAGGTTCGCGCGTCAAACGTTACAATATATTACGGACCCACACACTCGCTTCTTAAATCATTACCGTTATAATTACACACCGATAAATAAACGGAATCGTCACGCTAAGGACGTAATAACGGTGCACTTCGACTTGCCCGGGTCAATTTGATGGTGATTTATTATTTCTCACTTCCGTATAATAGTCGGCCAACGAACAAACTAATTGTAGGGTAGATATCGAAAATCAATTTCAGAAAGGAAATTAAACATTATTCACTTTAGATGATGTCTTACACTGTTTTTTGCCAGAAATAATTAATACGGATTAAGCTTTATTTCATCCTGAATCAATCTATGAATAACTTACATACGTATTAGTGTAGTAGTGTTGTATAAAAAAATCCAGTTATTATCTACACCTTGTTGTTCGAGTAATATAATAAAATATTCAGAGCACTTTACACAAAACGAACCAATCTAGCCATTTGAAACAAAATATGGTTTCGGAGTGCAAATTTTCTATTTGCATGTAAAGTTTGCGCTAAAAATTTCATTCAACGTTGGTCCGTAAGTCAGCGAACGGCGTGCTCAATCACAAAACAATAAAAGTCCTCGTAAAAGTCGCGTCTTGAAACACGGCGATGCGCCGAGCAGCGCCCGCCCACTTGCACCGTGAAATATGCACGTAAACTGCATCCTGCATGAGGCTGCACGCGAGCCAACTGCTGCTGCGGGAGACAGACTCTTACAGTTGCCTTGACAAATGATAACACAGCAAGTGGAAACTTATGAAGGTTTTTTCACAGATAAAATGATGCAGAACTTGTAATAATTAGCATTAAATATAAAATTAGATAAGATCACTAACTTGTTGCAGCTTAAAATAAAATACTAGTTTAGTCGTATTAGTGACTTTCAAAGTGCATTGAATATATCGAATTTCTCGAAATCAAGCAGCGCCAAGCAGCGCTCTCAACTCGGCACGAGCGCTCAGGCGCCGCGCCGCCATTTTGTTGTTAAAATCAACCTCAGTAATGGATTATTCTCGTACCAGCATTAAACGGCGAGTGTAGCGCCGCCACAAGCTGCGGAACTAAAGCGTAATTGGACTCGAAGGCTTAGCTCGAACAAAGCTGGTATTAGTGTAGACTGTGGCGGGCCGCGGTAAGCGATGGTCCTTCGAGCCAGATCGCTTGGTCGCCTTCAGTTGCAAGGTCAGAGAGTCGTATTTACTTAAACAATCTGTATAAATCGTGAATCACTTATGTCTCGATTAGTAATAAAATTTACAAATTCACTGTAAATATTTTCTTAGATTTCTGTTCCTTGATTATTCCAGTCTTCAATTTAGAAAGTTACCTTACGGTCTACTTAAATATAAAGTTTTATAATTTTTAGTCAGCGTCGTTAAACAGCTGAAGTAGCGGAAAGGTAAAATGTCTTACGTTCAAAAGTTTCTCGTAAATCAAATTCCAGAAATAAATTACGCTTTCAGCTTGCAAGAAAAAATAGGAGCTTTTGTTAATAGACTCGTTTGTCATTTATAATCGGAAAAGCGATTTTAAGTTCCATAAAAAAGTGTATTGTCTGTCATAGCTCATCAACCAAAACAGGTAGATCGTTGACATTTAATTTTGTTTAGATGATATATATCTGTTGTCGCTTAATAACATATACTAAAAATTGAAAAAAATAACTATTTAAGAATGGCTCTCCTTTTTATAAACATGGAACCCATTGCATCCATCTTATAGTTTTTTTTTTACATATAACTAGAAACAAGATTTTATTGATCCCTGACATATTATTACATTCCTCAGTCTGGAAATTGGATTGTTTCCAGTTTGTAACATAAAGCTAGCTTGCATTGGGTACATTGCATTGTTCTTAGACGCCGCTAATCGGCGTTGTAGCCATCAGTCGCGCTGGTCCTTCGCGCCGGATGCACACGCGGACAAATGGGCGCGATTAGTCGCCGGTCCGGCTCGCTACCTCCGCTCCTCACACGCCCCGCCACGGACTAATTACCCTCTTTAATCTTCTTACCTCGCACAATGCTGTACAAAAACTCTCACCTAAACGTGCACTGGAAGTCTATCTTTCATGCTTTTACGCGGACGACTCTTCATTGTCCTGCGGTCAAATTAATTTTGAAGATAAAACCGGGTCTCTATTTCTTTTCACTTTCAGACCTGAAAGGAAGCATCATGGTACCTAGTGGGACTAGCATAAACATACATTTTCAGGTAACAAAATTATAGAAATCATCCAAATAATGGGAAAACCGCTGTTGTGGAATTGTTTCTACCTTACATACGACGTGTTATACAATCAGGGACTTAACGATAACTATGTTCAACCTTCACAACTGTTGCATGTTTGGTGAAAATAAATCTGTTCTTTAAAAATATTTATTAGCGAGAATTTTAAAAGGCAGTTCCAAACCGCAGTTGGTACAATCGAATATCGCATTGGCACACGGGTAAAATGAGATTGTTTTTTGATTCCATTGTATTAGTATTTTATTCTTTATTCTCGCAAAAACGTGATTATAGCAGAAAGAACTTGTGCCTTTAATCCAGAAATAGGACCATAATAAGCTTCGCTGAGTTGACGCTGAACTAAGTTCAAAACGTAGCGCCAATTTAGGAAAGCTCAGAAAAAAATCGTACTATTTTTTTGTTAAAATCCGACGTGAAAAGAAACGAAAATCTGGGCCAGTAGTATTTGGAGCGTTGGGAATCTAGGCCATTCCTTCAAAGTTTAGTCAACATCGGGCACTCGACAAAGTTGTTCGAATCGAATATTCTTTTTTATTTCGTTCTTGAAACCGAAAACACTCGAATAATTCCAATAAAAACTTTTCCGATATTAGAGCGCTTTGTGTGAGAGCGTTGTAAATATCGGGCGGTATTAGACTGAGGCGGCGGCGACGCGCGCGCACGGATTGGGGATCCTCGCATTATATTTTTATTATCTACTGTTTTTAAAAGTCAGAGTCAAAAGTAATATGTAGTTTTAATTTATTTACTTAACGAAACCAATGTGAACAAAGGAAATACGCAGTTAATACTCAACAACTAAATTAATAAAGGGTTAATTTCTATAAATTAAGATATCAAACTCTACTCCATTTGTTTGATCCTCACATACCACCCTAAATAATATAACATTTAAATAGCTATAATATATCAAGCCAAATGAGGGCGATAGCGAACATACGAGTTTGTAACTGTCACAAACTTCTAAGCAGGTAAGCGCATTATGACTTCGAACTTCCGCGTTGCAAATGGCAGCGATTCAAGTCTGTTTAATGTATGCAAAGCTCACAAGAAACCACATGTTTAGAGGTTCAACACAATTAAAATTATATAAGATTTCAAAGCAATTTTATTAAATAAATACATGGCTTTGATGCGTTTTTGTTTCGAGTGTGTCTGATCTTCTGAACTGATCTGGTCTGTATCCAGGTCGTATACCTGGCTGACTACTTTCAAAGTGTGTAATTTTCGCATGAAAAAAAAAATATAAAAAAGACTACGGAACCTTAGCTAAGGAGCCACCTTAGCAAAGGTTTCGAAAGTTTTTCATAGCGGCACATTAGTTTAACAGCACCTGCCTCTTAATGGACGCTTTTAGTGGTATTTTATGCGACGCCCATTAATATCGGACGTTGTTGCGGATTTTTTCTACGATTTACTTCACCCTACGCGCGTAAATGTCGCAATGTCTAGGAAAAGTAGCACTTAAAAGTTACATTATTTTTAGAAACTAACGTAATGCGACAGATATTGCTGCTTATAACTTGGACTAGGACTAGAAAAATAAATAAAGTAGAAGTTGGCTGAGATGTAAAATATTGTATTCGTATGAAGAAGAAAAACCTTATTATGTTTAAATTATGAGAAGATACTTGAACGACCGAACTTTTACAAGGGACGCGTCACTTCTACTCTTACCACAAAACTTGTAAATTCTACATGCACAAGCGATTAAAGTGTATCAAAAAACAAAGGCTTGTTCCAAAACTTAGAAGCATGTAAAGAACTAAAAATAAATTTAGGTATAGTTTCGTCCCCGAAATACTTAACGACGACAAGAAGTGTCGTTTGCAGAATAATGCAGACATCAATCATTTTTTACGTCAAGTAATTTAACAGAGGCGACAACGGGCGCCGACGCATTTTAAGCGCAAAGATAAAAAAGTGCTTTTTGGTATTCCTTTAAGTCTAAGACTTTTGTGGTCTAAGAAAATAACAGTTTAAATCTAAGAATTCAGAATAATAGATGTACTTACATATTTTAGGCCAAATGGTGTCTATAATCATAATTATTTGTTCATATTTTGATACTCGGAAGTGACACAAACTATTAAGCAGATATGCTATTTAATCTCACAAACCAATAGACAAAAGCTTACAAAATCGACATAAATACTAACTCGAGCCGAGTCAACAATGCGGATTTATTAGTGTAACTAAGAGCGGATTTATTGTAGGTCCAGCAAAGGGCTGCAGTTAATTGCATCGCTTTCGCCGCGGCCCGCCCGAGCGCGGTGAGTGTTCGCGAGCACAAATCACAAAAGCTCAAACTTAGAACAGTGTTATTAATTTCAGTTGTGTAGTTTTACGGAAATGATTGTAAACTGAGTTAATCGCGCAAGTTGGCTCGACAGCTTTGCTTTCTCGCTCTGCATTTACACTGCAACAAAGTAAAACGTCTGCTTTTGTATGGCTTTCTTGTTACACTGTTGTCATATTTTGTTTTTGTCATTATATTCAAATAGGCACCTTAATTGAGAAATGAAGAAGAGTTTAATAAGGTTTAAAGATAATTTTTAAATAATCTTGAGCACAAACTTGTTAGAAATTCTGTCAACACAGTTTAATAATAACTAATAAATATTTCACAACATCACATACATCGGTCTGACCCCGTAGTTAGGCTTAAGCACTTGTGTGACGGATATCAGAAGCGACAATGGATACATAAATAAACTTTAATGTTTAAATAATAAATCCAGACACGGAACAAACACCGATAATCATCACACATCTTTTTTCCGAGCGAGAATCGAACACTAGAACCTTGTTTGTACCGCCAGCCAGGGTCACTGTTCCACCGAGCCAGTCATAAGTCATAATAATAGCCTGACTTACGCGTCATATATTATGTCTAGTTGTAAGGGACGGTGGGCGAACAAAAATGCGTGACGCGTGCGGGCGCGAAGGAAATTAAGGAGCTAAGCGATTTGTCACACCTGCGTATGTTAATCAGCCGCCGCGTCCGCGCGACCTTCCGACTAACGCGAGTCATTAAATCTTCACACGACAGGGCGTGAACTAATTGTCAACGAAAAATACGCCCATTGCGGCTTTAGTGGATTAAGAGCTATGTATTTTGTTCCTTTGCCTTTGTTTGTTAGTAAAATCATTTACGTTCACTAGTCGATTACATCACATTCAGCTCTGCTTAGTTTGGGGTAAGTTGACCGTGTGTGTGAAATGTCCCACATATTTTATTTGGAAACTACTTGGTTCAAAGCGACGTAAATATTTGAATTCTTTGTTTCTGCTATCGGTTTGCAGGGATTAACATTCGGCTATCGGTACATTGTGCTGGTAATTATCTAGACTTCCAGAAGCAGGAAGGTAAACATACCCACCCATGCACCGAACACTTACAGTTTAAATTACGAATTCAACTGAAAGTTGCAGTACCTATAACATATTTATACATACGTGTCCATTAAACAATACTGTGGCTATCAATAAAGTGACCATAACTGGGTCATCCACAGGGTTGTTCTGCCCAATGAATGAATACACATCATACCAATATTATTTGACAGTATAATACTGTCAGCACAATGATTGATGAGTAGATATAAAGCCTATTTAAATAGTGGATTTTAGAATTGCAATCGAACACTAGTTAGCGGTGTGTTATCTGGTGTGGGATTCGTTTTAACGATTTTACAGCGCCATTTGCCAACATGGCCATTCCGGGAACAGTATTATTGTTCAGTTTCAATCACGCGGTTATGCGGAAATTAGATTTATGGCATTCATCCAATGCGCAAAATGCAGGCTTGCTTTTTAAGCCGGTATGTTGTTTTACTGCAAATATTCCCCTAAATTTTAGCTACAGCAAAATAAATTTTAATAAAAATATACACCTGACTATAAAGGAAACAATTCAGATTGTATTACTTATTGTAAGATTTCGGTGACAGAAGTTCTTTATTCTTAGCATTCAAACTTTCCTTCAGTATTTAAAATAAATAAATGGGTTGAGTTTTATGATAATCTCATTTTGACTCCACCTCATAAGGTCTCGACCTTGCAGTGGCAAATGGCTTGTGCGCTGATGCGCCAATCAGACGCGCCGCGCCCGCTAATGCACCAATCACAGGCTCTAACATCGTTACCGGCGGGCGGATGCCGCGTCCGCCGCCTCTGAAGGCGACAATTTGATAAATAAAACCCTAAGTACATAGTTTTGCTGTTGTATTTTTAAGTAAAAAAGTCAAAACAATTCGCAAAAAATGATCACTCATCATAATGTATGCGGTATATTTTATTATACTAACGTGTAAGATAGTAAGACGTTAAATGTAAGATGTTACTTAGATGACGGCTGTATAATGACAGTCTAATATGCCAATGCATGTGCATTTTATCATCTAGTAACCTATGATACCCTTGTGTTCCCTTCAACGGCCAAGTCACACAACACTAACTATAATAATGAAGAAATCGCAGTAAGGAACCTTAGGCTTGGCACGATTTTGTCTAGATTTCATTACTTTTTAGAGATGAGCAATTTGCTCCATCGAGACTTGGCTAGTTTTTTTACAGGATGTTTTTGATGGGATATACTAGACACGATATGGAGAGGTGTTATATACACTACAATTTGCAGAGATATCTGATTCTGATTATAAGCCATTTGTTGCGTGGCATGCTAGATTTGTAGCTATTGTTGTGTTTCGTAAAATATTCACTTAGAATTTAATTAATGATGAAACAAATGGATACTATAGGCAAAAGGCAAGTAATATAAACATATGGAAGTCTCATTATAGCAAGCCAAACTATACCTAACACGTAATGATCCCAAGTGTATCCACATTTCCACATAGACTACCTACATCGCCGAAACAATATCACCTTATATCAATTTCCTGCTCGGCTGAACGGGAGTGCACCAATCGCAGGCGTCTGATATTATTACCTGCATCGAGGCAACGCATTCTGGATGCACCCGCTGCGCCCGCCCCAGACGTGACAATTTCCAGAGAGATCTAATAATTAGAGCCAGGTTTGATTGGTTCACAGGAGTCGTTATTAACTCGTGTGGAGGTAACTCCACGGTGGCTTAACAGACAAAACATAGCAGAGAAATGCATCGACTACAGCGTAGCAGTACGGCAATGCTACGGCGTAGATTCTACGGAACTACTTTCTCGGTAATGTGACTGCGCATCATCCTCGACTGACGATGACTGTTGGTTTGACAAAAATATCATATAAAGGTATTGGTGCAAATATCCTACCACCTACTAATTAAAAATTAAATTTTAATTAAAAGCTTTTTATGTTCCAAACCTTAGCCAAACTTCTTTTGATTCAATTTCCATTTATTCGTTTTGTATAAATCCACGATCGTTAAATAAACGATTCCCTATCCGATATAAATAAACAATTCGCCCTTCGAACTCCTGGCCGTCCGCTCGCAACTTCAATCCAATATTAATAGTTCGGCGGCAGTTTTGTATTTTTGTCGAAGTTTGGCCAACATTGACAAATGCCCGAAGCTCCACAATAATACAACTTTCAAGTTGTTCCAGTTTGTCAAGTGTTTTATGGCCTTCATGTCGCGTGGATCATTGATGAAGTTGAGTATATTAAGGAAGTAAAAACTTATCGGTAACAAACCGAAACAACAACCGTTAAAAGTTTTGTTGGGCGTCACTAATTAACGAGTGTTAACGACGTATGTTATACGCATCGAACACCGGAACTCATATTAAGGGACAAAGCTTTATAATAGGTCAACTTTCATTATATTTTAAGCGTTATTTTTAAATTAATATTGAGCAGAGTATTGTTTGCATAAACTACAAGGCTGCCGTGACAACAGTAGATACAAAGCGACTTTGGAGGTTTATAATGAAAACCATACAACTATTATATAAATAAATTCGCAGTACTCCACAATTTAACTATCCATTATGTAGATTTTCTTTTGTCATTAAATTCGTGATTAGCCTTTTACATTTTACTGTAATTATAACTGCAAGATAATCAATATAATTAATCATAATATATTGGCATTAAGTTATAACAACGGCTTGTAAATATTTGTTCGAACGAATCATGAAATCCATTGAATCCATGTAGTGTTTTTTTAAATCCAATTTCTGGTGTATAAATCACTGTCACAACGGCCCGCTGCTGTCCAAACGTTTGAGCGGGAACCGCCAAAGAGTATGTCATGAAGTGTAGTTTGTCCAACCGCCTATTTCCGGACGCGGACAATGTCGGCTCGGAGCCGCAATTTGTGGTCACCCTGCAGAGTGCAGCGGTCGCCTGGCGTTTGTGACGTCACCGATGGACTCTGGACCGCGCTGCCCAATTACGTGTTTGTTTTTCTGTTACTGTTAAGTTCTTTGACAATTAGCGCCATTGCGATTGAATCGTCACTGGGGAAATGTGTTGAATCTCACACTCAAATTCGACAAACCTCAATTTTAAGCTAAGAGAGTTATATTATCTCGATAGATTATATGAACTAAATTTACGCTAAATTCGCTATTAAATAACTGTTACAAATGGTTGATCACATACTAAGATATTGACGAAATTATCTTAAAAGCTGTTTACATTTTCTTAGTTCAAACGACATATTCCGAAACGCATCCCGGACTAAATAATATTCTCTGAACAATAACTTGGCAAATAATGTATCATCTGCGAGGAGAGCGGTGTACAGAGCACTAAATCACATGAATGCAGTCTCAGAAGCCGAATGTGAGCAAAGCGGAGCGAGGTGACACGCCCGGCGCCGCCCGGCCGCCGCGCGCCCAGGGGTGTCTGCTACGAAACCACTGCTACGAGAACCAGTGGCGTAGTTACCGCCGTATCTGCCCTATCAATTACAGGGGGGCCCATTACGCGCGAGAGAAGAAATTAATAACGTCGTTATAATTTTGGAAAAAGTCATAGATAGATAATTGTATGCATTTTTTTTCTTTTATGAGAAATCCTTAACCTACCTAAGGGCTCCCATATATATTTTATACGGGACCCCGTCAAGACAAGTTACACTTTTGCCGAGAACCATCGGCAGTCGGGAAAAAAAAGGCTCATGAAAGACGCTGGCGTCTAACGACTGAAGCGTGAGGACGACCTATGCGGAGTGGGCCCACTATAGATTGATATTCTTTACAGTACTATTTGAATACCTTGACAAAATAGTGAAAACACACTGTGGAAATCAACACATCACATTTTATTAGATTGTAACATTTCAAATCGACAAAAAAACGTGAGTATTATAATGTTCTAGTGAGCTCTGATATTTTAAGAACGTTATGAGTAACAAACATAAAACAATAAGGAAAGTCGAATAGACAGGAATATTCAGAAAAAAGGAGTTTGCATATAGGTATGTAAGTCCTCATTGGAAATTTGTTAATGATGTTTGGAGTTTTTAATTGATTGTGCCCGAATAGCTTCATATCTTCTGAGTTGAGGAGCAGTGTAGCGGCAGCCCTGCGCGACCTAGTAAAACACTCGAGTCGTCGGTTTGCGCGATTGTCTCAGCGCGCTAGTCGCGGGCATTGTGCGAATTCCGTCCCGCCGCTGTGTTTGCGCGCTGAATGCGAATAAATATTGTCGCAGGAATAACATTGCTTACCTTTTCAATCCAGATACGCGCAGTAGCTATGTACACGCGGGACTTTGTTTAACGGACGCTCTTTTACTGCGACACCGGTTAGCGTTCAACGTCTGGACGTGTTATCTAGCAGAGCAAGCGTAGGTAACATCATATCTGATCTTATTCCAGTAGAATAAATCTTGAAGTTGCTGGCCATACATTCGTGTTGTTAACAAAATATTTTATTGTTATTAGTAGCATTGAACATAGAGTAAACTTGACCTGTTTTGGTTCCATCTTTATATGAAATTGAAAGGTCAACTATACGTGAAGTGTATAAAATTTTTCACTTAGAGCAACCTTATTGTGCACAGCACATGTTGCGAAGTGCCTCCCAAGGCAGCGTCCCCGCCCGAGCCGGCAGCTGGCCGTGGCATGTGCCGCATATTGCGAGGATATTGCTTACAAACGCACGTGTTGCCGGACGACGATATGAAATTAAAGCTTAAACCGCAAAATCACAACAAATATTGAAACAAAACCACGTTCAAATGTTCAACCTTGCCCGACATACGTATCTATGTAAGCACGTCGGTATTATTAGTCATCATCATCTCCGCGTTTTCCCGGTTGCATCCTTGCGGAGCCCGGGGTCCGCTTTCCTACTTCTATCTCTCCACTTCGCGCGGTCTTCGGCATCCTTCACGGAGAGTTTGTTGGCACGCATGTCATCCACTACGACGTCAAGCCAGGCCTTCTTGGGCCTTCCCCTTCTGCCGGGACCTGGCGGTAGCGACATAGCTAGACACTTGTTTCCTACGTAGTTTGCCGGTTTCCGTAAAACATGACCGTACCAACGTAGGCGGCACTCTTGCAATTTGTCAGCGATGTCTCGAACATGAAGGCTGCCGCGAATACGGGAGTTCTTTACGCGATCTGCTCGCGTAACTCCCGACATCCAGCGCAGCATCTTCATCTCCGTGACCCGCAGTTCCTGCTTGTGCCGCTCAAGTACTGGCCATGCTTCACTGCCATATAAGAGAACAGGCCTAATGATGGATTTATAGACCTGTCCCTTCAGCTTAACCGGCATTTTAGGGTCGCAAGTGACGCCGCTCACCTCCCGCCATTTATCCCACGCAGCAGCAATGCGTGCCTTGACGTCGGAGTCGATGTCGCCGTTCGCGTGGAGTACAGATCCCAGATACTTGAACCGGTCCGTGCGCTCGACCGTGTTTTCGCCTATGCGGACGGACATGGGATCTGTAGTGTTGCAGGCCAAGTACTCTGTCTTCGCCACGTTGAGTTTCAGACCCCCGTTCTCAAGCGATTCCTTCCATGTGTTAACACGTCTCACCAGCCGTCCCCTGTCCGAGTCCACCAGCGCGATATCATCAGCATACATAAGTAGCCATGGTGGCTGCTCATGGTGGTCTCTGATGCTAAGCACGTCGGTATTATTAGTATGCTAGTTTTTACTCACCTTATTTACCAAGTTAGAAAAAGGACCAAGTACTTTCTATGGAAAGTTTCACGCTGTATTTAAGTTGTCGATTCTTGTAAATTTCGTCTGGTTTCCTTAAAATGAAAATAATCCTTACAATTACACTTCCGAGAAATGGTGTCAAGAACAAATACTAAAATTGACCCAAAATGAACTACGTATATTACTATGTATTGTGCCTGTCAACCTCATATTTGGATCTCACTACCGCTTACCATCAGATGGAGTGAGGTCATCTTGTTAGCCTATTATATAAAAAACTGGGGGTTGATAAGCCGCGACGCGCTCGCTCACCCGTACCGCTCACGCTGTTTGCGCTCACCGCTCCAAATTGATATTAAAAGCTAAAATTAAAATCGAGTGTCCGCAGATCGGGCCGGCCGCGGCGGGCGGGCGGTCGGCGCTAATTGCGTTGCGAGTCTTTCAACGTTGTTATAGTTACTGTTTTATTAGTCAGATGAGATAACTTAACGTTTGGGTGGATAAAAGCATTTCAGAAATCGAGTAAGTGTTTAAATATGTAGTGCGAGTAGGTGGTGATTATGATATCAAAGTTGAATTTAGTTCTATGTAGCTGCTGTTCTATAAAACATAGCTTGCATATTAAAATGTAACAGATTAAATCAATGTTCTTAGAATAAAGAACACTGCTCATTTGCACTAGTATTGTGAGAAATAAAAGATTATAGATATTTTAACTCAGAATAACAAAAGAAAAGGCTTAAAATAATATCAAGTTCCAACAGGCACAAAAGATGGCTTTGTAATTTTAAAAAGGCTCTCAGCGGCCTGAATTACACAGCAGCTTTAAGCGACAGGCATTAAGGCCCAGGACAGAAGTCGCGCAAAGTCCGGTGTACACTCTTGGCAACACAAAGCGCGCCTAATCTGCTTAGCGATCTCGGCCCGCCGCTACTTTTTAATGAACCGACAACTTCGGGGACGCATTAAAACTTGCGACTACCCATACGCTCCCATTCTTTTTTCGAGTTGATTCTTTTATCATTCATGCAGATTAAGGCCAGACACCGGCTTTAAAAAGCACGAAAATGTTGTTATTCCACCATTTTGAACAGAACTAAGCCTTTTTTTTGTAGCGTAAACCTCCAAAAGAAGATTAACTTTGTGAATGTCACGAAGAACACTTGGCAGAAAATATCGAGTTTGCATCCAACTAGCAATGCTAAGCTATTTCACGTTTAAAAAATATAAGTAATCATACCCTGGTAATAATTTATTCCATAATTAAGTACAATCAACTATTGTGAAACATTGCGTTAATAGGTCTGTGTATAAATTATGTAGTTTCAGACAGATAAAGTCTATCTATAACAGAATTCACATATAATTTAGAAACCTATCATATAACTTTTATGTTAATTAAGTGATGCAAATAAGCATCATCCTGAGGCGCAAAATGTATTTGTGAAACGGACAGGTGGGAGACGTTTTGTCGACCGGTTGCTGTTACCACCATACAGTTGCGTAAAACCCGCCAAGTGACTCTGGCTTCTCTCGGTCAGGTCGCGTTCCGGGATCAGCACTGTACGAACCGGAGCCAGGGGGGACCATTGCTGCGGCAAGCGCCGGACCAGTGGAGTCTTAGCGGCGGCATTGTGCGGGCGGAGCGGGTCAGCCCGCCGGCCAGGGAGACCCGTAGAAACGGGGGCCCTTCCGTCCGGCGGACTGGCCAACTCCGACCCGCACAGCTCAATACCAATGCGAGACTCCACGCCTTGTCTCGTTGTTGCCGCGGCAGTGGTCTCCTCTTTAAGCGGGCTTTCAGGGTGAGTGCGACAGGCTCAATATGGTCTATTGTGCCTGTCGACCTCATATTTGGATCTCACTACCGCTTTCCATCAGGTGGAGTGAGGTCATCTTGTTAGCTTATTATAAAAAAAATTAAAAAAAAAATTAAAATAAAAAAAAAAAAAAAAAAAGGTAGGCTCTTTCGAGATGGCGAGACGAGATAAACTTTTGCCAAAGAGATTCCGTCGAATTGCCGCTGAGCCCAAAAATAAAAACAAGAAAAACATTGGTTAACAGATGCTGTTGATAATAATAATTCTGATTACACAGATACCGGCCTCGATACTCGGTAGATAAGAAAGCTTAAACTCGCAACAATGCCAAAGGGCGGCGCCGTAATGTGTCGCCGGATAAAATCTTTGGGGCATGGTTACATAAGATAGCTCTATACATAACGTGTCCTTGTACTCATAAAATGTATTTTACTTTTTGCAAAATTGTTACTATTTTGCATTATACGAAAATGTACGTCCGATACAATCCAATCTCAAAATATTTGTTATTTACCCGAGTATTTAAACAAAAATCTTTTAAAACGTGGTTCTAACTTAGGCTGGAATGAGAGGTCACTTAGTAATCGTAGTTAAAAGGTTGATAGAATGCATGCGACTGCAATAGCATTCGGAAATGGGCAATCACGTTCTATTAATTTAATTATAGAAGGCCATATTAAAATCTGCAAAGAAATGAAATAATTCAACGAGTCAAGAACAAGGTCAGAGTAGTTTATGAAGATATTTTATTTTTCTCATGTTCAGTTTATACGACGTTACTGATGAGAGCAATAAAAATGTCGTCGACGGACAAAATAAACTAGCACGTTTATAAGCTCCAAAAATATTGAGTGAAAACTTCAGTGAAAATTTACCGAAAAAAGAAATACAATTTTGCGGTAAATGCCCTCGGAATAAATAGCGTTTGAAATAACAAAATCAACTTTAATACTGCTGTCAACACAAAAGTTATTAGAGAACGTCGACATTTTATTTTATTTGCTGTTTTTTCACAAAATAAGCGTTGTCGTGTTCGAAGATAGAATAAATGACAGAAATTTCTAAGCTTGTTCACAAAAAAAAAATGAAACGGAAGAATTGTCAACCACAGAATATCTGTAGGAAATACCTTACTTATAAAAATATTAATTAAGTACAAAAATGGCAATAAATCGCGAAGCTTAGCCGATGCCTCCGCTGGGCGCCGCATTCCTCGTGCTTCTCCCCCCTCCTTTATCAGCCGCAGAGGGCTGGCTGATAGATAAGGTTTAATGTCATTTTTCTAATAAAAATACTACTATTTTTTCTTTAACAACTGTCTTGCTAAGGTGAACTCGGCGTAGTACAAAACAGTAACTGCTGAGCAGTCGTAATATAATAGGTAGGTTGCTTCATACATTCACTGCGTAAATCATTAGAAATGTAACTTTGCATAAATAAACGATACGTCTAAGACATAAAGTAATAACGTATCTTCAGCCACGTTGAACTTTATTCGAGCATAGATTACCGGAGCGCACGATCCATTGGCCCGGCAGCCCTGCCCGCGTCGTGGCCCGAATACTTCGCGCCGATTCCGGAATCCGGCTAAATTGTCCGGAATCCGGATAGCGCAGAGCTATGACGGCGATTTGCTAGATTAAAACTGCGCTTGCACCAGGTAGCGCCTTTGCGTTGTTTCGCCCCGCCTGATGAATGCGCCGCTGTTCTATCACCGTCCATTATTTACGACCACTCGCGCGTCTCGGCTGTCCCACTGTGTCCTTTCGGCTTTCTGCTATCACAGAGAGCCATGATTTTTGCCAGTCCAGTAATTAAATTGGATTATTTAGACCCTAACACAGCATTAAAGTCAAGCCTTTACTAATATACGAATGAAAAATATCATAGTTCGGTTTATTCTACGACTTTTTGACCGAGTAATAAAGCTTTTCTTAACATACAAGATTTTGATATTCAGGTTTAACAAAAACATAAACATAAGCCATTTAATAACGAAAGGAACTTTGCCATTCTTGAGCAACATTTCCGCGGAGTATCCGCTCAGAAACTATTTTGGTCCTAAAAGTTAGTACGAAAGCAGATGTTTTAGGATTTTGGACAGCAGAACTACTCGGATAGAGTTTGTCAATTTTGAATACATTCCGCTTTAACTTCGTAACTCACCAGATAGTGGCAGTCAAAGTAAACACGAGTTATCTGTTAGTTGGTAAGTAGTAAATCGCGTTGTTGCCGAAACACATTCAAGTTGCCAAGTCGGAACTCATCTGATAGTAATTAGCTTTCGTTGCCTGCCTTCTACGAGCCCGCTACGGCGCTACGAGACTCTTCGAGGTGATTGTAACTAAAATCGCGTAGTCGCCGTCGCGGATTGAATCGAATATCTGTAACGTCAAACTTCCTCAATTACATTGGAAGATCTAATAACATTCACAGAATTCGTAAATCTTCCTTACTCTAAAAATATCCATAGAAGATGGTTGAGTTGATTTGTAGTTGTGTTACTTCATAGTAAATACTTAAAGTCCATTTGTTAACAAGAAACATTTGGAAGATTTTCGGAATGGAATGTAATTTAAACAATGGTAGGAAGAATGTTTCGAATGATTTTCATAAATTACAACACATTCCAGATTCTTTGATTTCCAAGTAGTTGTCAAATATCATGACGTATCAAAAACAGAAAAAAGTAATTCAAAAACTTTATTTTACCTTATTTAGTGCATTACGCGCATTATATAACAAACAAATAGTTGTTCGATAAATCATCAGTCATACAAACAGTGTCGTAGCAAGTTCGTTTAAAAATGTAGAATTTCATTGAAATCCGACCACACTCTGCATAACAAATACAGTTTCCATGTATATGACACCTCTGTGTACAGGCAGCTCGTTACCCCCGCAACACAACGCGATCGCGCCGAGAACGTACTTTTGTTAAATGAAATCGCGTTAATTGAATCCCATCCATTTTGATATTAAGAGCCGTCAGAGGGCGCGCGGGGCGGGCTAGTGACACAGCACTTTGGGAAGCGTATTGTCCTCTTGTGAATGTGACGCAAGATACGGGCGCCATTGATTGATGCCAAGTATTATGTAGATTCTCAACGTACATCGAATTGAAAAGCGTCTGAGTGCATTAGTACAGCAGTGAAAACAAATGAATCGGCACATTTGCTATCACAACAAGTATGATTCCCAGGGGCTTTAATATCGTAGAAATGTGCTATTACAATTGCAAATTGTCTTTATACATTTTCGAACTTTGTGCAATTTGAATATTCGGGTAATTTGGACTTCTATTACTCTATTAAGAGAATGATAAACACATGTTACAGAGTGATAAGTTTTAAATTGACAAATTAAAACACTCAGGTCTACTTTGCAATATAATCGTTGTTTATTAAACGTTTCTATATGACCGACATTGCTATGGTTTATCCTTAATTTTTAAACAAATAGCTGCTGAAAAAGTAAAGAAGTCATTGATAATCCGACCTACCAGTATCTTCATCAGGTGTAGCGAAGCCGAGCTCCCGGGCGGCGTCATTACACGGCGGATGGCTGATTATCGGGTTCGTGTTAGCGCGGGCGATTGACGCCAACGAACCGATATTTATAAAACACACCGCAGTTTATCCTATAATTAGGACGTAACACATTCTTATCCTAGCGATTTCCAGTATCTACCTGCTCGTACGAGATGATATGGTGCACGCTACTAGCTGTTAGGCTAGGTTATAATATTCTAAAGATCTACTAATAATACAGTTGTGTAAGTATAAGTACTAACTTAGCGCTAAAGTGCAGATAATAATCCAGCAAAGTTATGGATTCCAAATAAGTTGATCAAGTAAGAAGATAAGCTCTAGATAATCAGTAAGATTTTCAAAAGAAAATCTTAGAATAGAGTAGCTGGCTAATTGAAGTTAGTCGGAGTTTGCATATCACTCGATCTCTCATGTATCTAAACTTCCGATACCCATTTACCTGGCAAACGTAAACGGTACAATAGATACAACCCCCATCTATCGCTACACGAGCGAGCCTCACCGAGCGAAGCTTAGCACGATATCATATTATGCATCAGATACGCGTTGTTTGCGCGGAGCCGAGCGCAAACACCGCGTAATAAAAAACAAACTGCGCCGAAGTAATTAACAGCGGATGTGGCTGGAGTTACGCGGTTTATTTGAAACTGGACGAGAATGAAACTATGTATTGGGTGTGCACGTGGGTGGGGATACGCGATAGGCTTTACAGCAGCGCAGCCTTATATAATTGTAGATAGGCATTATTATTTCCACTTTTTTACAAATTTTAATTAAATTCCTTAAAGAAAATTAAAGCTTTCCTGTGGAATTATCTAATTTTTGAGAGTGGTCGATTCATTTTATCAACCTTATTATTTTTGGTGATGGACGGTCGAATGTAAATTAGAAAACAATAAGTGGTAATTTTTGTTTTTTTAAATTAGAATTAGAAATTGAAAAATCAGAACAAATCGACAAAAACATGCTGAGAAATTCGTTCAGTATTTCACCTGAATAATTTTGATCAAAAAACAAAGATAAACTACACTGCGTTCTATCTCAGAGCTTTCTGGTTTTAAGGAGTTCTTTTTTTAGTTGCTTATTAACGAAGTTCTGCATTTTTCGTTACTTAAACCATGTGCAATTAAAAATATGGCTGATAAAAACACTATTTAAAGATAAATACCGACTCGATCTACGAAATTCATAGAATCTCTAAGAAATACGTTAAATCTCAATGATATTGCAGTTTTTGATTTAAAAAGATTATTCCTATGATATTTCCAGTAAAAAGGTTCCATCTCCAAGCTCTGCTGCGGAGAATTGGTCACGTACAAGATTTCGTGTAAACTGTTACGCAACACTGTTTGTAGTCCGGGCGGGAGTTATCAAAACAGACACGACGCGAATAATGAGGGCTTAACCTTTGAAGCGATCAGAAAGTTGAGCATATTTTAACGTTTAATGATGTTTTGCTTTGCGTTTGGACATAAAGAACAAAATTGCTATAATAAAGTACATACAAATACTCACTCTTCCTTTTAAATGACAACTGATAGCAATGATAACAGAGATCTGCTTTTCATTAAGTAAATTTTAGGTATAGTTGTACACAGTCACAAACATTGTTTGGAGCCTATTAAAGACAAAGTGTTAGTTCACGCGTAATACGTATAAGTAGGTAATCGGTTCACACGCGTATCACACAACACGGTTAGAGTCACACAAGAGCACACACGGACAGACCTTGGTCGGAAAACATTCGCAGGAACATCTCGTCGCAATCTGTCGAAACAAACATAATATCAGATAAGGCCTTTACATTTGGGCATGTGTTAACGTGATTTAGGTACTTTAAAAATATATTTGTTTGAACTAGATATACAAAAAAATGTGCTTTTACCCTTGCACTATTTAAACATGCCTGTAGATATGTCTCTGGTAAAACATAAATAACTAAGTGACCAAGGACTTAGAGCAAAAAGCCGAAAACATTAAGATATTGTTGTTCATAGTAAACGGAGAAAAAAAATTTTGTATTCCAATACAAATGGACCAGTATCTGCAATAGTTTAGTTCATCAGTTAAGTTCAATTTATTTGACTTTGAAATACTCGAAAACTTCTCTCAGTACTTTGACTTTGTACCATTCAGTATGAAAAACAATTAAGTAAAGGGAAGAGCTCAATTAAACTTTCTTTCAGTGGCAATAAATAGGGAAAGTTTGAAACAATTAGAATTCAAAGAAACGCAAATCGAAGAAATACGATGGAGTGGAGCCGGGGTCCGAATGAAATCGTTATTTAGGAATAAAGTTGGACTGGATTGGGCGTATTAGGACTTCGGGGCGATGTGCTGGCGCCGTAACACGTTATTATCCGGGATTCAATCCCGCGTTCCGCTGACCGACGCGATTGCATTCCCGGGCAATTCGTATTCTTCGGGCAAGTGGCCGGTAATGAGATTATTCCCGGCCGAACGCGCGCGAGCCCTGGGAATATTTTCTATCAGCGATATTCGGCTATAATGCTGCCCGTATCGCGTTCGATTTCGCTCCGTTTATTTAGACAAACACAATCGGGCCCGTGATGAATTCGGCGGCCGGCATCCAGCTTTTATCTCTGGATTTACAACGAATTGCTGTTTTGGGCACCCGATTAATTCAAAGCACGCCCATGCGCTCCAATAAATATGTTAAAATGTGCCGTGACAATGGGCCGGGCCGTCGCGGGAATGTTGCGCGCCGGCCGGACGCAAATGTTGCGAGGTGCCGCAACACAAGCCCGCAACACGCCAACTACGGACTTTTATTTGTACATCCCTTTTGAAGGCCAGACTGATACTTACGTAAGGAATTGTGTTTTCATACCTTAAAGTTGGAATGTTTTTTAATACACGAGAAACACACCTTTTAATGCAATATTGTAAGTACTTTATTAAATGAAACCAAATACTAGTCGTATTTTAAATAAAAAAATATCTCTCTTGCATTATCATAAAATGAAAATTCCATTAAAAACACAACTATAATATGGAATCACTATAGTTGTATTATTAATCCAAATTTGTTTGTAACGCTGCTTGTAGCAATCTGCTACGCCGTAGCTAACTGGCAGTGTGTGCGCGGTAATATTGCTACGAACTACCTACTTAGTCTGGCGCTTAGCAGAGCGCTACGACGCGCCACGCTACGACTGCCACTTGATAATGTTCCACGCAACATTAGCTAAGAAGCATACGGTATTTCGGGGAAAATATTGTACAAGTTAAAGCGCGCAATCGTTTATGCTCAGTGTTTCCAGCGTAAAGTGTTTTGCAAGGTTGATAATAAATTGCAATTTACTTTGCTATTTATTTACTTGCTTCTTAAGTACGGCAAAATGTTTACATTATTTTTGTGCCCATATCTAGTATGGAATCTCTATCCAAGAGAATTTGAAATATAGCGTAAGTTTAGTTCATGAGTTCATAGGCCAATAAGACAATTAGTCAAAAGGGGTTTGTAATACTAGAATAAGAGATTTAGACGAGAATAAAATGTATTGCATTTCGGTATTTCTTGTTCTTTTCAAATTCTTTAATCCATTCTTTGAAACTTACTCTACTCAGGGTGTCCTTTTTCTGATTGGGTATTCTTTTATCTTAACTTTAATTAAGATGAGATTAGTCAGCAAATGCTTCACATTTCCCCAGAACGGACATCCTAGAGTTAATCTCGTTTAGTCCATCGAATTTGTGCACTGCATCCAGCTATCCGCTTAATCTTAGGATGCCTAATCTGTTTTGTATCCAGTGAATACTATTACAACTTGATCCAACATTATAAGGGGCTATGTTTCTTAATAAAGATTCCTTATATAACAATTTAATTCAAAGTAAACGAAGGTTTCCTCTCAGCTTGGTGCATTTACTACGCTATTCTTCGCACACGCCACACCGGCACTGAAGCGGATAAAGCTTTCGTGAGCAGCTCCCGTGTCTCAACATACTCCGGTACACACCGCGTATCGCAGATATACAGAATAGAGCTTTAATTAAGGTAAATATAATTCGTGGATATGATACAAAATTAAAAATACGGCGTTTATTTTAAAGGAACACATATTTACAGTATATATTTTTGCCGTAATTGTATGCGCTTTGAACACCCTCATCTAGAATATTAGCAGACATGCTTGGTTATACAAAACATTTCCATCTGACAAACTTTTATATTTTTGGAGTTATGGGAAAGTAAGGACCATATCGATACTTTAAATCTCAAATGGCGTAACCACCAAAACACTACTTTTCAGGAGAGCAGAAAAACAAAAAAAAAATGTTTATTTAATTCATAACTTTATCAATTTTAATACAATGAACATGTTTTATACATCAAATTTCTTAGAATTTTGAGATAAAGGCTTCAGTAGGAACTCTTTGTACTTAAATCTTATATTTAAGAAACTAGAAGTCGGTTACGACTTGTGAAAATATTACAAAAAGGCGTTTACGCCCCATAAAAATCACGATTTTTAAGAGGTGAAGGTCGTATCTCCAATAAAAAAATGTTTCTTGTGCTTTAAACTTATTTAATAATAAAAGAAAACGTAAAATATTCACTCTGTATTACGCTTTTACAAAGTTACGCCGTTTGACACTTTTTCATAGTGACTCAACGCGTAATTTTTAGAATTGGATGAAAAATTTTGGAATATGGGAAACTTCACTAAGATTTTTACGTATCTAAATCGATTAATTTTGTCATTTGAAACCCCCGCTGATGTGTATTCACCATACATTTATCTATGTATTCAGCCATTTGCGTACTTGTGCGCATAGATTACGTTCCTCGGTGTATTTATTATTTTTTGTGACCGTTACGTTGACTTTGGCGCGTTATTGGTCTTTGATCCTGATTTGTATTTGGACATTGATTTAAAATACCGAAACAAGGAAAAGCAATAAATAGCCAATGTCTCCGCATTCTTAATCCCCCCGCGCATCAATACTAACAATAATAATGACAATCATGTGTTCAGCGATGTTGGGTGTAAACGCCTTTCTTTTGTATTGCAATTTCGAAAAATAGCGTGTCTTACGAGTTACGCCAGAAAATTGTGTCACTTACACCCTTTTTAACCAACTTCAAAAAAAGGAGGAGGTTCTCAATTCGTCTGTATGTATAATTTTTTTTTTTTTTTTTTTTTTTTTTTTTATGTATGTTCACCGATATTTTCGTCAATTCTAGACGGATTTCAAAAATTTTTTTTTGGTTGGATACAGTTCACTTCCGAGGTGGTCCCATTTTCACCAGTCCCGGATCTGATGATGGGGTCCAGGAGAAATCGAGGGCAACCCTCAAATTTTATAGGGACATGTACCGCGTTTTGCATATTATCTGAAGTTATATTGGCATTTGCTTCTGGAAATCATAATCTTATGATGCTGAGCTGATGATGGAAGGTCAACTCCTTAATACTTAGGAATAAAACGATAATTCTTTCAATACTGTATACATATTAAGACTACTAGTTATAATATCAGTAGCATTATAGGTGAGCTGAACTATTAGGGTGACCAGTCTAGGATCTGATGATGAGATCCAGGAGAAATCGAGGGCAACCCTCAAATTTTATAGGCACATGTACCGCATTTTGCATATTATCTGAAGTTATATTGGCATTTGCTTCTGGAAATCATAATCTTATGATGCTGAGCTGATGATGGAAGGTCAACTCCTTAATACTTAGGAGTAAAAGGATAATTCTTTCAATACTGTATACATATTAAGACTACTAGTTATAATATCAGTAGCATTATAGGTGAGCTGAACTAATAGGGTGACCAGTCTAGGATCTGATGATGAGATCCTGGAGAAATCGAGGGCAACCCTCAAATTTTATAGGGACATGTACCGCGTTTTGCATATTATCTGAAGTTATATTGGCATTTGCTTCTGGAAATCATAATCTTATGATGCTGAGCTGATAATGGAAGGTCAACTTCTTAATACTTAGGAGTAAAAGGATAATTCTTTCAATACTGTATACATATTAAGACTACTAGTTATAATATCAGTAGCATTATAGGTGAGCTGAACTAATAGGGTGACCAGTCTAGGATCTGATGATGGGATCCAGGAGAAATCGAGGGCAACCCTCAAATTTTATAGGCACATGTACCGCGTTTTATATATTTTTCTGAAGTGATATTGGCATTGCTTCTTGCAATCATAATGTTATGATGCTGAGCTGATGATGGAAGGTCAACTCCTTAATTGTTTGGAGTAAAAGGATAATTCTTTCAATACTGTATACATATTAAGACTACTAGTTATAATATCAGTAGTATTACAGGTGAGCTGAACTAATAGGGTAACAAAAGATTTAACACTAAAAAAGTATGAAAAAAAAATTGTAAACAAAAAAAAAAAAAACCTTCAAAAACCCGACTCACTAAAAATTACAAAATAATATAATACGAACATTTATAATCATCTGGGTATGAATTTTATATGTTTTTGAAGGCGGTGCCAATCAAAATTTTGAGGAAAAAGAAGCACTCTGTGCATGTCTGTTTGAAATATAAACGGCACCGCCTTCAACAACATATAAAATTCATACCCAGATGATTATAAATGTTCGTATTATATTATTTTGTAATTTTTAGTGAGTCGGGTTTTTGAAGGCGGTTTTTTTTTTGTTTACAATTTTTTTTATTGACATTTTTTTCACGTCACAATAATTTCTAGGGGCGTAAACACCAAGTAAATTAGACAAAGCCTTTTACGACCTGTTTACCTTATGAAAAATCTATAAAAAACATTGGGTCGTAATAACCTTTTTTTTGCGAATTTGAGGATTTTAAATATACAGATCGATAGAGAAAAAAAAACTGAATAAAACTGCATTAAAAAGTCATTTTGACCAAATTGGCGGTTACGCCATTTGAGATTTAAGGTAGCGATATGAAGGACGTACAAAATATTTTTCACGCACTGCACTGAGGTGACTAGTGCTTCTCTAGACTATGAGACACGACAAAAAGTATAAAAGTAGGTTGTATTTCAAATCGGTAAGCTCCCCTGTTCCCTTATTTGGTCCCCAGGGCGGCGGAATGCGGCGAGGCGCGTGACAAATTGATATTACTTCATCATTTCATTATTTCATTACCCGTTCGAGTCCCGGCGGGCGCGCGCGGGAGATTAGGCTCCGGAGTGTTGGAATATTTTTGTTGAATTGAGCCCTTTCGAATTTAATTAACTGACATTTCATTGTAAGTGTATTGGAATGCAATGTTAGGTATACACCAGGGTACAGGATCAGATCCGGTCTTAAGACTCAGAGGACCATTGATAGTTCCATTATAATACATATCCAATACATATACATAATGGAAGAAATTAAAAAAAAATATTCATTTCATAATACGGTGCTTGAATGATCTCAAATTCTGTGGAGGTCGTAAGTACAGCGTATCCCTTACAACATTTTTAGCTCTCTTTTAGGTACAAAAGACGTATAAAAGGATAAAAATATCCGTACCTCATGTAGTACTCTACTGAATATTTACTTTTCATTTCAATTTTATCTGCGTGCCTATACTAATTATGCTTTTATATTTACTCTTGGTTAAGTAAAAAGTGCGTTCAAAATATCGTAGGTAGAGCTTTTCTGAATAAAAAATGTAAATCTTATTACATAAATTGTATTCATGATAAATCTTGTATTAATTATATTATAAATACAACTTTACGCATTCAAATAGGGTGAATCACAAAACATCAAAACCGTCAGTTAAAATGACAAGTAATATCTGGCGACTAGGACTCCACCTCGCGATGTACCCTTTGAACGGTTAATGCTTCGCTGACGGGAGTTTTTATTACGTGACGCATGACGCGCATGACGCATGACGCGTGACGCGTGACGCAGGCGACAGCGCTGACGGCTATGGGATGCCAGGCGGCAATAGAGCGGGGCGTGTGAGTGACGGCGCGATTTGATTTGATGAGAACTGGTTGACTTTCGTGTGACGGGTTTGCGAGGTATTTTTTCTTTGATGATTTACCAGGAGAAAGGCGCCTTGTATGATTTCATAATTTCACAACCGTTTGGTAGTTTCAATAACAATTTATATTAAACAATCATTATGAAATCTAGATTAAATTAATTGCTAATAAAAATAATAAAATAATACTATTTCCACAAGTTACACTGCCAAAACTGCGATTCATATTAATTTTGGTAGTTTACCAAAAAATATATTCTACTAGCTATTTGCAATCCCTTGAATTCGTGGTTTGGACGGTCGATAGCCAAAATGAAACGAAAGTTTCGATATACGGTATCGCATGAACGGTATTCAAGAGTAACACAATTTCCAAGTCACATTATGATGTATTAAGTTTGAACGATATTCGAACGAGTTTTTGACGTATACTTCAATGTCCAGGCGACGTCAGACGTTTATGCATTGGGCGCATCAAGTCAAACGGATCTTACGGATCGATGAAATTATCTTAGATCTTTGAATAGGAAGTCATGCAAATGCGTCCACCAATCCACATCGTACGTCAGCGTTAGACCCAAGCGTCCGGCACGTGTGATGCGGATAGGTAGACGCCAAGCTTAATCAGACTAGGACTTACCGACGACATGTAGCGTGACGAAGAAGCTTCGCACCGGCTGAGTGGACACCTGGCACTCGTAGACCCCGGCGTCGCGCTGCTGCGCCCACTTGATGTGCAGCGTCCAGTCGTCCGTGTGCGGAGAGTGCGTGGCCTGGAAGCGCTGGTCCGATGTGTACGTGTAGCCGCCCACCGTCAGGATGTGCAGGTCTCGGTGGCGGATCCATGACACCTGGAATAGGAGGGGACGTTAGTGATGCCAGGGGTTAGACCTATCTGGAAGGTGTGGTAAGGAGTCCTGTCGCCACGGTGATACTATTTAACAGTGTTTTTGGAATAAATACCTACAGCCGTGCCGTTTAAAAACAACAAATCCTAATTTCTCTGTGCGGCAGTCATGACTTCGCTCATGCTGAGCGTATGCCGAGATGCGAGACGGTAGGTATAACGCGGAAATCGTTTGTTTGTATGGAGTTAGAATACTGTTGATAGTTTTATTATTTCCTAACTGACATACAATGGTAGCTTGGAGTAGCCTCGTCATCATCAAAGGACTTGCGGGGGAGCGGATGGCCCTCACCCCATTAGTTGATAGTAGGTATAACCGCGCTATCACTATTCACTATGGACATAATTGACAATTCACTGACAATTTAAGTAAACAAAAACGTAGGCTAGGTAAGTAAAAAAAAATAGGCTTCATATTTTGATAAGCATATTTTTTGGTTTTGTTTCAAAATAGTTAGTGTAGAATTTGTATCTAATGTCCAATTACCTTATCTGTATCTAAATGTAATATTAGGGATCTTTGCGTTAACTTCGGTATATGAGTGTAAGCCATCATTTACTTTTAATGAATTCGTGTACCCTTCTACTTAAAGGGCATGAAAAGGCTACACTACCACTTTGACTTACCACACTTTAAATAAATAAATAAATAAATAAATATTGCACAACATCACATACATTGATCTGATCCCGTGGTAAGTAGCTTAAGCACTTGTGTTACGGATATCAGAATCAACAGTGGATACACAAATAAACTTAAATATATTTAATAATACACCCAGACACGGAACAAACACTGATGTTCATCACACAAATATTTGTCCCGAGTGGGAATCGAACCCACAACTCTTGGAACCGTAGGTTATGAACCTGAGTCACTTGCCACTGTTCCACCGAGCCAGTCAAAATCAAAATAATACCAAAGTCAGTCACTTTGGTATTATAGCCTATTTCTTTAAGACTAAACATAAGTAATCACTTTCAATAATCAGCCTCGTAAAAAGGCACGTACAAAATACTCACAATTTTGTGATTGCCAGATTGCGTGATGGTAATAACTCTATTGATCAAGGTAATACAAATTGCTATTTTGCTTCCAACAAATTATAATGGATTATTCTATTAGTACCATCCACAAATAAGTGCTCTTGTTTTAGTTCTGAAGTATTATTTATTGGTCTAGTTGTTCTTCTGATGACTTGAGATATCAATTTTGTCGGATTTTTTTGTAAATTACCTATTTGTTTCAATCGTTTGGTTTAACTACGCATTGAAAAAAACTCTAGATAAGTATATCTTTATAATAAGTATTTCGTATTATATTCCTCATATGAAAACAGATAATTAAAACAATATCCTGAGTGTATTTCTCATTACTCGTTTTGAAACCACTAACGATTGACATTGGATATTAGAAACTTTACCAATGAATTGGAAACTTGTCACCCGCTCTCAAAGTTTCGGTGACAAGCATCGATCAACAAACACACTTAGTAGTTAAATTATTCGGTTAAATGTTGACGATCGGGATTTATGGCCGGCGTGTGTCCTGTGATCAGGTTAAGCGGTTGCCTCACGGCGGATTATCCAGCGCGGAGCGGCGCACGCCGCATACTGATGAGCCGCTGCACTGCCTGCAGTGTGAACGAGGCTTAGAGACGACTTGGTTATTGTTTTAACCAGTAATCGAAGACAAGGCGACAGGGGATAGCTTTGAGCTATGGATATTTCTTCTGTTTTACAAGTCCTTTTAAATCCAGACGTAAGTATCTATCTACATTTGCTCTTGTCGAATGTCGGCGTTTAGCAGTGTATTCAATTCTCGTAACGACATTACACCGCTCTCTGTCTGCGTACATAATTTAACAACAGTTTTGCTCCGCCGCGGGCTCCGGCGACGATTAACCGAAGCAATTAGTAACTACGTTCAAGTGAATATTGTGTTTGAGAAAGAACGGATTGGCAGAACCCACTTTGCGAGCCATCTTAGCCCGCAAATTAAAATTCGTCTATTATTATTAGAATAGATATTCTGACCCCGAGAGGTCACTGAAACTATATGCCCTTACAAGTTAAAGGGCCAAACTTGTAATTTAAGATAAGGCCTGATATATAATGCTGGATGTGAATGACGGACCGTTAAGATGATGAATGAACGTCTATTCTACTGAATAGGTGCATGTGAGGAATTACTATGTAGTTTGGATAAGACGTAATAATATGGAATGTCACTCTTATGAAGACATTTTAAGGTAGCAGACAGTTTTAAGTATTCGCTGATATATTACGAAAAATATAATGGGTGTACTGTAAACTTATAGCACTATGGTCGTTATTACTACATTCAGAACTAGATATCAACTAGTGATAGTGATATGCGACTAACATATGGAAATAAGTACTTAAAGTTTTATGTTTCTCTTATATGTCACGTAGAAAGGTTATACAATAGTTCCAAAAAGAGGATAATAATGTAAGTAATAAAAAAATGCAATTTGAATACACGACAAAGGTCGAGAACATTACCCGGATTTCCTTAAGTCGGGTAAACGTGAACATTCGCAAATAGAAAAGTATCTCCGCGGCTAAGTGGTTGGAGAGGAGGGCGCCTAATGGGCTATGGAATAGGAATTTCATTTTTGCTGGCAACGGCGATTATAACGTACGAAACATTCCGATATAAAACGGTCAAGCAGTATTATTACGTCGCCCACGAAATACCATTCTCGGGAAATAATAGTAAAGCTACGACGACATTTGGTGAATCAGTCGAATAATCGAAAAGATATCAAAACCAAACGATATCTTTGGTTGAATAACAAACGTTATTTTTAGAAGTTTAATGTAAACTAGGGGAAACCGACGCAGTTAACCCTTTTATACATATGTAGAACAATTCAGATTATTAGTATAACGTTTATAAAAGACCGTAAGGCCAGAAAATGTTTTTTTCATTAATAGGTATATTAATAGAACAAATAATCAGATACTTCTTTAAGATCAACATTTGAAAAACATATTTAAAGTTAAAGCCATAATATAGGAAACAAAAAAGAGCGGTAGTGATGTTCACAAAACTCAAAGAACATTTTACAACACAAGATTATTTTAAATTTAAATCAACACAAATTAAATAATAAACGAGCTACATCAAACGGAAAGATGATATAAAGTACTAAAGTATGCTTACCTAACCAATAACTAACCGTTAATGTTAGGAATATCACTGGCTTGTGATGGTGTGCCGATATTGTAATGTAAATAAGGCTGACCGCGTTGCGAGGGTGCTCGATACACGAGCTTGTAACAACTAGCCGCTTACAGCGCTTACAGCGCTTACCGCTGCGACTACGCGGGAAGGCTCTCAGCCGCGACTCATTCCGGTGTACTGCATTAAGGGATGTTCGATCATGTGTCGCGCATAAGCGGCACGCGTTACAAATACGCACGGTTGAGGGAACCTTTTGTTGCAATTATTTAGATATAGTTCTATTTATGTAACTTTTTTATATTTAGAGTGCTAAGGCTTCCATGAATATATGGTTTAGATTTTAAATAAAATAGACAGTTTTTATGTTTCTGCAGAGATGTAAATAACTAAAGGTATAAGTAGGTACTAAACCTTTAGAGAGTTTTGTTCATGATGTGATCTAGAATGCCGATGTTACCCATTGACAAATGATTGGAAATAGTAGCCGACGGTTCTGTTATTATCAAAAATAAAGTTAAATTAAAAAAAAATATCTCGCGATCTTACATTACAAATATGATAAGGACAAAAATAAATATTCGACCATAAAAACTTTATTTTGACAGTGGAAATGAATACTCGTATAATATTATCTAGAGCGTGAAACCGACCGACGAATATAACGCAAATGCGTAGTGTACCCGGCAATATTTCTTCATTTTCCATTTCCGCCTACCAAGCTCACTCCACACGCAGTTAGGGCGGTTCCTGGGCGGAATACTAATGTCCACTGCTGGGCGGCGCGGCGGCGGTGCGCGCGCGCCCGATCTCCGCGCGTAATGGACACTTCCCACGCGCGCGACGCCATTTTAATCTTATTTGCAATTACGCACAAAAGGTTTTAGTTGGATATTGTTGGACATTTCCTAGATACAAAATGGGATTCGTTGGATGGCCTTTTAGGTTGGCTTTTCAGATGGAAAAGTGTAATCAATGGACTGTGACCTTTTATTGGGGCTTAGATTAAGCTAGTATTTTTCCAACCTTTCGCTTTTGGGATCAAACAATACTGTACTTTTAGGTTCTGAGCCGATTTATCAGCAAAGAAGACACATTATATTGCACTGTGATTATCCAAGACTAACTTCAGCTCTAATTTTTGAGCTTGTGAACCGAAGTCTGAAGTCATTTATCCTTCGAAAGTCTTTTGCAATCTCGTAAAATGTCTAAATTTGTAAACAATTCTTTGTATGAAAGATTTCATTCATGTACCTGATACCGTGTTACATTTACATTGTTGGAAGCGTTCCTTGTCGTACTGTAGCATAATAGAGTGATGTTAGCACAGCAGTTGAAAGTCCCGTCCAATCAATAGTTACCTCGTTAGCGATGAGTGAATCAATTAGCGGTGGCCGGGACGAGTGTATAACAAGCGGCGAAGTTGCGGCGCGAAGCGAGCGACAGTGAGGCAGAAGGGCGAAGTGAAATATACGGCTGTCTTGCATCGCGTTCAAAGAATACTTGCTTTTGCTCCTTCCTTATGTATACCTAATCATCTTCATTAACCCATATACGTCCCCACTGCTGGGGCACGGGCCTATCCTAAACTAAGACGATAAGGCCTTAGTCAACCACACAGGCTAAGTGCGGGTTGGTTGACTACACAACCTAAGAATGTATGTGTGTATATGAATTGAATATCTATTTATTTACGTGTTTAGTTTGTGACCAATGTACGTAATGATTGTCATGATGCCAATTTTGAAAGTAATAAAACATTTTGAATTTAATTTTGCAAACTTTCAGTAACTGGTGAAGTGGAAGTGGAACCTGGCGCCTATTATGAATGTGATAAGCTCTTTCTAAACTTTAATTAAATTTGAAAGTCTTTGAACGAATATATCTGAATTGAATATATGTCATATACAAAATATATGTCATATACAAAATGTAAGTCATATTAATTAATCAATTTAGTGCGCAACATAATAGTACAATACTATTATTCGTACTTTTTTGAATCTTTACCTTCTGTATACTGTGACGGGAGTTTGCCGCGAGGAGAGCGCAAAAAGTGTTTGAGAAACGAGTCACAATTAACTGGGTAAGTTTCAGCTCGCGGCCGGCGGAGGAAGCCTAACGAGCTTACTGGACTACATACATCTATATGGCCATGTTATGGAGTACCTGGCACCTTTAGGCAACAAAATTACCTTCATTCTTTCTAATTTCATAGGACCGTAAGAGATAAAAAATTTTCGTAACGTAAACGTATTTCGATCTGATGACGAAATGTAACCTCATAAAACATTATTTTTAAAATTACTCTTGTCATTTAGCTGGTAACCAATATAATAATTAAAGATTGAATAAAAATTAAAGCATCAAAAGTTTGTTCCGTTCCAATTTATGTTTCATATTTTATTATGCACAATTTCAGAGTGTTACTGCCTGCTATGTAGTTTAAATTGCTTGCAGTCTGAAATAAATGTGTGAAATGTAGCCAATATATCTTATCTATTCAATTAAGGCTACCCCATAAAGAGAGCAAAAGCATCTTTGCAGTCGAATATAGGTCATTAGAAAGTAGGCTATAAATATTTCAGCGCAAAGCGTAAAGCAACATCGAACAAAGGAATCTTGTGCTATCTATCTACTATCGAACTATCCTCATTCCTCCAATTCAGAATAAAAATAAAACAATTGCAAGAGCCAAGTATCTCAAATATTCCATTCCCCTCTATAGAGCAATATAAAGCTCACTATTTCAGACTTTTTTCTTGTGTTTCGATGTTGTACTGCAACGATCTCGAGGGATGAAATACCACAACCTCTTGAGAAATACTTTAACACGCAACATACTTGAATTTTAATTAATTCTTGATGATGAAATTATGGATAGCGAAATCCAATTGAAATGTCATATTGACACATTCCCCATACTAAATGTATCACACAAATTCATTGAATTCCAATTGCGATTCAATGTTGGCATCGGTTAGTTAGCAGATTGTATTCCAGTTTTCGAACTAACAAATACAAACTAATTTTAAAAGGCAAATATGGTAACAATCCATATTTTGGAACAATATCAATACTGGTAGTTACGACGTTGCTTTCATTTTGCTTGCTACCTACTGAAATGGGGGAAAACGCGGATGAAGTCGCTGGGATGGCTAGTTTACTATAAACTTTATTATATTACTCAGTAATTGTGTAGTTGTTTGTATTTAAACAAGGTTTACAATAATTTTACTCTAAATATGATGAATATTCGGGTCGTCTTAGCTGCCGCGCCGCGACAACTTGCGCTATAATCTATTAGTTACGTTAGTCACATAAATCGCGAGCGGAAGCGTAATTCACTTGTAGGTTCAGACCAAATGTGTCTAAGTCGGAGTTCATCCCCGGAGGCACATCATAGGTCATTCGTGTGTTCGCTGGCAGAGGGCTTGCCAGGGCTGTTATGTACTGTATGGACGGGATCGGCATAATGTGTCGTTGCTAGGGACACCACTGTAATGTATTATAGCTTGCCAGGACGAGAGAACTATCACATCGCCTTTTGTTTATTAAGATGACTTACAAAACATGTGCTTACCAAACTTAATACACTAACAATTAAATTTTCTGTGTTTTACATAAGTAAGTTAGCTTTTAAGTTTCATTATTTAGTCTGAACTAATGTTTTGAATTTGTTAATAAAGTATTTCGTTGTCTCTTCGTGGTTAAGATAGAAAGCGACAGCCCTGCAGTGGGGGCTAATCGTAGTTTTAAACAACAATAATTTGAACCCGGCTGCCAAACGGTCGCGCTTATTAAACTCCGCAGACGTGAATCAAACGTAATGGAGACACCTCGCCTCGGATGCACGAACAACAAACATTCAACTGACATTTACCTTCACACCCTATGGCATGCGTTCATAACTACATCAATAATTAAAGGTGTGCAAGTGTTTCCATTGATACATTATTATTTGCATTCTACTTTTAATATTATTATATTGCAATAAGAGAACAGTTAAACAAGAAAGTCCTGGCCCAATTTCTATGACTTAGCTTTAAACCTTACTCTATACAAAAGTAATTAACATTTTTGAAGTTACTTGAATAAGCATCCCTTTAGAGCCAAAACAGAACAGACATTATGTTTTTATATGAATCGCCGAATCCTGTTAGTACGGTACGAGCTAAATTACTACCCTTTCATTCAAGGTTATCTCCCCACATTTCCCATAAGGTTATTTCTAGCGGAACCTTTCAAAATGCGCGTACAAATGATAAAATTACAAGACAATATTTACCCGTTACACTGGCCAAACATTCGCGGAGCAACACTTTACCCGCCGCAATATTACGAAGGTTCACTCGCGTTGAAAAATCCCATTGAAATAATAAAAGTATTTTTACCAAAAATGCGGCCTTTTAATATCGGACGATATTCATTGTGAATGCTCGCACATAACGTTATTTTTACACGTTTTGTAAAATATTTTTCACATTTACACACAAAACGGTTAAAGTGTTGGGGTCCAATATTTTTTTTTATTAACATGAAGGAGGAGCGTCGCTGACTGAGTGGTTAAGGTCGTTGCTTGCCATGCAAGAGGTCGCTAGTTCAAACCGCCACCACCAAAATACCACTGTGTTTTTCAAATTTATATTGCATATGTACCATTTTTCGACGCTTTAATGGTGAACGAAAAAATCGTGAGGAAACCTGCGCACGCCTACGAAGAAATTCTAAGGTTGTGTAGTCGACCAGACCGCACTTGGCCAGCTTGGTTGACTAAGGCCTGATCGCCCTAGTTTAGGGTAGGCCCGTGGCCCAGCTGTGGGGATGTATACGGGCTGATGATGATGATGGTGAAGAATTATTTCTAGACACGCGGTAGCGTGTCAAGCCAAGGTTCAAGAAACAGAACTGGCGAGCCGCACCGTGTGTAATATTACACGAACCATTTGGAACCACTTTTGAACCCCTCATAAATCAAAAACTATTTCACATAAACGTATCAAATTTGGCTCATATATTGTGACTTGCAAGATAAATATGTGTTCTAAATTTCATAAGCTTATCTCAAACGGTTATTTAGATATTAATGTCCAAAAATCCTCATTTTTATCATTGACTGACTGACAGATCAAAATTCTAACCCAGTTCCAAATGACCTAGAGAGTTGAAAGGAGAACCACCATTTTGGGCCCAACGTTACAGGATTAAATTATATATCAAAAAATCGGTCTATTTTTGTAAGTTAACTTATAGAAATCTTAGCCAAAACAGCAATGGCCAACAGGGAAAAAAGCAGATTTTTTTTATATTCCTTACGTTACTGGTTTTGTAAACGTTCATTTATATTATTTATTAATAACGTAGCTATCTTCGCAAACGTGATACAGAAATCTATCCATAGAGTGTAGTAAACAGAATCTACTTATGACATTGATCGATTTGATTGATGTCGATTAATAATTAAAATGTTTTATTATTTATCATATTTATTTAGATCGTATCCGAAATACTGTCATTCGGAGACGTACCGGAGTCACGGACATTACATCGATTGTGACGAAGTTGAAGTGGAGACGGGCCGGACATATGTGCAGAAGAGAGGATGGCAGATAGGCACGCAGAATTGCCGAATGGAGACCTAGACTCGGACGAAGAAACGTTGGGAAACCACCTGGTTTCCCAACGTTTCTCCGCGCGCTGCGCTGGGCCGACGATATCACAAAAATATTGGGCAAGACCTGGATGCGAGCAGCAAAAGACCGGGTCAAATGGAAAGCACATGAAGAGGCCTATACCCAACAATGGGTGATACAGGGCTGAAGAAGAAGAAGAAGACGCACAGTTTTTAGATGCAATTTTTTTTAGATGTATTATGATGATAAGGATGAATAAAATAATTTATTATTATTTTGTAATGACCTGCTTTTGTCACATTTATTTTTTTATACTGAACTGCTCTGTCCAGCCATAAGCAAATATGCATTTAGAGTTACCTAGTTCATTATTGACTTTAATGAAATATCTAATAAATTGGTTTTATAGTTGACTGGCTCGATGGAGCAGTTGCTAGTGAATTCTGGCTTCTAAACCAAGGGTCATGGGTTCGAATTCCACCCAGGATAAATGAGGAGGAGACTGACACCCAGGAGAATGTCTAAGATATAAGACTTTGACTTCATAAGTCGAATGATTGCAATATCCATAGATTTATTCTCATTACCTACTATGTAGCGTGCTTGCGTGTGTGCGCGGTGCAGTGGGGCGCAGGGTTGACCGGGCATTGCGCCGTCAACTACGCTTGGGAATATGTTGTTAATATTCTGTTATTAATATTCAGAATTACCCAACAACTTAACAAATCACAAAATCATATTTCACGGACACATGCAAGGTTCCCTGACCAATATAGATGACATATAGCTTATGTCTTGATACCATTTTACCACTTTATCGGTACTGTTGGATAGCTTGTATACAATCTGTAATGCAAAACTTAAAAAAGAAACACCCTACAAGCTTTCTTTCATAATAGAAAAACAGATAACCTCAAAAATATTCACTGTATTTTTAGTGATTTGGCCATTGCGGATCAACATGAAAATTCGTCTCATGGAAACCTTTTATATGCTTTGTCTGATGGCCAACTTTCAGCTTTGTAACGTTGGGCCCAAGTTTGTATGGAATCGGGTGTTCTCCTTTGGTATGCAGATAGGTAATTACATGAATACAAAGGAAAAAATAAAAAACTGGCAATTTTTTAATAATTAGGTTAGTTTCTATTATGAACGCTTAACATAAATACCTAATTAGTGCCTAATAACGCCTATATACCGGGGAAGGCAGAGCACTGAGTATATATTTAGGTATACTTACTTATTTACAATTAAGAGTGGGTACTTATAGTCGGTTTTCATATTTACTACTTAGGGTAGGTACCTACATAAAGTCTAGTTTTAGTTTTGAATTTGTCCTTTTCAAAGGACCCACGACGTTACGATGATATATACTTTTCTACAAAAAGTAATGATATCCAATCAAAAACATAAATGTGAAATGAGAGCCAAGTTCAATATTGCCTTGGTTGTTGACTTCAGCGACAAAAGAAGTGAGATCTAAATGGGTGCCAAGTTCAATGGTCAACCCAGAAATTTATTTATAAGTAACACTATAACATACCTATCATATCTTCTTTTAACATAAGATAATGTATGGTAGCCTATGAAGGTCTGTCTTGGCTAGTTTTCATATATGAATTATAGCCGTCGCAAGTTCCAAGCCTACAAGTATTTGTCGGTTTTTATTTTATAATTCCGAAAATTTGGATTGTTGGTAGAAACTAGCAAGCGAACATAATAATACGTCGGTAGGTTTATAGAAACTAGCCAAGACAGACCTTCATAGGCTACCATACATTATCTTATGTTAAAAGAAGATGTGATAGGTATGTTATAGTGTTACTTATAAATAAATTTCTGGGTTGACCATTGAACTTGGCACCCATTTAGATCTCACTTCTTTTGTCGCTGAAGTCAACAACCAAGGCAATATTGAACTTGGCTCTCATTTCACATTTATGTTTTTGATTGGATTATATTATTCAAGAAATAGAACTGATATGAAACTGCCGAAGTAGGCATGCGCATTACAGTTTAAGTACACATTCAATATTTAGCAAGGACATAAGTACTGTTTCATCTTACACACAGTTTCGTTTGCGAAGAATTCCCAAGTTCTCTTTATAAGCATTATTTATCATGCGCCTCTACATATCCAATTTCAAGTATATACGAGGTACGTTTTCCATTACAAGCGTTGTCGGAGACGAGACAACAGGAAAATGGTCTGACTCAATTACACTCACAGCGAATAAAAATAATTCAGCCTGTTACACCGGAAGCCCCGCTGGCCTTGCCTGAACTATGACAGGCCTATTGGCGACCTATTGACAGTTAAAAGGAAAAAACTTGGTGAATGCTATCTGGCATACACCATTTGCCTGAGATAGGCCGTAACCGAACTATCATCATGCAGAAAAAGTTTGTATGATGAACAAGCGTGTTTTGTTGCATGCTCGGATTTGTTTATATTTGTAGACTATTTATTATTTATTTTCTTGTATGGTTACTTATTTTTCACTCAGCTCAATTTATGCGTTTATTTCCCTACATAAACTCGCCAAAGTAGCAGCACTAAAGTGCAAACTTTTCTGACAACTCACCAGCATAACAACGCCCAATTTTTTGGGCTTGATCAAATCGATTCTATTTGAACATTTTTGTTCAACAACTGTTCAGCAAATATCGCACCAGTTGGAGTTTCTGGTAACAGCGTGGCAATAATTTGATTCCGCTCGCTGACTTTGAATAAAATTCGATGTCGTGTGGAATTAAAACCAAGGGTCGAGTGTCCCGTGGCGGGCGCGTGGCTGCGCCCCTATGAAACATGAGCGGTTATTTTTTTAATAAAAAAATACAGGCAGGTTTTGCCTGTAACGCGAATCAAACGGATCGCCCTGAAAGGAAATAGCTGCAATGTAAACTCCGCGCAAACATGGATTCGCAGCGGGACTAAAGAACTTGCGGAATGCTAGTCAAATGTTTTCGTTTTAATTTTTATTATTAAAATCAGTTTTTGCGCGTGGTTTCGTTCAGGAATGACAATAACAATGTACATATAGATGATGCTCTCGTGTGTATTTTATATATTGACTAAAGCAACTATTATCATATCTAAGTAAAACCCGTAATACTCTATGAAAAGCGGGAAACGTATTTCTTCTGTCCCTTTGCTAATCTGGCACTTACAGCGGAGTATTTTCCATAGACTTAGGGTGTTTCCATGGTCCCAAGGCTTGGCTTGGCCGCAGATCCGGGACGCAATATCGTCGCAATAGGGACGCTTTGTTGTCCCGCTCGACTCTTTGAGCGAAACGCAAGTATAATTAGAATTTTAATGAGGCTAAAATTTGTTCGGCGCCTACTTACTTTTCTGTTTTATCTCAGGCTCTTGAATTTTTAATCAAATTATGACGCAAATGTATTAATGTTATGTATAACATAACCTCTTAAGATGTTGAATACATATTAATACGATATTAAAATAAATAAACGCTGAAAATCTTGTTTCAGCATATTAATGTCTAGGTTCATAAATACATTGAATAAGTTATCACACAATTTCCATACTTAATCGCTAAAATAAGTACGTAATAAGCTCAGTCAGTGAAGTTCAAAGACGATTTGAAATATTGTTGGAAAAATTTCACCCCTACAGAGAGGAATGAATGCCTTCCCTTATTAGCCAAAGTTGTCAAAAGTTAAATCAAAAGTTCAAAAGCCCAAATCCCGGTCAACTTGAACATTTATTATGAAATGTATGAGTTTCCTGGGACGTAGCGCCTTCACAACGCAAAGCAAACATTGAAAAATCTCGCAGATTCCACGTCAAGGGTTGACCCTTCGGAGCCCATCGAGATGTTTGATAAAGTTTCGCTTTGAGGCGGCGGCTTTGATGCGGAGGCAGATTCTTGCACGACTCTTTGCTGACAACGCCTGCCGATACCGGGTGTAGGCGGCTGCTACACGATTTACAACTTTACTCAATATCTTTGAAACTGAAGTAATATAGGAATAGCTGACCTCGTGTAGGGCTAGCTACAACGCTAAGACTCATTTTTATTAATTGGCACAGAAGTCTTCAAATATCATTCTTTCATTGAGAAAAACCAGATATTTATTTGTGAGAATAAGAAAACGGAAAAATGAGTCGTCTGATGTTAAAATCTTCTAAAGAAAGAGTACACACAAAACCAATTTGCGAACCAATTTCTCTTTCACCGGATCGCTCCGCCGAGTCAATGAAACGTCAACTTCAATACAAGTTTAAATCGCACTCCGGTGTCGAACGTCTTCCGAGAGACGTACAATAAAATGTGTGCTTAATGCCAAGGGACCGAGTTCGGAGCCGGGTTGAGGCAGCAAATATTCAGACGTGAACCCTCAGGGGGCGATAAAACTCGTGGACAGCGGGTTCTTAGTTTTTTGTTCTCGTTAGGTATGGGGTATTACGGCAGACCACGTTGCCATGTCTGGTTACAAAGTTAGAAACGATCCCTAAGCGAATTCGACTAGCAGCGAGGCTTCGGGTTTGGTATTCCTTGAAACACGGCTTCATGTTTTAGTTAACTCAATAGGGAAAACATTTCTTTCTTTAACTTCGTAAAACGTTAGATTATTTCTTGTAAAGACACACCCTACACATGCGCCAAGCTTATTAACATAAGATAATCCGGAGTTAGATGCAGGGAATTTGAGGTTTTCCTATTTAGACAGCCGTCTGGGATATTCAAAGAGAACGCTCCAAAAACCCATTGCACTGGCACTTAGCACAATCTTTCCCGAAATAGCAGTAACAGCGTGCTTCTTAGCTAATGGCGCGTAGTGCATTATCAAGCGCGTTCGTAGCGCCGTAGCGACGGATTAAGTACGCGATTTCATAGCAACACTATCGTAGCACAATGGCTTGCTATGGCGCAGCAGGTTCGTAGAGGTGCTACGAGCAGTTTAATAGCAATTAATACTGATGTTGTTTATTCAGAAAGCCATGCCATGTTTACTTTTTAGTCAAGGAAAAGGACCTTATCGAAATAATGTGTGCTACGAGTATATAATGATAAAATGTTAGTTTCTTTATCAATTAAAACTATCAAATTCTATTATCTATCACAGATCAGTGAAAACTTATTGCTTAAGTCCGGTACTTGGTTTTTCTGTGATTAAAATAGTTTAAACGTCTGATAGTGACTCTAACACCTCTTTTAAAGATATAAACCTCCTTAAAAGTGGATATAGCTTGTGAATAAATTAATCCAAACTCTGCAGTTTACCAAGAATTTCCCACCCTGTAAGGGAGATTTACAAGTCCACAAATAGCACATGTAAGCTCCCAGTAACTCCGGCACATAGCGTCAAGACAAGTCTAATTGGCGGCGCGGTCGCATCGCTCGTGACGGGCCGCAACTTGGCGAAGACGCGGACTGTTCCAGATGTATATTACTCGTTAGTGTGTTCATTTGTCTTGTTATATATGTTACGTTTGTAAGGGAAGGTTAATTTTCAATGTGCATCTGCACTGAGTGTTCTTTTTTTCAACTTTTAGTAAAAGAAGAGAGATTTATAGGATATTTAGTAAAAAATAGTAAAATTTTATAGCATGGGGTCACAAATTTCTAAAACTTGATTTAAATTAGTTATGACCAAAAAACTGGAACACTCAATCCAGACGTTTCAGCAAATGTGCATATTCTCGATCTCAGAAAGTACTAACTCTGAGATAATGATTTTTATGTTAGAATTTAGTAAAGAATTTCTTAAAACTTTTAAGAAATTACCAATTCGCTAGGGTGTCAGATTGCAGATTAGTGGCGGTCTAAAAGGATCACTCAGTTCAGCACTTGTCTGAACTGAGTGATCTTCAAAATGTGCGTATAATTGGAGAATTACTTAAATGTAACAATTTTATCTTGTAGTTTGACTCTTTCGCGAATTCGTAAAATAGAAATAACGGCTCAAAAAGCTTTACCTTGAAAAATAAACAAAAGGAGATTTTTTTGAAACGTCTGAACTGAGTGTTCCTTATATGCGGCTCTACAGACTGATATAACCCTCTTCCATTGAAGCAGTTTAGATGAATGGTTTTTACAATTTTTTTACTAAAACATGTAATATCATCCGTCGCTATAAACTATATACCTTAAGAGAAAATCAATTTTTTGTTTTTGTAAAGGAGGTTATGTTGTAGGGTGACCACAATTTATAATGTTTAATAAAAGACCGTTAGTTAAATTAGAAAATGCGTTTTATTCAAGTAGTTACATTAGATTAAATCAAAAGTAAAAATAAAATGTAAATATGTTTGTATTTCGCTTATTACAGTGTTATAACATATCGACCCGTACATCTTTCTACATAAATATTTCTTCACCCCCGTAAGACAATTACGCCATTATAAGCGAAATACGAACATATTTACATTTTATTTTTACTTTTTATTTAATCTAATATAACTACTTGAATGAAACGCATTTTCTAATATGACTAAAAGTCTTTTATTAAACATTATAAATTGTGGTCACCCTACAACATAACCTCCTTTACAAAAACAAAAAATTGATTTTCTCTTAAGGTATATAGTTTATAGCGACGGATGATATTACATGTTTTAGTAAAAAAATTGTAAAAACCATTCATCTAAACTGCTTCAATGGAAGAGGGTTATATCAGTCTGTAGAGCCGCATATAAGGAACACTCAGTTCAGACGTTTCAAAAAAATCTCCTTTTGTTTATTTTTCAAGGTAAAGCTTTTTGAGCCGTTATTTCTATTTTACGAATTCGCGAAAGAGTCAAACTACAAGATAAAATTGTTACATTTAAGTAATTCTCCAATTATACGCACATTTTGAAGATCACTCAGTTCAGACAAGTGCTGAACTGAGTGATCCTTTTAGACCGCCACTAATCTGCAATCTGACACCCTAGCGAATTGGTAATTTCTTAAAAGTTTTAAGAAAATCTTTACTAAATTCTAACATAAAAATCATTATCTCAGAGTTAGTACTTTCTGAGATTGAGAATATGCACATTTACTGAAACGTCTGGATTGAGTGTTCCAGTTTTATGGTCATAACTAATTTAAATCAAGTTTTAGAAATTTGTGACCCCATGCTATAAAATTTTACTATTTTTTACTAAATATCCTATAAATCTCACTTCTTTTACTAAAAGTTGAAAAAAAGAACACTCAGTGCAGATGCACATTAATTTTCACTGTACGCCGATCGCAGATGGTATTTTGTTGCTGTAAATGTCGTAATTCGGTCAAGTACGACCTTTTCCATTAAGACTGCTCGATAAAAGTATATTGACTAAATATATTAATTTCTGAAAGTTTATAATATGACTTTCAGAAAACCTGAGTACTATATATAAGGTAGAAAATATAGTAATAATAGGTTACCACCATATGCGCATAATACTATTACAAACTTTGCACAAGGCCGTAGGCTTAAGCCTCTGGTAAATGGCCACAAAATTAAACAAAGATATCAATAGCCCTCTAACCCATAGCCCAAGGTCGGGCCCTTCGCCTAATTGCGAGCGGCTAATACGTGGGGTCGTGTGCGCACCGCGTTAAGCCGCTGGCCACACTATCGCTAACACAACTTTATGAACACACATGTTTTCCTTAAACAACCTATGGGCTCTCTCCGCTGGAGCCACGGTTACGAATACAAGATTGCTGGTATAATACTACAATCTTATTTAGTCCGCTTTGAATCTATATCAAACTAGGACGTAAGTGTCTTCTTTCAAAGGAAGGTCGTGTTTTAGTGTGTGGTAATCATTAAATACTTAAATAATGACGTGATTTCTAATGGTGACGAGCTTTACCATGACACATTTCCACGTAGCTTTTGTTTTCAATGGTTATTACAAAAAATAAAAATTGTTTTAAAAAAATAAAACAGTAAGGCGATTGACCTAAAACCCTTTTAAACTCTACCCGAAGGTCACATGGCCACTTACGGCTCTAATTACACCCTTCACATATAACCTAACGCCCGCCGAAGCTACGTATTAAGGCTATAACATATTATTGTTATAGCCCACATAAGTTAGCGCTTATGGAAACATTTACCATATCTCAGGGTGACGCCTCTCGGGCCGCGGGTGTATGACGAGGTTATCAGGAAACATTGTGTAAGCACGAGAATTTTCTTGCTTAAAGTAGTCTCTTTTTTACAATTCAACGAAATAAAATGTACCTTAAAAAAGTTTTGAGTATTTCTACTCGAGCAGGCGGAGACCACATGTGAAGTGTTTCATGTAAACAGGATCTCAGGATAGGTATAAGCTTATTATATAAATTTAAAACAACGTGAAACCCTTTAAAACAAACCCGGCTGAACTCACACGCATCCCATCGGGACTTTGTAAAGCGTTTCGTTTCGCCGCGCAACAACGCCGGCAAAAAGGAACGGCCCGGCGGTCATCACTCGGCCGTCTCTGTAATCTGGCGAGCCCGTATCGGCTTTATTGCCGGGCGTTACGGTTCGAATTTGCATGACAATGGGCGCGGGCGGTAATTTAATTTATTACAACTGAGGCTTCATGATATCCGGCGGACTCAAAGCGCGCTTTGTTGGTAAAAAATAAAAATGGCGGTGCGACCGGCGCGGGGGGGAGAGCCTGCGTCCTTTACAGCCGACGGTGCGATCACACATGAGATACAAAATATGATTTAGTTAAAAGCGTCAATGCCCAAGTCGAGTGGATCAGGTCGTTGCTTGTCAAACGAGAGATTGCTAGTTCAAACCCCGCTACGTACCACCGAGTTTTCAAATTTGAAAGCCACATGTAATATATTATACAACGTTACATAAATTAATCTGATCCCGTGGTAAGTAGCTTAAGCACTTGTGTTACGGAAATCCGGATCCAATAAATACACAAATAAACTTAAATTTATTTAATAATATACCCAGACACGGAACAAACGCCGATGTTCGTCACACAAATATTTGTCCCGAGTGGGAATCGAACCCACGACTCTTGGAACGGTAGGTAGTAAACCTGGGTCACTAACCACTGTTCCAACGAGCCAGTATGTATGTTTCGACGCTTTAACGATGAAACACCTATGAAAAAATCGAATCATGCTTGACAAAGCCTGATCGCCTTAGTTTAGTAAACCACAGTGGGACGTATGATAAGTTTGTTCAAATTTTACTATACTATTTTCAAAACAGGCAATGCAAGGCAAACATTCGATTGAAATAAAACGATAATTTTGTGGGTTTGGTTATGTGAAATAAAATGCTCGATACGTCAGGTTCTTTAGAAAAATATTGTAAACATCGCGAGCTTATTGAAATTAAATAACATGGTACAATATCCTGGACCTATTTAGTTTTCTAATATGTTCCTCTTCTTATCGTATGGTTGATGAACAATCTGGTGTCAGAGTTTTTAAACCGCCCGTAGGCCTCTGACATGGCTTCACACACCGTTGAAAAATTTCTCAGATAATCAGGTTTCTAATATGTTAAACATCATATACGCGCTACACCTTTGAAACTGGTTTTATTTTACTACTTACTTGTTTTTTTACTGGCTACTTGATAATACTGTAGATGGTAGTCTATGCAACTTTACCCTCTACGGTATTGTCAAGTCCACTTAAGATCGACTCATGTAAAGTCCGCGTCTAACAATTAGTTTCCCTTCTCTTTACACACAGAGTTCTTGCGGCCTCGTTCTAACTAACGACTGATTGCTTGCTTCTTGTTTTTGCAGACATCATAATATTTCGGCTTCATTCCCCAGCTGGCCGCGTCGGGGAAACTGTTTGTTGAATACAAGTTGCTGAAATGACAAATAAACGGCACGAAACTTTAGCGCGTGAAATATTCTCTGATTTGATGAAATAAGGTTCAATACAATGGAATACAGAATAGCCCGAATACAAAGGACTAATGAACTGCTGCCCTTTATTGACAAAGTCTTTCTGATGTTAGGATTCGGAATATCTCCGAGCGTATTTGCCGAATTCCTACATGTCGTACAGGTGCTTTACTTTTGCGCTATTTTTTGCGTGGACGGTATAGAGAAGAGTATCTCGTCCAGGCCACCGGCAATCAAGATATTTTCAAGATATGTTCAGTGGTTAGATCACCGAGGCGCAATATTAATGTGTTTTCAGGAAGTACTCAAAATTCCGCGCCATTGATTATATCCGTAATCGAATCGAGAAAAAAGACGCGTACGGTTAGGCGTGGGCGTCGCTAAGGGCAACGAATGAATCAATTTTATCAATTATGTCTGCGCTGAAGCACTTCACATGCTCGCATAAGCATCCCAAAACCTTATTGAAACTTTTACACACAACAGTACGAGTATATACAGCATACAACACACTGTAGTATCGAAAACTGTTATTAATCTCCGATTATAGAAACAATGTTATATTAACTTACTCAAACATTATAGACTAAGGGACACGCAGGGAATATTCGAACCACATGTTTTATATTATGCATATTAATTTATGATTTCGTTCTCTAATTAAAAATTCTGAAAATATTTATAATTGTTTTAATTTTGATGGATAAAACAGGTCTTGCAACATTACGTGTTTTTTACAAGTGTGTCGATGATTATCGACTCGTATTTTAAGTTTTTAAAGAATTGATTTTCTCTCTATCAGTCAAATTGTTTTTTATTATTGCATTATTATTTGGATACCACTTGTTGTGCCGCAACTACTTAGCAATTCAGAAACTCTCCGTAATATAACTGTGGTTTCAGCGTCAGCTCTCAGCCTACGATGTTTGCACAATGTAGATAGATTAAAAACATGTATCTACGTATCCATCAGAGTACACAGGGAAAGTAGGTCGGCGTAAAACGGAAAGTTTGCCCTATAATATATCTGTTTACCCGCCAATATTGTTGAGAGGTTTTTGTCCCGCGGTGAAGCCACTATTGTGGGGCGGGAGGTAACAGGCCCTGTATACTCATTATACTGCGCCTTGTGATATAACTGTTTGCTGTCACCCTTTCGCGGGAAATATTGTGTTTTGCTACTTCGAAACGGGGTTAAAAGTGCCCAGTGTTTGCGCAACACCTTACTCTTCAAGTGACAGACTTTATTGAACTAGGATAATTAAGATTACTTACCTACTGGCCCTACTGGGATTATTTTACCGTACAAAATTATATGTTAAATGTTTACATGAAGTAACCAAATAAGCATTTGTAAATTTTAGACTTGATGAAATAAATTTTAACATAAGCAATTATTCAAATTGATACAACTATACATTTTAATGTGAAACAAAACAACCAACGAATAAAACATTTTAGTAGACTAAACATAATTAGCCGTATATATTGACTAACTACATATTTCGGCACCCACAAAACGCTGACTTTATAATTAGACAATCGGCAAACAATGCGCTCTATGCATAATCAATATAACGCGATCAAATTACAATTAGCCGCTGAAATGCAAATGGCCGAATTTATTCTTATTGAGCGAGGTCGCAGAATTACAATTGTAGGATTATTTTTGCGTCGTGAAGGGGAGGGGAGGAGACATAGGCATTAGCATTAATTAACATTAATTAAGCCAGTTTGCACTGCGCTGACATAGATTCTCAATGTGTAACAGAGGTTAGCATCAGAGGTTGTGTAAGGTTACTCTTCAAAATAAGTAATAGCACATGACATACTCCTTCCAGCAACAATGTGCCTTGTAAAGTTGTATCCCTTACAATAGGTACTGGCATATTAAATTTCTCAGAATTAAACTGAAAAAACTTTGACAATCGATGGAGTACGTTAATGAAAGCAGCCATTACGCTCGGAGTACTTACTAGTCAGTTTCGGCCGGCGCAAGGCAACTGCTTACTTAACCGGTTAACAATAACGCAGACGGCGAACAATTCTTTTTCATTTCTTAATTGCATTTTATCTTATTGTCTGTTTCTCGTTCACAAATGCATTAGGACACCATTATTTGAGTTTGAAAACTCGGTCAAACAAAAAGATGATTTTTGTTTTGCTTGTGATGTTTCTAATTGTTGCACAGTTTTTGTTTTATGTTACTCTCTTTATTATGTTCCGTCATAACGGGGTTTTAACTTTTTGAGCCAAAGGAACTGCATTAATTGAACTACAATTAAGGCTTTATAGCTGTATTTTCAATAAATAAAAGCAACAAACATTCAGAAAAGTTAAAATTCTTAAATATGTAGAAAAACGTAACATTCTCACAGTAGAGGTGCGATTTATATTTCGACGTGACCGGTGGGCAGTGCCAATTCCGGGGTCAATAGTTCGCTAATTGTTGCGACATCAACTCGACGCCGACCCAATATCGGGGACATTCCGCTGTGACGTCACACGGACAGTTATTCCAAACTCGCCTTGCTCTCCGACGCTTTTAGCCACTGTATTGAAACTATCGAACCATCCCGACTTAATTACAGAGTGCATGTACCTAATTCTGGAGTGAGTCATTTTAGTACAATGTACACGTCGGGTCTAAACACAATGTACTCGTAGATATTATGTATAATTTTCGTTGAGGAACGTGTCAGTACGTGTTGTTTGTGTATTATAATCGTTGTGGAAAGTGTTATTGTTTGAAGTTGAACTCTTCCAGGAATGTAAATTGCCAACATTTTCAGTATGATACATCATCAGCCCACTTTCGTCCACTGCTGGACATAGGCGTCCCCAAATGCTCGCCACTTATCTCTATCCTCGGCTACTCGCATCCAGCTCCTACCAACCGTCCCACGCAGATCGTCACTCCATCTGGCCAGGTCAAAACCTCCATAAAAATTAAAGTAATAAAGCAAAACACCTGTAGGTATTAATTATTGAAAGCTCATGAGCCTCATAGCAACAACATTTTAGATACTGACACCAATCCAGTAAGAACAAAGAGTACATCGACAAATAGTCTAGTATCCAGACTCCAAGGTTAGTCAATAGTGGCTCGTCCCATATCATACTCCTGCGGCCTTCAAGGGTCCTTTATTTGTGGGACACATAGTTACCTAGCTAATTTTGTATAATAATGGTTACATGAACCAGACGACATCCTTGATAACCTGTCTGTGCGCGACATAATGTTTTTTTATGTGTCTGTATTTATCTTCGCTAGATTCAAGGTAATGGAGGATATTAGAAATTCCGTAACTTAATACAAGTTACGTAATTTCTGCCTTTAAATAATGTTCTCTTTCAATCTATATTTTACTCATACAATGGTCTGATTAAGAGATAACTTACAATTTAAACTGATATGTTTGTATGCTCTCGTCAACGAAGCGTTTACTCAACTCGCCACGGGAACGGGCTTAGGGTAATTAATAAACAAAACCCAACTTCAGTCCTGCAACAACTTTCACGCTCAACAGCTTTGTCAAAATGATGAACAGTCCCAGAAAACTATCATAAACCGCCGGCTTATTAACTAAGCGAGCGGACGCCGTTCCCGCGGGAATGCTCGAATTTTTCCAACTTCACCGCGACAGGGACAACGAAATTTAACAAAAACAATAACTCATCGCCAGCTATTCACCGCACTAGGCTTAAAAAGCTTTACACCACTAGATTCCAGCGAGTGGCGAGCCTTATATAATAATACTACTTGAAAAGGCTTGGCTTTCTTGAGAGTTATAAATTTATTTGTTCTCGTAAATTTGATAGTGGGTAAAAAGCGTTGGGGGCGGGGGCAGTGGCCTACTGCTGGAATTCGACCCTGGGGGCCCATCGGGTGCTTTTTTCCCGCGAAGCATCGCGCTAATATTTCTCGGGTGACAAATACCAAGGCTGGCGGAAGGTCGCGTTATCCATCAGATATTGCAACGAGAGCCCTTAACAATTCAATTTTGTTATTGGAACATCGGTCACAATAGTTATTATGAGGATAAAGATCCACTTTTCCAAATGGAACCAGTTGGAAAAGTAAATCCAAGTCATAACAATATCATCTGTTTTCACATTACATCAACAAATGGAGGAAATCTTTGAATTGGCTCAGGTGGTCATTGTCCAGCAAGAAAATATTGGAATAAAAAATATTTTCCGAAATGAAATTGTGATTACTTTATAATTCTGAATACAAGTCGATTTCAATTGCGTGATATAAGGTCAATACTTGAAAGCTTTGTGTTTAAACGAATGTAAAAATTGTAATGACCACTACATTTGTTTCAGTTCCTCAAGATCCTTTTACACAAGTTAAGTCTTTCGATGAGCCTTAACAAACAAAAGATACTTGTTTCTACACATATGTAAAATGTCTAAATTCAAACACTATTCCTGCCGGTCGTCGCGTGTCTAGCGCCCAGCGCCACCTACCGGCGCTAGCCTACACCGCGCCAGTTCGTCTTTATTCAGCAGCGCCGCCGCCATTGCAAATATTATTCATCACCGACTATTGTTATGATAATTCGGCCATGTTTATGTAAATTCGACGATACACAGATGCGTCGCGAGTTAAACGTGTTTTATTCGGATGCGTTGAGGTCGCGGCCTCAATTTGCGCTCGGGTCTGGAGTGAACTGATTCCGAAATGGAAAAACAGTGATTTATTGTATTTACCAAGCGTTGTCGCGTTCGACGGGAGTGTGACGTCATAATGCCTGCAACACGCTGTTGCGACGCATGATATTACGTGATTGGAAACTTTTTTACTTGCTAACGACATAGGATAGAAGTTAACAATGTCCAACGTCCATATCGAACGAACTAAATAAAATCACTTTTTGATTTACAATTGATATTAGTTGGAAATATTTGTAAAAGGTAGTTTAAAGGTAGGTATGTTCTCTATTATTAATTAGCATGCTTCCATTGTTTACCACCTGGCGCTTTATTATCGAATAAACCCAAAGTTTGAATCGTTGCGCCATCTGATGTCAATAATGCATGCAACCGTAACTCTACCTACACGTAGCTCCTACTTTTGGCAAACACAAGTGCAGTGCCTAATTCATAGGCTTTAAAACCGTTTAATCGTTTTTTTGTGATCCATTACGGGCGAGCGATGCAAACGATCCACGGGCCGCTGGGCGGGCCGCGATGGATAGCGTCACGGGCGATTTGGCCGCGACAATGATAGTTAGTTAAGCTTATGGTGTTCACTTTTATGGGCCGAAACTGGCGCTCGCCGATAAGGTCCGAGATTTATTGGCCGCAAAGACATCTCTATAAGTCAACTACATGCTGCTTATCATTATTTTCCTGTAAGTATGTTGAAGGTTAATTACTATTATTACTTATATAAAATATGAGGTATTAATTCACAGTTAGGTTGTTAACAAAAATATGCCCATGGTGAACTTTGTAATAAGTCATTCATGCAGTTTGAACTTTTCAAAATTTATCAGATTATCATCTCGAAGATAAGTTGCAGTTATCAGATTCTTAAAAGTGTACTTTAAATTCCAAATAAAATACAATGAAGTATACCCTCTTCTACATAGAACCTACGTGGATGTATGATTATTTTAATGTGGATCTCAGCAAACCCTCGCCTGCCTCCGTCACTGTAGCGCTCGGCCGCAAGCCCTATTTATCTAACCTAACCCTTACCCACGCATCTGAAAGATCGACTTTATCATTTTGAACCTTATTCCACTCACATACAGTTGAAAGTCAGTAAAATGTTTAATGTTTTCATGCTTACTTAGGGGTAAATTAATTCGTCACATTGCGCTAAACTGATTACATGCATATCTCACGGTGGACGTTATTCGTTGCCATTTGACACTTTAGCCCCTTATAACAAGACAAATATGCACATCGTCGGATGTAACGGATTTTGTATATTATGTTTGTGGCTTGTACGAAATTTATATTTGGTAATATATAAATCAATGTAATTATATCAAGAGGTCATGGTTCCTAGCAGTCATGGTCGCCCGGAGGCCAGGTGGTGTGACGATCTGCGCGGATGGCTGGTAGGAGCTGGATGCGAGTGGCCGAGGAGAGAGAGAAGTGGCCTGCATTTGGGGAGGCCTATGTCTAGCAGTGGACAGAAGTGGGCTGATGATGCTGATGATGATGGTTCCTAGATTAAGAATCAAAACCGATTGAACCAATTTTAAAGATATTTGGATACTTTTTATCCGATTTGACTATACTAGTTTACAACGTAACTAGAAAAACCTTGCTAGGTGTAGTGTTCGTTAGATAACTTATTTACTTTATTATCGGCTCCTTGCCTGGAACGCCACCTCCTCGGTCACTTTCCCGCCTCTTTACGTTCGTCTGACAGCCTCCGTTTTACTACCTTTTTATCTATTGACCTAGGCTAAGGAGACGACAGCATACGGCCATACAGCCTACTAACATCCACATACACTACATCTCTCCCTTGTTAATATTTGTTTATTAAATTTAAATACTTCTGAAATAAAACAATTTAATTAAATTAAAATTGACTTTTATTTGACCTATAAAATTTCCATTTAGATATAGGCACCTACATCAAATGTAAATTACACTTCCTTCCTTCAGCTTCATTTTCTCTCAATATAATCAACTTTAACATTGTCATTAACATAAAATTAAAATGTTCAACTTCTAAACAGGTATAATAACTTTTCTTCAAATAACCATAACTTCTTAACAACTTCTAAAATCAACAACATCATTCCAAATTAACTTCTTCTTTTCCTGACTCAGTTTCTTCTATAACACGCCATTCTCCTTCGACCTTTTTCAGATGCATCACATTTCGGCGTAGAACTTGACCTGTCTCATCATTTTCAATTTCTACATCACCTCCTTTGCACACTTTTACTGTATGCTTAACAGGTTCAAACGGTGTACAAAGTTTGTTAGCTTTGTTCATATTTTTGATGTAAACTTTATCACCTGTTTCATACTCCGAAACCTGTGCCCTTCTTTTCCTATCACTATATTCCTTTCCTTTTTCCTTTTCTTGTTTATCCTTATCTCTTACATCAATATCTGCAGGAGTATAGTTCAAAGTATCTATCATCGGGATTTTGTCTCTAAATTTTCTTTGATAAAATAACTCTGCTGGTGTTTTCCCTGTTACGCTATGGGGCGTGCTATTATACATCACCAGGTAATCCAAAAGAGATTCCTTCCAATTACTTTTCTTCTCAGCTTGGCAAATTCTTAGACGTTTGAGAATGTCCCTATTCTGCCGTTCAACTTCTCCATTCTGCTGGGGCCAATACGGAATGGAGTGGTGCAATTTAATGTCATTTTCCAAACAAAATGTTTTGAACTCAGTGCTTACAAATTGTTTTCCATTATCTGTAATCAGAGTTACTGGACATCCTAAACGACTGAAAATTTCTTTTAACAACCGAATCATCTCTTTGCTTGATATATCCCTGCATATTTTTATTTCTTTATATCTTGAGTAATAGTCAATTACCACCAGAATGTATTCTCCTGATGGCAAAGGGCCCAAAAGATCTATGGCAATATCTATCCACGGATGTTCCGGCAATTCTCGTCTCTTAAGAGGATGAGGTGGATTAGGTGCTGACACGAGAGTGCACCCTTTGCAACATTTCACCATGTTTTCTGCATCCTTATCGTATTTTGGCCACCAAACTTTTGTTCTCAAACGTCCCTTCATAGCAACTACCCCTGGATGTCCTTCATGGGCTGCGGATAAGACGCGGCTTCTTAAAGCTTTCGGGATGACAATTCTTCCTCCTCTCAACAAAATATCTTCAGAAAAACATAATTCCGTTTCAAATAATTTATAGCCTTTTACGCTGTCGTCCCACATATTTTCATAAATTCCTTTCCTGACCTTTTGAATGTCGGAATCGTTCCGGGAGTGTTGTGAGATTTCTTTTAATGAAACTGCTACTGGTCTAGTCATTTCAACAATGTCTTGTACATAGTCACGATGTCCATATTCGTGGGTAAGATTGCATAATCGCGAAAGAGGGTCTGCAATATTATTCTTTCCAGGGCGATAGATTACTCTATAATTGTATGACTGTAATCTCATGATCCATCTTTCAATTCGTGCACAAGGTTTCGATTTTGGCCCGAATATTACTTCCAGAGGTTTATGATCTGTGACCAGATCGAACCTTTTCCCATATAGAAATAAATGGAAATGCTCCACTCCCCATACCAAAGCCAATGCTTCTTTCTCCGTCTGGCAATATCGTCGTTCACATTCTGTTAAGGTTTTATTTCCAAATGCAATTATCCTAGGACCTTCACTGTTCATTTGGACTAAAACTGCGCCTAACGCAACCGGGCTAGCGTCGGCAAAAACTATTGTTTTATCTTTAACATCATAGAAGCCCAATTTCGGTATTTTAATCAGTGCGCTCTTTAACTCTTCAAAAGCTTTTTCTTGACTTCGACCCCATAGCTCTGTGATATCTGTATTACGACCAAATTTATGACGAAGTAATAGCTTTAACGGTTCAGTCATTGTAGACATGTTTGGAATCCATTTTCCCACATAGTTAATTAATCCCAAAAACTCAGCAACTCCGAAATCATTTTTGGAGGCCGGAACTGCTTTATTGCTGACAAGTATTTATCTAAAGGTTTTATACCTTGCTTTGATAACTCGTGCCCAAGGAATTGAATTTGGCTTACATTGTAAAGGCATTTATCTTGTCGCAACACAATACCATTGTTATTTAATATGTTTAACACATTTTGAAGCCTTTCGTTGTGTTCTTTTTCATTCTTCCCAAATACTAAGATGTCATCAATGAAATTGATCACGCCGTTGCAGTTTATGAGGACTCTTTCAAGTGTTTTTCTGAAAAATTTCAGGGGCACAAGTTATACCAAACATTAACCTTTTTGTATCGATATAATCCTTTACTAGTTATGAATGTTGTTACATGCCTTGAATCGGGGTGAAGCTCGAGTTGATGAAAAGCGTCCTTTATGTCTAATTTACTGAAAACACTTGCATCTTTGATCTTTGGTAACAATTGGTCCATTGTCGGCAATGGATGGTTTTCACGTTTTATTGCCATGTTGGCACGTCGCATGTCAATACATAATCGAATTTCACCATTCTCTTTCAGTATTGGTACAATAGGTGAAATCCAATCTGACGGGCCTTCCACTTTTTCTATTATATCTTCTCTTAAAAGCTCTGCGATTTTCTTCTCTACTTTTTCCTCTAAAGGAATAGGAATCCTCCTATACGGTTGCGCGACTGGTTTCACCGTATCATCAATAGGAATATGTACTAGTACATTTTTAAACTTCGGGTGGCTTTCTTCTTTAACATTGTTAACATCTAATCCAATTTTCAGAACTCCTAAGGCAATTGCTGTTGTTTTACCTAGCAAATTTCGAGTGCCTCCATCTACAACATAAAATGTTGTAACTTCTGTATTACCTGCAAGGGATACTTCACTACGAAAAAGATCCAATCAACTTAAGTGGAACAGTGCTACCATAAGCCAAAAATATTTTATCAGGTTTTTCATTTTGTTCAGTAACTTTCACCCTAGCTTGCTTCATCATCCTCCAAGTTTTATCTGTGATCAAATTGTGTTTACACCCTGAATCTATTAACATCTGTACCATTACTCCACCTATTGCACATGAAACCATTTCATTGTTATTTATATTAAAAACATAATTAATGTCTAATGTCTTCTCGTCATCTTCTTCATCAATGTTTCTTACTTGACTTCTAGGCCTTTTAAACTTCTTTCTAAAATCTGTATTATTTTTGTTGAAATTATTACTCTCAAACTTCTTCTTCAATGGATTTGTTTTGCATTTTAGTTTGAAATGACCAAGAGCTCCACATTTCAAGCATTTTTTACCTCTTGCCGGACATGTCTCACTAAATGCTAGATGATTCCAACTTCCACATCGGAAACATTCTTTTCTTGTTGACTGTTTCTCATTTGACTTTGAATAAATTTTATTTACATTCTGTAAAGTTGTTTTATGGTTGAATTCCTCTAACTGCCTACTTACAATCTCCAAAGCATTTCCTTCTGTAATTACATCTTCCAGAGTCATAGTATCCCCAGATTTCAATATTTTTTTCTCAATTCTTCTGAACTGCAGGCTTCAGTAACTTGGTCTAGAATTTGATCTTCAACATCCATGAATTGACATTTTTGAGCATGTCGCCTCAAACGTAAAACATACTTTTCAAACTTTTCTTCTTCTTGCTGCTTCATTTTCCTAAAAATATGTCTTTCGAATCTCTTACTCTGTTTTGGTGCGAAATACGCATCTAACTTTTCGAGAGCAATTTTGAAAACATCTACACCATCCCCGCTGCCCGTTTGCTGTTCATCTGCTCCAGGTATATTGTAAAATATCTCTTGCAAATCAGGTCCACCCCAGTGTAATAAACTTGCTCGTTTTTGGCTGGCTGTTCGTACATTGGCTGCTTCAAGATATATATGTAAGCCTCTCTTCCAACTTTCCCACCTGGTACGAACTGAACTGACATCTCCATTGCATTCAAATTTGTCAAGCGTAAGACTTGCCATTTTGTATCCTGTAGACCAAGAAATTTGTCTTTTAACTTAAAATTAACTGTTCTCATACATATATAAATATTATATGGAACCAACATCCTTCTAGCTTCCCAACAATTGTTCTCATGTATCAATATATAGAACAAACATCTTTTAAGCTTCCTATTTTCATTATTTAAATTAACAGTTCTCATACATAAATAAATATATGGAACCGGCATCCTTCCATCACCTATTCTCATCATCTCAGCTTCCTATTTCATTAACACTAGTATTAGTATATTATTAATATGCAATTAACATCCTTCTAGCTTCCTTTTTCAACATCAAATATTCTCATATTTATATCAATACATCAATACATGAAACAAATATTATTACAGCGTCTCACTTCCATCATTAACTATTTATTCTCATGACCTTCACCAAACCACTTCGTTGATGCATCTCATTTAATATAATTGTTCACATGTACATACATGAACATTCATCGCATAATTTATTTTTTGTAAAATATATTTTCTTAATATAATGTTATTTACCTTTAAATTTTATTACTTTAACAGCCTAACAGCAAATACACTTAACTTCCTGATTAATTTTACCTGAAGTAGGCAGGTAGGTATGTATATACTTTATAGGTAGGTAATTTATTTAGTTTGACTGAACTTAAAATATGTACCTGTAATTTTTTATATATGCCATCAAAACAACCACTTTATATCTTACATAATTTTTTAGAAAACCTACCCAGTTTGTTTACAGCTATAACTTCATAAAATATTAAATCTTCATACTGGTTCCTTGAACCATATTTAAATAAATTTTTCTTATGAACTCTATGACTAGAAAACCATACTTATTGACTTTTATTAGGTTACTGTGACGAGTATTGTTATATAAAGCTATCCTTTTAATTTAAACTTAATTTTCCTGTCCTTTTCTCAAGTTAGTGTAAAGATTTCAAGAAATTCTAAAATTTCAATAGGTGATGAGTTGGACCTACTTATAAAACTTCCAATGTGATAATAAGATGTTTATGTTCTTAAATTAATATTGATAACGTAATAAATCCTTGATAAATCGGAATAATACCCAGTTTAAAACAACAACGACAGCTCATAATTTTGTCAGCAAAACGATGTAAATATATCTGATGGTTACCTAAGTTTTAGGTTGTCTGAGCCGATTTTTTATGTATTGTAAATATTACTTACCGACTGCGCCAAAATGTAGTGTTCGTTAGATAACTTATTTACTTTATTATCGGCTCCTTGCCTGGAACGCCACCTCCTCGGTCACTTTCCCGCCTCTTTACGTTCGTCTGACAGCCTCCGTTTTACTACCTTTTTATCTATTGACCTAGGCTAAGGAGACGACAGCATACGGCCATACAGCCTACTAACATCCACATACACTACACTAGGAAACAGATAAGTTTTCCTACTATAATAAATATACTTGTGAATGATACCGTAATGCATAAAATTAGCCAAAATCACTTTCTTCAATCAAGTAAATCCTTATTACCGACCCCCTTTTATTACCCATGAAAAACCACCACCATAAAATCAGCGGGTAGTCACAAACAACAGAAAGCTTTCCACCATAAATTCCAGCTATAAATAACGGCATAAATTGCACCTCCTGTCTACACATTTAGGTTAAACGCGCGTCGCCATTCCTGCAACTCCGCGGCGCGTCACGCGCGACCTCTCGCCAATGACATTCGACATGCAACGGGATTAAAATTGACACTAGCACCTGACAGGCATCGGAACGTGTCATCTTGTATGTGAAATAATGTATTCGCGTACAAAGGAAATATATTAAATACAAGAGTAATCTAACAATGCAATTCAGGTGGGAGATGTTTTGTCGACCGGTTGCTGTTACCACCATACAGTTGCGTAAAACCCGCCAAGTGCCTCTCTCGGTCAGGTCGCGTTCCAGGATCAGCACTGTACGAACCGGAGCCAGGGGGGACCATTTTTGCGGCAAGCGCCGGACCAGTGGAGTCTTAGCGGCGGCATTGTGCGGGCGGAGCGGGTCAGCCCGCCGGCCAGGGAGACCCGTAGAAACGGGGGCCCTTCCGTCCGACTAACTGGCCAACTCGGACCCGCACAGCTCAATACCAATGCCAATACTCTACGCCTTGTCTCGTTGTTGCCGCAGCAGTGGTCTCCTCTTTAAGCGGGCTTTCAGGGTGAGTGCGACAGGCTCAATATGGTCTATTGTGCCTGTCGACCTCATATTTGGATCTCACTACCGCTTTCCATCAGGTGGAGTGAGGTCATCTTGTTAGCTTATTATAAAAAAAATAAAAAAAATGCAATGAATTTAAGAAAATAAAGTTCAGCAAAAATGTTTTCTTCAATAATTCTTTCAAAAGGAACACGAACACGATTATAATTATCACTTATCTTACTCTTTCTTTAGGTTTAATTTTTCATATTAGTGTGTAGGTTAATTTATTCACACCGATACACTTTTTAATATCAAAATTGTATTCAGAAATCAGACGATTCAACATATTCTATCTTTTTAATCACAAAAGCATTATACTGCAATGACTAGTCACACGTCAATTTCAATAGAAAATATTTAGAAACTCAGTGCCAGTACGCTGCGCACAGTGACCAGTAAGTTGGAAACTTAGGAGATTAGGAAACCGGATGACCTGCTTTCGATGACCCTTTTAGTCAGGGGTGAATTGGGACGACACTATGGGCTCCTTATCAACGCTGAACAACAAAACATGCAAATCATGCAATGGTGCCCTAACCACACGGGCCCACATCGCTAAAGTTAATTTACTTCTAGCTATATTCATTCGTGTTAAATGAAATTATGTTTTCACACGATAATGCGATACGGGTAATATTATAGAAATTCATGGAAGTCTGAATGGTAAATGTACGAACGAGGTCATAGAAACTCTTTTTCAATTATCTCTGCATCAGGCTAGGCAGGAAAATAATGCCATTTGGACAGTTTCATAATTTTCTAAACATGTTTTAGTAGATAGATACATTGTTGTTGACTTTTTTTTATTACAATTTATGCACTACTTTGTACTTTTATTAGAAAACTGAAACTGTCCGGGATATTTACCATCCCGGACAGTTTCAGTTTTCTAATCTGTGTAACCATGACAATTCAGGAACAATTGATAAAAATCTTAGGTTCTCTTGTCTGCCTTTTGCTCACCCAATTGACTACTGACTCAACGTTGAGAAATAAATTGACAGTAAATAAACGCGGGGCTGGTTTAAGCTTAACTTTTTGACGCATATTTTTCCTTTTAGGACCAATATTACATGGATGTTAAACCAAAACCCTTTGCATAAAGGCATATCAAGTTATGCAAAATTTTATCATTATTTTACCACGGTTTCGAAACAGCCAGCAAAGTTGGAGATTTGAAATACCTTGCACGGTAAAGTTCTTTATTAATCGGAAATTCTATACCGATGACGCGTGCAATTTCTTGTGGGGGCAGAGGTATTTTTAGTAGGATACTGAACCTGTTACATCGATATTGCGTATAGAATAAGGGTGCTCTTACCTCGTGGAACAATATGTTAGAATTTGCATGTTGGACGTTTTCGAACCGGCTTGATAAAAACGAAAATAGGACAATTTAGCATATGCAAACTCAATTTAATGGATCCATAAAAGTGTTATGTGTATTTTTCAACTCATGGGCGGTATGGTGTGTAGGGAGTAGGGCGCAGGTCGGCCTCGCGGGTCAGCGCGGAGATTAGACCCTGCTTCCAGTTTGTGAAGGGAGTTAACAAATTTTATGTCCTCATTAGTTGTAGTAGCGCACATTAAGCTTCGGCCTGCGTTCTTTGAAGGCTTATTTTGATAGAGGGCGGTAAGAGCGGCATTGTTCAAATGACGAACCTTTCTGAAAACTGGCTTTTAGTTTGTTTATGTTTTGGGCTTTATAATGGCCGTTTAAGCGGTTTCCCTTCCACTTTAGTCCTTTGTAATGACGTGTTCCAATTTTTCCTCTTGTTCGTGTAATCCAAGAAGAATTAAATTTGGACTCTGCGTTATATAATATACTTAACACTGTATTTACATAATAATGAATGGGCGACAGTTTTTTTGCATGATATTATGACACTGGAAATGAAAAACAATAAAATATACAGTAATAAGGAAAAGAAAAGTAATAAAATATACACTAATAAAAAAATAATTAATCACTTTTTAACACTTAAATGAAAAGTTGTATATTATTAATTAGGTGTCTAGAAGTTGTATTAACAGATAAAATAATCAGCTGGCGGTGACTACCTTATGCATTATCGTAGATTGTTAAAAGACACTGTTGTATAACTTTCAGCGTCTCAATACTCTGCAATATGTAAACAGATCGGATTATAATATTAAACAAGAAATTTGTAGTGTGAACTGAGCTAGACTGTGTCGTGTCGAGGGGCCACTCACAGGTGATGGAGCACTCGCTGATGGGCTAGCTCTGAACTACGTACTCTGAATTTACTAGCGTACAAAATCATTTATCGGTACATTGAACTTTAAGTGTTTGTTTTGGTACAACTAAGCTGAAGGGTTTCAATTATCATGGGTGTATCATTATGAAATGTAATGGTTCGGAAATATTTGTTGAACCAGATTGTCAGTTTGCTTCTTTTTTCTTGTAGTTATTGAGTCTATACACATGTCACATGATAATTTAAAAATAGACACCTTTATAAACAGATTCCTACAGATTCCATAAGCAGAATTCGTGTCCAATCTCACCAAAGCATTTTGCGCGTCTATTGCCTTATAATTGCACGACTATGAACTGAGATTAATGAGAGACAGATGATCCGAGATTAAATGCTAGCTTTAGATAATTGAACCTGGAAACCAATTTTCAATAACCTGCGCCATTAGCAATCAGTAAGTCAATTACAAGCGGGCGTAACTATCGGTTGCAGTCCGACTCGTCATTACCGCCGCAAATTCGTCGAAGCTCATCGAAATGTCGAAAGCGTTGTAATTATCAGATGTTTGATATAATAACGGAACCAATTATTTATCATTGACGGATAAATTGGCCCTTCATTTAACACATGCACCGTTTACATTGAGATGTATTCGCAATATGAATCACCTTCATATTGTGAGTCATATTGCAAGCTTTTATTTCACTTTTATTGTTCGCTTAAAAATATGAACTTCGTTCGTTTAGACAATCGTAAACCATTTTGTAAAAATAAACAAGCGGCATAATCAATGCAAAATAACGTTGGCTTTGTGAAATACTCAGAACAGCATAGTTTAAAAATCACCCAAAAAAAGTTATAGGACCGTGCAGTCAATTTTATACAGCTGTAAATTTCCTATAGAGTACAAAAACATTTATGGGTACAGGGATGATACAAATTTTCACTATATACGAGGTTAAGGTATTTATTCATTTATTTATCCTATGATAAATACGTACCTATGTACGCAGACAGATTACAATCGGATACATGAGATAAAGTTAAAGAATTGTATTTAGAATTTTAGCATACATACATACATAAAATCACGCCTTTTTCCCAGAGGGGTAGGCAGAGATCACTTCCAGCGATCCACTTTTCACCTCTGTGGGAAACGTGACGTGACGGGTGTGACAATGACCTAGAATTTTAGGACAGTCAATTTTTGTGATGTTTTGATTTTGGCGAATAATTATTAAGGATAGAGTCATGATAATATTGACTCAACTAAAATCAGTTCACACGTAAATCCAAAACGACAAATAGTTAAGATTTGGCCGTTGCTCCTCGCCGTTAGTTATAATTAACTCTTCCCGAGTAAATCCACTTTTAGTGAGAGCGTTCCAGTGCTTCATACTTAGACATCTTATCACTTCACAGAAGTTGGTCTAGCAAATCTCAGTGCTTAGATGACTGTCGCGCCAAACTCCAGTCGTTAGCGAGTCGGGCAGCGGCGGTCGTGGGCAAACTTCGCCGATATAACTAAATTGATTGTAGATATTTATTGGGCCGCGGGGAAGCGTAAGTTCTGGATATTGTTTGACGAAATTGAAGATCCTGTTTGACTGCGTATTGATTGTTGTGCCTTTGTGAGAATGGTGGAGGCGGTGACAGGAACGAGATAAACGCGTTAACGTTTTGTATTGTCTAGATTTGTAAATTATTTTTTGGCCCAACGAGCAAAACTCCTAGATGATAACATTCGAACTATTCTAAAACATTAGATTTGGCTCATTGAACAAAGTTTTAAAATATATTTATAAATTCAAAGAAGTACAAAACAAGCTGTCCCCACCATGATAATGTCCGCAAGGTATTTGGTAGTTAACTCTTTGTAAATGATGTAGATAAAATAACACTTTCAATATCTATAGTGATACCGTTGATGGAATCAAATGACAATTAAACTAATGCACAGCTATTTAATCTAGAAGTAGGAAGTGTAATATGAGTTTGTCATGCATTAAATTATCAATTATGTTTACTTTGTATGATCAATGTATCTAATTAGCAAGAGTATAATAATAACAATGTGTACAAATGTTAAGGAGAACAATAGTGTCTCAATTACATAATCGATTTTCTATCGCCTGAATACAATATGTTTCTCTGTTAATCTACACGGATTGTATTGTTGGCTTGATTACAAGTTGACCTCATCCAATTAGTTTGCTGACACATTAGGTTAAACATGTTATATATTATGTGAGCTCGATGAACTGTATACAAGTTTCTAATATATGCTATATCATACAAGCGCTTGAACTGATATTTAATAAATGACAAAAGCATGTATGTTAAGTCGATTCACTTGGAAGCAACATGTTACATAGTTACAGGACGTTTTCATATATGGGAAACCTGTTATTATCTACCTCTATAGGATTAAACATATTAAGTTAGTAAGAAATGAAATTTGTATTTAAAATTCATTTGTTCGCATAATAGCAATCTTTTTCTTATCGTATGGTTGATGAACAACCTGGTGTCAGAGTTCTTACACCGCCCGTAGGCCCCTGACATGGCTTCCACACCGATGAAAAATTTCTCAGGTGTGTCTCCTCACGATATTTTCCTTCACCGTTAACGCGTCGAACGATGGTACATATGAATTTCAATTTAATCGCAATGTACTCTGTACACGTGGCTGGTGCAATAATATCTTCTAAATTTAATGCGGGAAGTCTTGTCGCCAAGGACACAGGAAGGTCATTTCTGAACGCTTATTTTTTGTCCAAAGGCGCAATATCCTTTCATATTTCGTTTTACAATGCAATAACGAATAACAAATTCCCGGCCGTTAAGAAAAAAGAAAGAAAAATGACGGCCAAAAAACATGAATGCATTTACTCCGGGACGAGAGTCAAAGTATTTAATCTGCCCGCGGTGACGTAATGAAAAAGCCGACAAAGGGAGGGGGGGAGGGGAGGGAGAGGGAACTCTTATTTCGGCCACAGAGCCTTCTGTGAAGTGTCGCGCATTTTATTATAACCATTCTTTTGACGGCGTCTTTATGGGAACTGTGATGGCCAGTCGACCCATAAGCCAAATGAATTCTGGGGTTTGTAATGAAACCTCAGAGAAATAGCGAACCAAACAGATGTTAAACCGAAATGAGTAAGAAGGTGCTGGGAATGGAGATGATTACGTTAAATCGTATAATTAGAAAACTGAAAGTGTCCGGGATATTTACCATGTTGTTTTGTTTTAATGAGCTCCCGATATTTCGGCACTGTTGCAAGCGCCATGATCACGGGTGAACTGTAGGACTACGAGAATGACGGTAGGTCTAAGGGCAGACATATCGGTCTACCCTCTTTCTAAGTCTTTTATTACATAGGGCAAACGAAACGGACGATTTCGTGCCGGGTGAAAGAGCATATCAGGGCAGTCAAAAACAACGAAGCACAAAAATCGGCAATCGCTCAACATCTTTTAGAATCGGGAACGAACCACTGGATTGAGTTACATAACCCTAAGATACTTTCGACAGAACGCCATTACATACCACGACTGGTCAGAGAAGCTATTGAAATTAAGAAATTCAAAAACTTCAATCGTGAAGATGGGTTTCAATTGTCGAATGTATGGCATCCAGTAATACGTTTATGTAAAAACAAAAATGTACAGTTCACCCGTGATCATGGCGCTTGCAACAGTGCCGAAATATCGGGAGCTCATTAAAACAAAACAACATGGTAAATATCCCGGACACTTTCAGTTTTCTAATGTGTGTAACCATGACAGTTTAAAATTGTAAATCGTATAATCTTATAAATGTAACTAAAAAGCTAGTAACATGTATTTTCATTCCATATCTGAGAGTAAAAATTGGAATTACAGCTTCATCTATGAATGTTTAATTCATAAATACTTCACCACCGTAATACTTATCAGACAGATAAAGAATAAAACATAAAGAATGTAACAAAAAACTCGGCTAGGTCCTTGTGAGATTCAGGCTAGGTCTAAGCTCTTGAAACAGAAAATACAGGTATTCATGAAAAAGCCTTGTTTTTCTATAAAGCAATTGGAGCACCCGTTTTTCCCTCTAATATGTTTGATTCTCTAAGGCAGAATAAATACTTCGCATCCCTGAAACCGAGGCTTCTCTCGATGCCAAAAACGATCGCTATTCGAGATGAAACATGAAACCATTTATCCTGCTAATAATATTTGGTTTCGAAGTGCTTGTGTTACTATGTACTGCTGTTATAACAATTTCATTATATTGTCATATTATTGACGAGCCAGGAAATCTTAAGTTAATCACGTGTTGAGTAAAATTTCCGTAGCAATCGCCAGATTTGGACAAGACCTAATATTTAGATAGGAACAAAATAACGGGCAGTTTAATAACATAAAGGCATTTATGACTGAATTTAGTGAGAGATAAGAATATGCTCTTTATTATTTAGACTACTATTCAAGTAAGATTAGCAAACATACCACATTCACCTTTTCAACAAGTTTGCCCCGGATCGGATCGCGAAAGTTTTGTGACCGCCCATACGCGGCTACTTTTGATTTCACAAAACATCTCAGAGCCATCCCGGACCGGATCAAAGAGATCCCGGGGTATAATTAACCCTAGATTGTATCGGTGCGTTTGACCCGCGACTGCCGCTAATCCGCCGAAAGAAGACAACTTTGCCCATTACTCGCGGATGTCCCGGTACCCTTTGGGTTATCCCGGCTGGAGGGCTCTATGCATACCAAATACAAGGATTTTGATAGAATTCGGCAAACTACTAAGCGCCTTACGCCAGGTACATGTTAATCTGATGATCATGTTATATCCTTCTAAAATGTTTACCTTATTATAATTTTATTGAATTTCGTTATTTAATTGCCTAACTTCACATAATAAATGCCAATCGGTAAAAATAATGATTTATGCTTAATACTAATATTTATTTTGTAAAAACCTAATAATGTGATCTATTGTGCCTGTCGACCTCATATTATGTGGATCTCACTACCGCTTACCATCAGGTGGAGTGAGATCATCTTGTTAGCATATTATAAAAAAAAAGCTTTGTGTAGAGTATGTATATTGTGTGCGATAGCTTTATCTCACAATGGAGGAAAATTTTCTTGAAAGCATATGGTTTTAAATTTCAAAAACATGTATTTAAAGGTGTCATCAACAGCAAAAATAAACGAAAATAAGATGATCAAGTTTAAGTACCCCATAAAAAGTTACTATCCATGAGAGCAATATTATATCTGAAGCGATACCAGATTAAACATTATAAATTCACCAAAAACCCTGATGGAAAAATGTTTTACGGCGCCAAAACAACCGTAACGACCCGTTTTAATAACCGTTAACTTATCAAAAAATGTAATCAAGAGGCTCTGCGGCAAGTTTCGTCAATCTGGAGTACCTGACCGACCGACCGACCTGACCGACTGGCGAGCTTAAAATGAGCTTCCGGCTTCGGAAAAAGCTTTTTGAAATAGGGAAATATTGATGACGGTCCGAGGTCATCAGCTGACGAGGGGCGGGGTCAGGGAACTCGTGTTTCTTGCACTCACAGACACGTAAGACGACAAAAAATTATATGTAAAGTATGATCTGTATACTACATTCTAAAAATGTTGTCTTCAATCTATAGTGTACCTATGTAAAATGTTTCAGCACTAAATAAACGTTTACTATCCCCGTTTGTTAATAACAGGAATCAACTTACCCGCTTCAGTATTTGAGCCATAAATTTAGCGCAGGCTTGTCTTACTAGCAGTTTCGCTCGTAAATAACCTTTTAAAATAACATACATTTGGAAATATGTCTTCGGATTATACTGCCGAAAGCCAATTGTAACATCAAACACTTTTCAGATTATTTCTTGTTATTCAGAAAGCGTTTAGTTTTAATTATTTGAATATAATGAAACATGTTCTTTTGATTTAGCAGATATTAGTGTGAATGTTCAAGTTGGTTGGGAACTGTAATGCGCTTGTGAAATAACCAAAGATATTATTCATGACGAGATGTATAACTTAAATAAGACAGTTTGGTTTCAAACGTAAATGTCAAAGTAACAGCACAAACACAGTGATGCCCTCTATGATTTTCGGATATGACAAGAAATCACTTAAGTGGAGTAAATATGGCCAGTATTACCTAGTATAGATTAATTTGATGTCAGTAGGACATATTAAAGTTTGGCGTAGCATAAAATACAGAACTACTTAAAAAGCAAAAATGCCACACACTGCTGCAGAGACCGAGATGGTGAACGGAACTGTTTAGTCATCGTTGTAGCGAATCCACCGCGTTCACCAAAACTTTAATCCGTAAAAAATTGTGCGATCCTCTACTGTTTTCTTAAAAAAACATTTCGAAAATTGTAATACACGTGTAAGGTGGCATAAGATACTTTTCTTTCGCCTTGATATTATAGCGATCTAGATTAAAAAACAAAATAATCGCGGGCTCATGCCCACGCTGGGTCGTCGCCCTCTCCTCGGAGAGTTATCGCAGGATTTTTCCGTGTCCGGGACAGGCCCAAATATTCTTTCGACCGTTGCTTTAGTTTCCCCGGAAGGACATAGTTCGCATGAAATTCTTTATAAAGGCGCTGGGAGGGGGGCACGGATGAACGCTCCGGCGCCTGGGTAGCGACCCGAGGGCTAGAGTCCTGGGATCGATTCCCGGTTATAAGATATACGATTTGGACGAGATTGCCATGCAGACAAAGAGGCCTTGTTATTCTGATGTATGTTTGCATTAGTATACCTACTCAATAGGCATTGAACATTAAGAATGTAGTTGTACTTAATAAGTAAGTTCAAATCCCTTTCTTTCTCTTTGTATTTTAGTCAAGAACGTTCAGTTTGCATTATACTGTTATCAAGTAGTTTAACATTAATGTTGCCTAATAAATTGTAAGCTAGATTCTAATTTTCTATCTGCTTTTAAAAATTTTCTTAACCTTAAATACCGTTCATACCAATTTTTTTTTTAATCTGTTGCTTATTTTCATTAGCCTAATTTTTAAGCAATAATTCCAAAAATGCAGCCAGCACGGCCATAATCTTAATGCATGTTCAGATTTTAAAACCTAGGTACCCTAAAATTAGCATGTAAAGTAGGATAAAAAGCTAGCCCCGGCTGAGGCGGGAGAGCCGGCACTCTCTAATCCTCCGAGTGGCACAAAGGATATTGTGCCGTTCCTCTTTGCAGTTTTATTCACTCCGAGACATGGCCTGAGCCAGGGTTGCCTCTATAAGGTCGACTTTTTAGGAGAGCTTTTCCCTAAATTCAAAGAGCTGAAATATAATGTAGAATTTACTCCTGCTGGCGATTTTGTTTGTGTGAGTGCGTTTACCTTGTGAAATTCGTTTATTGTATAACTTTTTTTATTTTAATAGAATAGTGTTAAAAGTTAATTTTTTCTTTGTGATAGAAAAAAAAAGGTATTTAACATTTCATAAATATAAAGTGTTGATAGTTATACTCGTGACACGTACATGATGCGATGGAGAAAATTAAAATATTCAAAATTTAGTTTGATTGATTAGATATGATATCGCTCTCCCATCTCCTGGTGGTGATGACGAGGCTACTCCAAACAATCACCGCATGTCAGTTACCAAAAAAAATAATTAAAGAGGAATGAGTTGATGTTACAAAACTTTTTCAATCAGGACACTGAAGCCGTCACTTTGCTAAAAAGGTCTTAAATTCAACTACATCTCAACCACATCTAAAATGTGACTTTAGCCAACCCTGAAGTAGAGACAATATTGCGGTTCCGTAAATCGCGCGAAAATCCGCACGTATTAGAATGGCAATAATCGTGGCGCGCGTGACAAACGCCGGCGCGCTCTCGTAAGTGTTTTTATATTGTTATTTTGTCTCTCGGTCGACGGTTATACCACCCGGTGTGAGGATGCAGTTCACAATCGTGAATTATGCGGCGGTTTGTGGCGAATTGGCTATTGAACAAAGCACTATTTAACATGGCAACATCTGATCATATTACACACATCAATTGCATTCCTTGTGTCAGAACATTATCATTATCATCATCATCATCTGGCCATATACGTCCTCACTGCTGGAGCACGGGCCCACCCTAAATTAGGGCGATAAAAAAATCCATACTGGCCAAGTGCGGGTTGGTCAACTACAACTACGCTTACGACGGTAGGTTTCCTCACCATGTTTTCCTTCACCATAAAGCGTCGAATAATCGTACATATGTAAGATTTTAGACTTTCGCGTTCCATTACACTAAAATATGTCATGTATGTAACAGGGCAGTAAGTAGCTTTGTAATTTGCTACTCCTAATATCGCGTGTAGACCCATAGAGACATATTTAAATCGTACATATGATTTTCAAATTTGGAGAACTACGTGGTACGTGGCGGGATTTGAACTGGCGACCTCTCGCATGGCAAGCAATAACCTTATTAACCACTCGGCAATCGACGCTTTTTTAAACGTAAATATAACGTATCATATTTTATCATGATCACCTAATTTACAACAGCTGCAATCTTAACTAATGTCGTTGCAAGAATTGTGTTAAGTCTTAGAATTAATGCGTATTAATTGAGCTCTATAAAATAACTGCTTAATCCTTTGTCTATACACAGTTTCTTAAAATGCCTATAACATCACATTTTCGGAAACACGAAGACTCCTCTTAACAACTCGGTGGTGTATCTCACGCGTCAAGGTGACCGCGGCCGGTGCGTGCCGCGACATTAGCCCGTAACGGCGAGCGTCCGTCAGCGGCGCGTAATTACGCGCTCTTTGTCTATGTTACGCGCTCTTTGTCTTTGTTACGCATTACAGATAACCGTTGCGCGCGGCCTTCGTTAGCGTAATTTTTGCAATCGTGAACGAGGTGGTAATGTTGTGGCTTTGTTTGTTTGACCGCAGTATACTGTTTATGTGGTTGAAATAACCATTAATCTAAAATTAACGAGTCATAATGTGTTCAGATACAGCCTTATCCATACTCATGAATACTAACGATACTAATTGTATGTGAAAAATTAAGTAGCTAATTTCCACAAGACTACAATGTGGTAGGAAAAAAAATTATATTATTTGACATGATTAAGCATTTGGCACATACCATATTTGAGCCTACCCTAAGTTAAAGCAATCAGGCCTTAGACAACCGCCTCGGCCCAGTGCGGGAAAGTCAATTTATTATTTACACAGGAGTTACGTCGTTCCATAATGACAAACATAACGTAACGAAGATGTTAGGCTATAGTGACTTAAATTAGAAAAAAAATACACGTTCCTTGCTTCTTACTACTCAATAGACGAACAAAGTCCTTAGACGTTGTGACTTTTCTGTTCTTCTAGTTTAAACAATATTGGTAGAAATAAATAAGCCTCAGTTTGGTCGGCGGAGGGTCGCGTTTGTTCTCATAACTGCGTCCATCCGTCAGCCCTAATTGCGCACTCTTTGTCTTAGTTTGCGCGTGACGTCACGGAGACTAGTTACTGGAGCCTTAGCCCCGAACGTAAGGAAAAAAAGATACTTATAGGTATTAAGCCCCTTTGTGATGCTATTTCATTTCGCACTGAGGGAACAAGATATATAACAACAATCGAATTTCACCTTCGGATTCATCTTACCCTTTCTTGTGGAACGTACAGAAAATTCTTAGAAATATATTTGTATCAACCGAAGCTAAGAAATCGTGTTCGTACAGTAGACAAAATCAAGTAGGTACCCTAAAAGTTAAAATCAGTAATTCAAGTAATATATCAAAAACCTTGTAGCAATCTTATTTAATTTTTTGAATAATAATATTCGGATAATAGTTTTCCAAAACTAAGTAAGGTACCAAGTTAGATTTTTACACTAAACTTAACTGAATCAAATTTTAACACACACACGACACATTCGTGATTATTTCAATTTACATAAAAAAATATGAGAATTACCCACGAGCCCGCGAGTAACGCAAACAATCAGGTCACTCACCTCAATTAATTTAGCTCAAAACTTGAAGCACGCGCTCGGTAATTACCGGGTCGCCTGGTTAACACTACTAATGGCCCCGGCTTTGTTCGCGGCCGACACGGAGAATTAGTGCCATTCACTGAGTTCTTAACCTTTTCGTTTGGTAGTGGCGGCTGCGGCGGCCTCCGAGACCCTTGAGACCATGGAAATTTTAGGGTTAACCCTCTACATTGACAGTATTTGAGCCCTGTCTGTACCTTAACAGGATTATACTCACTCACGACTCTTCTGTTCCAGCCCTTATTTCCACCCACTCCAACCATTCCGTGAATTGATTTTGTCACTTACCTGAAACAAAACAAAGGAGAAATTTAGTTTGCTCTATTTTTCTGTGATAAAGGTGATGAACAATGTTTTTTTCTTGTTTTGGTTCCAAAAACGAATGTTCACTCAACCTAAATTTTAAAATTTTTGTATATTTCATCAAACGACGAATAGAAACATGCCATTTTTAGAGATAGAAATTCTTACTTAGTTTATTTATGTATTCTTGTTCTCTGTACACTAATTACCGTTTGTAAACCAATTTTCGTAGCAGCACAAATCATGCTAATCGCCAAATAAGTTTTCGCAAGTGCCGCCTGGCGTTACCTAGTACCTGCTGAACACACAGACCGCGCCGCTGTTTACCTGAAAGCTAGATCTGTAATGAGATCTACTCTGTGCTACATTATAGCCAGAGTTTAATTATTAATATTCAAATTGTCCTTTTAATATAACATGGTTTGATGACTTTCGCGTTCCATTAGGTTTGCTAGCGACGATGATGATTGCAGCAGAGATGATCGAAACGTCGGGTAGTAAGTCGCGTTTTGTTCCAGAATATAAAATTATTTTAGAAAAATATTTCATACATTGCAACTTAGCAAGGCATGGATTATCATTCTGAGTGCTAGATGGGTGAAACAGAAGGTTTAGTACAGTTAAAGTAATTTGTTACTTACTTTCAACTTATGTTACTGTAAATTCATTTCATAATATCGTTTACTATCGTGGAATAAATTTACAAATATCTTTTTTCACCCATCTACCAAATCCTAATCCTAAATTAGAACTTCTGAATAAATAAAGAACCCTAAATATTCACCCAAAACCATTCGACTTTTAAGCTTTTATTAATACTCGTATGATGTTTCGATAAATCTGTTTACGTATTCAACTCAGCTCATGCAATGAAATTCGATTAGACCTGATGATCTTTTGATATGGACTTATGAGTTAATCCGTTTGAAAAATATATATTCTTGTTAAGTAAACGAGTGCGAGATGGATACTCATTGATGTTTATTTCGAGTGTTTTATTTATTATTTAATATTCATTTTGATTTAGGTATTAGTCCTAACAACGCACATATTAAAAAGCGTCGATGGCCGAGTGGTTAAGGTCGTTGCTATCCATGCGAGAGGTCGCCAGTTCAAACCCCGCAAGGTACCAATATGTTTTTTAAATTTGAAATTCATATGTACCATCATTCGACGCTTTAACGGTGAAGGAAAACATCGTGAGGAAACCAGCACACCTGAGAGATTTCAACGGTGTGTGAAGCCATGTCAGAGGCCTACGGGTGGTTTAAAAACTCTGACACCAGTTTGTTCATCAACCATACGATAAGAAGAAGAAATATTAAAAATTTTGCCTTTGAATCTAAATCTAATTGACACTCGAAGATATCTGGTATCTATTGTAAAAAAAATCCGGTCAAAACCAAATAAACAACATCCTACGCCTACCTCAATGTGACTTAATTCATAAAAAATATTCTGTAGAAATTCAACGCCGACCTTGATGTAGTGTAAAGGTCTACGAATAGTCAAAAAGCTTTTATCCTACTATAAATTAAAACATTCTGCGGTCAAAAGCTGATATCTTAAAATAGGTATTTTACTGCTAATATTCTATGTTAATAGAATGAGCTGGTTAGTCGTCCTACGCCTAGAAGGAGGTCATTCGTCTGTGCTTTAGGTAGGAGCCAGTCATAAGCTACGACCGCAAAACTTCACTGCGGAGAAGAATTATTAGCGGACGGAGAACCCGCCAGTTGTGGAGTGTGGACCCACCGCTTATTAGCGAGCTTTTACCGTCTTATCCTTTAGACTAATTTTCTGCTTGTTCGTAAATTTAATTACGACGATGAATCCTAAGACTTAAGGTTTTAAAAAAGTTTTTATGTAAGTTGGTATAGTCTGTCAGGATAAAATAAAAGCACGTTGTTTAAAGAAATGGGGATCGGATATAGAGTTCATCGTCCCGCATTAACATATAGCATTTAAAGTCGTCAAACTAATAGTTATAACACAGATCAATACTTTATTCTAGGAAAGATAATAGCTTGTCATTTATTTAAAATCGTTTACTTTTTCAAAATGCCTTTTTTATCTCAACCTACAAATAACATCATATCAAAGTGCGTTTAGGATATTGTCGATCTCCAATTTAATTCATATGCGAAAATAGCATAAAGCGATTCTGGAACGCCATTCATTGTCGCTTAGCCCCCGGTCGCCCCGATCTCGATTCTGTATTTCAGAGCTGAATACACACGGCGTACATGTTACCCAGTAAATGTCCACCTGAAACCACTATTGACAGATGCCGTCCATCGGCGCATACAAACGTCGGATTCCTAGCCCTCTCATATTAGCCACACTCAGTAACCTGCTGTGTCATTTTAAACCTTAACCCATTCACTTAGGGTGCTAACTATGGCAGGCCAGGCCCAGGTGGCCGGAACAAGGCCGGCCCTTAGCGTACCGTAGACCGTTTGCGTACATTTTTAATGTAACGCGACCCTAAGCTGTTTTAGGGAGGAACATTTTGTTACTAACGTCACTATCAAATGATTTTAAATTAATAATAATTTTAATTAAGTTTATTATCCAAAAGAAATTTACTAAAATAATTAAATAACATTTAATTTTGTATTGAATCTTATTTATTAATTTTAAAGAGCATTAATTGTGTTTTTAAATCTTAAAGTTTAATTATCTAAAACGGCGGTCACATTAAAATTTTTTATCTGGTCTTTTATCATTATAATGTCTTAGTTATAGTAAACATTAATATTAACAATTGTAAATCGGAACGAACAAGATAAAAAAAAAGCTAGAATAATATAGAACAGAATAGGATATTCGTTAATTTGGTGATAATAACTAACAAAACGGCGGTGGTTAAACTTATTAATTTATTTCTTATAGCTATGGAAACAGATTAAAGTAAATTTAAGACAAAAATATAATATTTCAAAAACCGGCGCTAGTGTTTGTAGTTTTCATTACACAGGTGCGTTTCTGATAGCGCGGGGCAAGGAGCGAGCGAGCGCGCGCTGACGAGGAGCGAAGTGAGCGGAGCGAAGTGAGCGGAGCGAGCGGTCATTCAATTACGCCGCTGCCCATCTTTTGCGTGAGAAGTGATTTATTAGGTAATTGTTTCGCTAACCGTGTAGAAACAAGGCACTATCCACGTTTATTACTAGTGGCAAAGTTTTTAGAATAGTGAATGCGAAGGTCGGTTATTATTAGCAAGCCTTTTGCGGTATCTGGGGCCAATAATGAAAAATACACTCTTGTTTGCTATTTAATAGAATGTCTACTATTAATAACAATCATATTGTCAGAATTTGTACCAATTGAACCTTTTTCATTGAATTCAAACAAGGGTTGTATCAACCCTCCCACACACATGGAGTGTAAATTATCTTTAATACTTGTCAGCAAATCCTAATATCTATAAAAACGTTCACACAAATAATATAATTCCGCCCTGGGTCCGCGCGCGCCCCGCGGTCCGGTTGCGAGTCCGCCGTGTAATTATTTAGCGCCATAGCTCACACAAATTGCGGCAGATGTGGCTGAGCTAATTGTACTTCAAATTAGTCTATTTGTTATTTTGTTTTAAGCGCAATACCCGATTTTCAGTGCAATCCTGCTGAAATTATCTCGTTTAATTCATTTGTTTCGTTTTGCTCGGCTGTTGATGAAAGTGATAGTTTGAAATCAAAATGGTTTCATCTGATGTTCACCGTTGAATGTTTGAAAAAAAGATTCGTTTTATTGCTTCATTTATTTTGTAGGACTGCAGGCTGACTTGATCGGTCTTATGATAGTGTTACTGTCTGTGTGTATTTTTTTTTATTTTGACTTATTAGTTGTTACAAAGTAGGTACAAAGTAGGTTATGTATAAATTTTTATACGAGTAGTAGATATTAGATGCTTCAATAAATCGTCACAACTTTGCTTTTCATCAAACATGAACAATATCATGTCGAACGCCACTAAAAACGATTCGTTTAACTAACTCGCGACGTAACCAATCAAGCCGGAATTTCGCATGTAAATTACAAACAGTTAATTACCGTAAAGGCGAGTGCAGTAAAAAGCCGAGTCAGGGTCGCTCGTCCGCTCGACCGAGCGCAGGTCGCTCGCCCGCTCGCTCGACCGAGCGCGGTCGCTCGTACGTTCGCTCGCCCGCCCAGCGCCGCCCTACTCAATTATGAAACGTGTCGCTTGCTGCGGCGATGAGTTATTAATCAGCATTGCTTTACGAGTTACGTTTGTTAGTTAAGCAAGTTGTTCTGTGTTTGCAAGTGGATTTCCGATTCCACGTAGTAAGTGTCTATGGTCTTTATTATTAATTCACCGTTTCAACCGCCATCTAATTCGCATAGTCTTTCGCATAAAATATCACTTCATTTTGCTGTAATTTGATACGAAAAGGTATTCCAGGGTATGTAGCTATCTTTAGTAGGAGTTCCAAGTAACGTTAAAATAAAGGTTTACAATTATTATTTCTACTGTGCAAAAAGGGAATCAAATATCAAACGAGTTAGTACAAATGATAAAATCAACTCGAAACAAGTACTAAAACTCAATGCGATCGACATAAAAAGTCCATGCTTCCTGCCAAGAAAAATGTGCGTCGCAAATATATTATCTTGCAGGCTACAGAAGCAGGAACATTTTCATTTCCTGCCTCCTGGGAGTGGACACCTGGACCGCCGGCCTGTCTAGATTCTAGATACGGGACTTCACTGCAATACTTTAATAAACTTGCTTGTCTGACACGCTGGCGGAAATAAGCACTTGCACTGCGGACTTACTCGAGTCAACTTGTCATTTGAAGACCTATTTACAGTAGATATGTATTTATCAAAGTATAATGTGTCCCGAGCTGTATTTTCAGGTAAAAGCCGTCAATAGTAAATTATATCAGAATTAACGTATTTTTATAATTAGACAGTATTCGGATTCGCAGGTTAGTATACTCATACCTTTAAAAAAAGAATTGTCTAGAGAACGTCGCGTTCAATCTGAATGTTTTCATAACTTCATAAAGTGTTGCGAGAGTAACATAAAAGTAAATGTAAAATCTTTCTGGTCTTATGTCAAAGCCCAACGTGGTGGCTCAGCTTATCCTCAGTGCCTACGCCTAAACGGCGTAGAATATAAGGATGGGAAAGATATCTGTGACGCATTTGGATCTTTTTTTCAAAGCGTATTTGGAATACCATGTACAAATTATACACCTTCAAGGCAACGTCAGTCGGTAAGTGATGTCATATCAAGTGTACAAACTACATTCGATGCCGTTGAAAAATTATTGAAAAGTTTGGACATTAATAAATGCGCAGGTAGTGACGGTGTGCCTCCTCTATTTTGGTCTCGGTGTGTTAATTCGGTCGTAATCCCTCTGACAAAGCTATATAATCGTTCACTTTGTGAGGGTATTTTTCCAGCACGATGGAAATCTGCTCATATTGTACCGGTTTTCAAGAAAGGTTCACGGATGGAAATAACGAATTATAGAGGCATATCAATTCTTAATACCGTCGCTAAATTGTTGGAGCAAATTGTATATGCCCAAATATATCCGATACTAGCCAAAGCAATACCATCCCAACAACATGGTTTTTTAAAAGCCAGGTCAACCACTACGAATTTAGCTTGTTTCTCTAGCTATGTTCTTGAGAATATGGATGGGGGTGGGCAGGTTGATGTGATCTACACTGATTTCGAGAAAGCATTCGATCGGGTAGATCACATAATTTTGCTTCATAAGTTGCAAAATCTGGGAATACACGGAGACTTGCTAAGATGGACCCAGTCTTATCTTTTGAATCGTTCACAAGCGGTAGTGATTGGTGGATATCGATCTGACTTTATAACAATACCCTCTGGCGTTCCACAAGGTTCCCATATAGGACCATTACTTTACAACGCGTATCTTTATGATATTGGATCGTGCCTCAGTAACACCAACTTTCTTATGTACGCAGATGACACCAAAATTTATTGTAAAATTAATTCCAATAATGATTGTGTATTAATGCAAAAAGATCTAGACAGTCTTTTTAACTACTACAGTCAAAATATGATCACCGTCAATACAAATAAATGCGAATGTATAACTTTCACACGCAAAAGGAAACCTATTTGCTTCAATTACATGTTTGATAATACTCCTATTGCTAGAACGCAGAAAGTGAAAGATCTAGGCGTATTCTTAGATTGTAAAATGTTGCTCAGCGATCACATCGACTACGTAGCTAACAGAGCATACAAAAATCTGGGTTTTGTTTTGCGCATCTGTAAGCCTTTTACTGATAAATATGTTATTAAGCTTGTGTATTTCGCTTACGTTAGGAGTATACTTGAGTACGCGTGCTCAATTTGGTGTCCTCAGTATAATATATAATGTCACCGTAAAATTGCAAATAAGGATAGATTGCAATCTATCTCGCGAGATTGTGAACTGTCGAATAATTGTGAACCATAACATGATGCTTACAATTTATCGTGTGATTATTCATCTGATTGCAATCTATCGAAGTGAAACTGATAAATTGCGATCTTAAATATGTCACTTGTCAATGATGTCAATGCCTGATTGGTCAGTTATAGGCATAGCCTATAGCCGACCAATCAGGGACAGCCTTAGGACAGCCGTCCGAAGGCTGTCCCTGATTGGTCGGCCTTAAAGTCAACCGTGAACTATATAGTTATATATATATAGTTCACAATTATTCGACAGTTCACAATCTCGCGAGATAGATTGCAATCTATCCTTATTTGCAATTTTACGGTGACATATACAAAGATCGGCTTGAAAAAATCCAAAAAATATTTATTAACCACCTTAACTATCGTGATCGTGTTGCTCATGATACTTATGAGTTAAGTTGCAAAGAACATGGGTTACTTCCTCTTGAGCACAGAAGAATCTCACTTGACATGACTTTGCTTTTCGATATTGTTAATAACCATATAGATTGCCCTGACTTGGTTTCTAAAGTTATGTACAATACTCCAAAGTATCGTACACGGCACACATATTTATTCAACCATCCGGTACGTCATACTAATTACTCGACAAATGCAGTCATGCTTCGTTTAGCACGCACATACAATGATTTATTTAGTGACATTGATTTGTTTTTATCAAAAAGATGCAAACTAAAAAGAGATGTGTTTGACATTCTTAAAGAACGCATATATTAGGTCATATATATAACGTACATAATAATAATTATTAGCTCGTTTGTTTAATATTAATAACTATATTGTATATATTTATTTCTTTATTATTCACAAATATATATATTACTTACAAGATGCAAGTATTGCAAGAACTTCATATACAATTATTATTATTTATTTATTTTTTCTAAAATTTCCCCTTTTCTACCTAATGGGTTGGCAATTTGTTCGAATCTGAAGTAAAAGATCTTGACGACTACTAATCGCTTTTATAATTTTGTCTAAATTTCATATTTTATTTCCAATAACATAATGTTAATTTTTTTTAAGGAAAGCCTGTTATTGGCCTTATTATATTATGTAACATTTCATGGTTTATTGTTTGCATAGACGCTGTTGGTTTTCGCAATAAATAAATAAATAAATAAATAAATAAATAAATGCAAACAATAACTGTCATGTCCTGTGTGGAAGCGTTCACTTAGCTATCCAAAGGCGCTACCAATTCGGAAGGCAAAAAGCCGTGACGCGGGTTGCACGGCGGCCGCGACAGTCGCCCGCGGCGCCAAACACACCCGACTATTCCAAACCGAATCCCTGATTCCACACCTCGGATTTCCTACTGGAATTTAAAATAAAATCTATTCCGCAGCGAAATTTAAACTGGCGTTTGGGTCCGGGCGAAATTGAAATTGTGCAAAATGTAGAATAGAGGGCGCTGACTGCTGGCGCCTTTATCGTGTTACCGGTATTTTTGCCGTTTTACATTCGATTTGGGCCAACGGCTTTCGGGCTGTGATTGGCCGTTTGGGCACAGTTTTGGCGCTAATAGGACATTTTTCTTGCACGCTCTATAAGGCGTGGGTGTTCGGGAATTGGAGTAACCTCATTATCTTTTGGCACCCCTTCTAACCAGAAAGATTTTCGTCTATAAATAACCATGTAAGTATTAAATAGCTTGTGCTATTCCTAAATTGAAGGCGTAATTGAGTAAAGTGAGGCTATAAAATACTATTTCGTATGTAGGTAGTTTTACTTTTAAAGTGTACTTTCGCGTGGGTTATTTAAAAAGGAAAAAAATAATGTTAGCAATCTCTTTACGACGAAGAGAAATATCAATTAGTTCTTGTTTCAATTATGCTGGATATATTTGATATCTACAGCTAAGTATATCTGAATATTTTAAGCTAATCAATTAATTTAATGGCACCAGACAGCGATGCTCCTTCCCACTTCACTGAAATTAAATCTAAAAAATGGCCAATAAATCTAAACAAAGGGGAGGGCGAGTCAGCTAATCTAATAAAGCAATTTCTCAATCCACCTGGCCGTCTGCCTTTAGCTGAAGACAGTGGCCACAGAGTGAGCGGAGCGGGCGGGGAGAGCGGACTGGGCACTGTTTATATATACATACTAGATATTAAATAGTTTACTGAACACATACTATATTATGATAAAATACAAACAAAACCCTTAACTTCATGACTACGAAAAAACACAAATTGCTCACATTGGTATCACAAATGACACTAGTGTCATTGTTCTTTATTAGTTCGGGGGTGGATTTCGAATTTAACACCCGCTATGACAGAAGAAGAAAGACACCATGGATAGCCCATCTTTGTCTGCCACAGCGGGTGTGATTTTCCCAGTTAACTCGCGACCATGATTGGTGTAAACAAGTCGAAAGCTCTCATCACATGATTCAGCAAATGAATCCAAATATAAAAAGCATTAGGCCGTAAAGTAAGCAATGAAGATCTGACTGCAATTTGCACTATACATATGCTTATGCTCTGCGAATAGCGTAGTAATGTAAGGACATAACTGCATTGGTCGGCTCCGCTTCGCCAGCGCGCGCGCCCCGCCTCAAGATCTGCTTGTTACTTATTAACGTCCCTGTCATACACAAAATTTGGCATCTGAAACGGGCAGGATTATACCGAGATTTCTCTCGCTTCTCAGAGTGGTGGAGGTGCCTCAAGAGTAAAATACCATTTTAATTCAGGACTTGTATTGTATTTGATTAGTCTAAATTGAATTTACAAAGGTTCTGTATGTTTGCGTGGTTAAATTTTTAAGTTGTGGTTTTCAAGGTTTTCAGGTTTAGTTGTTTTTTTTTCGTGACAAATTGATATAAGCCTAAAATATCCTGTAAATAACTTCAAATAGTAACAAGAAAGGGGATCTGACGTACACTTATAATATATCAGAGCTCCTTGTATATTCTGTCGAAAATAAGTATTATCACAGTAATGCTATATGTGTAATCTGAGTCACGGCATTGGCAGGATCGATTGATGGGCGTCTAGACAAGATGATATTACTAGGTAACCTAGTACTCGTAGCTACCGTAAAACTGAAAGCAAACCCATTACGCAATATTCACTCAGTACCAGTGCGCAATATTTAGAATAAGTATACGATGTTATGAAGAATGTAGCAATAGTAGTTATATTTTGTGTTCTCAAATTATATTAATGTTGCTTAGTAGACTACGGACTAAACATAGACAAACAACATTCATAATTTTCAATTTAACTGACAAATTTCCCTAATATTATTGTGCAAATGATGCAACACCCACTCTGCGTTTCGGTCACAGGGCAAATATTTACTTTTGTTAATCAAATATTTAAACAACTCTTCATAATGCTAACAGTTACCTACTTATCGATTGGGTCATATCCATAGCAGTCACGATCTGGTTTAAAATCAGCCGCTTATTTGGAACCACAATTATACATTTTTGATGAAGTCGATAGCGCAGTGGTTGGGTGTTCGGGCGAAAGGCTGTAGGCCATCGATTTCCGATCTAGTGCACCTAAATTGGCTCGAGACCGGGTCTCTTGTACTCGCCATCTGCTACTCATCGTACAAGGAGAAGCCAAAATTGAAACTATATGATTAGTGGGCGAGCCCCACGACGCTACTGTTTTACCAATTTACTGGCACTTAAATTGCAGCAATAATAAACTCGATTCCTCTTCATAATTTATGAATGTTTTAATGGCAGCAGTCAACCACATTGGACTGCTGGTTATTCGTTTCATGGCGCTATTTGAAGCACTAACCTGGCTTGTTTAACGACTGCAATCTTGCGAAAACATACGGTTTCAATTCTATTTTAAATCATGAAATGAAAATAGTAGAATTATATAACCCACATACGATTTCATATTATAGAGTTTTAGGATCCCGGACTTATAAAAGAAAATCAGGTTATTAGTGTACTGAGCTATGAACTTTGAAGTTAGAAAGGAAACAATATAAACATTAAATTTTGTTGTTGTTTTTTATGAAAACAATATTATTTTATTTGTTAGTAAATCACGTAAAACTTTCAAATTTAAAATTTTCAAGTGCTAAAGCTTGCACTAGCCGTTTAAATATTAATAATACAGCGGTTAGTGTGTATCACTAACGGATGATGGCGCCACCTGTGGCTAACAGGTAATATGCGGGAAAATGTCTACGATGTCTATGTTCAATAACTGCTGAGCTGGTGTTAGGTGATGCACGTCTGGGCGCGATTTCCGAAATGACGGGTGTTCAAATCCCCGGGTTACAATGGACCAGTTGATTTTTTTCCGTTTTCCAAAACATATAAAATTAAAGCGTGGCTGAAACTCTAAGAGATCTCGCGACTCCGCTTGTCCGGTTTAGATATTCATACACTTTTAAAACCCAAGCCACTAAAAGAGAACTTTATTTATAGCCAAATAAGTCTGAGCCGGGCGTATCGCGGCGCCTTAGGAGTCAGCGGCGCAAAGCGAATGCTCCGCTGGGCTGGCAGCACGGCTTAGCGCGCCGAGCAGTCGGAGCGGTCGCGGCGCCGAGCGAGCGAGCGGTTTGAGCCAAGCGAGCGGTTTGCGCTGAGCGAGCGACTTGAGCTGAGTGAGCTCTATGAAGCGTGCGGACACGGGAGATGCACGTCACTCGTAACAATAACTTGTATGACGGAAATAGAAAAGTATTAAGGCAGTTACAGTTTAGATTTTATTCGAGTGTGGAAGTTTGTCTTTGGAGAATTGTGCTTTACTTATGACTGGCTCGATGGCATTTGGTAGTGATTCTTGCAGCAGGTCGTGGGTTAATTTCTACCACAGACATTTTTTTGTGTGATGAACATCGGTGTTCGTCTGGCTGTGTAATTTATATAAAAACTCAAAAAATAAAGTATGTGATGTTTGCCTGATATTTATAATCATTATTCCTTAAACCTAAGAAAATACCGCATTAATTAAAATTATCCTTAAGTCCTTGCTGAAATTTCCTATAAATAATATCATTTATGTAATTTAGCTGCGATTTATGTGACCAACATTATTCAGCTCATAATATTAGGTACTGAATATGTAGCAATGGTATTCAATGAAATGGCTCTGATGTTCATGAATACAACACTTTTTTTACTAAAGCAAATTTTCCCTTTGGGTTTTCATGCATCAAAATATTATTTCTGACTCATATTACAAGTGTATACTTGGGGAAAACTACAGTTGTGCTAATTTACCGAGGTTACAGTACAAAGCAACGGTTTGCTTCAACTTTCCCAAAAGTTCAAATAAGGAGTTATTTTACAGAAAGCTTTATGCGTCGCTGTACTGTAGAAACGGCAAGCTCAGATTAACTTGAAGCCGATAAAGTTCCGGTCTCCAGTAATTCTATTTCGATAAATTCCAAATTCCATCCAATTTGTTCCATGACTGGCCATTTTATACGGAAATCGGTTAATTGTTACAGTTGTTGCAATCCTTTTTTTTTTCATCAATCACAATTGATGCTGGATCCAATCAACAATGGGTATATAGCCCTATTCACAGGCTATTATCAACATGAAAACGTTTGCAGATTTATAAACTACACTATCGAGGGAGGACACTATATTTTTGTAAGTACTCAAATGGTTTACTCAGTTATTTTATATCAATAGGAATATTGGGTAATATGGCTTAGTGCCAGGAACAATTGTAATCTGTTGAACATGGATACGAACTATTGTGCGAGTAAAATAAAGCAAAAATTTACCTTTTTTTGCAAAATACATTTCCATAAAAATTATATTCAATATATGTAATTATATTTCTAGGTTGTCATATTAATAACATTGACGCTATATTCCAGCGATTCATTATAATTCATTCAGTACTAACAGTGAATCTATACTAATATTATAAAGCTGAAGAGTTTGTTTGTTTGTTTGTTTGTTTGAACGCGCTAATCTCAGGAACTACTGGTTCGATTTGAAAAAATCTTTTTGCGTTGTATAGACCATTTATCGAGGAAGGCTTTAGGCTATATAACATCACGCTGCGACCAATAGGAGCAAAGATACAATGGAAAATGTGTAAAAAACGGGGGGAACGCGAACGAAGTCGCTGGCACAGCTAGTATGTAATAAATAGACCCAGCCCGAATTGTGTTATATAACGTAGTTCCTCCGATAGTCTTGGGAGACTATGGCATTGAAAGAGGAAACTAAATCCAAAGTAACTTTTACTCACTGAAGCGCTGTAAAGTAAAGAGTTATAAGAAATGAAACTAAACTCGGGTTAATTTTAAATGGAGTTAGTGTTGTTAAGTTGGCACCGGGCGAGGGGGCAGCTGTTACAGTGTGGAATACTTTTGTCTCTACCTGTAGCATTCGTTAAGTTATTACGTTTTTATTAATAGTTAAATTAAAACTTTGTCTTTCTTTTCAAATTAAAATATTTGTGTTGTGTAAGAAGCGAAAGTGGTGTGCCAGGATCGTAGCACATGGCCGGAAGTGATCTCTGCCTACCCCTCTGGGAAAAGGCGTGATTTTATGTATGTATGTAAATAGCTCAAAATAGCATTATAAGTAGACCTAGGAAAGTGGCACTGAAATTGGCTGTAGTGTTGGTAAATTGGCGACTATATTATTTTGGTAAGTAACTGAAAATATATGAAAGTAACGTATGGATTTAAATAAATAAATAATGTCACAAACGTATTAATATCTTTAAAAAATAGGTTTAAGTTCAAAAGTTCACTTTATCCAATGAAACATGGAGTTTAACATTACAATACGTGACACAAAGTTATTCGAAACAACGCCGGCGGCGTAACGGAAACTCCTATAATTATTAAAAGTGTCGCGGAGCCGAAAAGTTTCGTCTCCTGAATCTTTCTGATTTATACAAGGCAATAATCCCATTTGTACTGCCGATGGTATCTGCTAATTACCTGGGCGCGCGGGTAATTTGTCAACAGACGATTTAGTGCGCTACCGAGTCCGCGGCCGCCTTTGTCTTCAGCTCATTTCAGCGGAATGTAATGGAATCCATAAATTGCGTTTTTACTTTTATGTTTATTATGATGGTGGGCGTGTTCCGTTCGAACGTTTGGGAGTTTCTTATTTATTGCTTACTTACATACATATATGTATGGTAGCGCTCTTAATGTGCTCTGAATGTACGTAGGAAGATAAATACGAGGAAAATTAAGGTAACTTCCTTCTTAAAAATGCACCGGAAATATTTAACACTTTTTATGTAGCTATGTTTTTTATAACACAAGATCTTAACATTGGCGTACCTGTGAAACATACAATACTATCTTATATGACCAACTTTCTGTGCTAGAGTTAATCGGTTAGTGGTAAATCGTATATCTTCATGATTTTTAAAGTCTAATTTGCTCGGACTTGATGCCAATAAACATTTTCTTGCAGAGTTACAGGGTGAATGACCTCCAAAGTAGGCTTGTGAAGTATGCGATTTGTGTAACAATGTTCAACATGATATGAACATTATAATATACACAAATCGCAGCTATTTCTAAATAAACTTTATACCTGCCTTCATAATGAAATAAACCTGTCAAACCTTGGAAAAATATGATAAAAGCTGTATTGATCACTCGAATAAAGTGTTTACGCGATGCCTACGACTATGAAACGTGATGAAAATCTGCCGATGCTCCAAATTTTCCGAAACAAAAAAAAGCAATTTTCCATTGAACGGAAGAGGACAATGGGAAAATATTTTCAAGATTTTATTTTCCTTTTGAATCGTGAATCCGTGACGGGGTGACGTCATCAATTCGTTGGCAAAGTGTAAATAACGATAAGAGTTGAAACGGCTCGTAGCGAGAGAAACGAAACATTTATTATTTCGGAAAGAAATCACCAACTCATAAATTGGTTGGGACGAATATTAAAATTGTCCGAATTGTATTGTATCGGGTTTTGTTTTTTGAGCTGGACACTTTGATTTACGTCCATTTCGCAGATTTAATGCGTCCACGGCAGATATTTATTAATCGCGTGGATTTTCCTTTTTATTTTACGACATCGCCGGTAAGTGATTTTTATCCATAACGAAAGCTTTTCATCTGATCCATTCTCCATTTTACAATTTCCATAATAACGTTTCGACACAGTTTCTGTAGTTCAATAAGATTCGACTGCACTTTGATGCAGACGTTTACAAATACCGTATGGTTATGAATCAAATTGATGTCGGGGTTCGATAGCATCGGTATCGTAAAAACGAACGTAACAATATGTCGAAACACTCGGGAGCAAACGGGACTCTCAATATCTCAAGCTTCGCAGATCGCAGAAGCAAATACTAGGCAATAAGTAATATCTGCCTGCCCCAGGCGATGCGACTCGATTTGGGAACCTTACCCTATTGTCACAGGTTCTATTTTACAACGAGCTGTGGTGGGATTGAATGCAATATGCGGTGCTCTATGCCGTCGACGTAAGGGCTAATTCAGAATGGTTAGTGGGAATGTTGCATGTAAGGATTAGACGGTATCCAGGGGATGTGGTCAGGAACGGCAGCGGTACGCTGAGTGACGTTTTGATGCTATTTGTCAAGTGATATTACGATCAGACACACGTGTTTTGTATATGTAGTAAAAGCTTTTATTTGATCTGAACAGTCCTAGCGCCTAACCTTGTAATGTCTATCAAATTATTATTCGAATGACGGCTGTAATGGATAATGTTATTGTGTCTCAATTTCACAATTGGGCATTATATATTGGCACGTTGAATTGATTTGTAAAACGAATTTATATTCTAGAACGTAAAATTACGAATAAAATATTTTTTGCAATGTACTGGATGTTGTGGTGTGACGTCATATCACAACGTTCATTTTGTATGAAAAGTGCAAACGATCATAACTTTAGACACGTATAATTTTTTCAATTTTGGTTGTTTGTCGAAACTAAGTTACAATTTACACATGTCGATTCGGATTATCAAAAACTTCAAAGATACCTAACTATCTAAAATCATGAATATTCTCCATTGCTAGAAAGTGTACTAAGCGTACCTCATTGTTTTCTTTGTGTAATAAAATCAATACCAATCTCAATAAAGGGGGGAAGCAGAGAGGATTGAATAGCATAATGTTTGATAGATTTCAATTAGCTATATTGCACAATAATTGTCAGGTTATTTAATACGCTTTATTCGAAGTAGATTTACTCAAATAAAATTACACACCCACATTTAGTTCGAGTTGGCGTGTTCACACGAAACATGTAATCAAATAATTCATAAATTATGTGCTGAAACACATCTACAAATTGCTGTTCAATTATTTAAACTATTTATCAGATAATAAAGTCACGAGAGTATTGCAGACTGGCTCCACGCTAAGCTCGCTTCAACTACGCCATTTTGTAAACATATTATCCAAATATAGACAGACAGGCTTACGTTAATATATCCAAACTGATCTGAGCTAAAAGATCTACTTTGTATGCAAATAAAATAAAAGCAAAATCAGCCCATATACGTCTCCCCTGCTGGGGTACGGCGGGCCTACCCCAACCAAGGTTAATCAGGTCTTGTCAACCACGCTGGCCAAGTGCGGGTTAATCGACTTCACACACATCAGGATTTTTTCCCACGGTATATTCTTTAACCAATAGAGCGTCGTTTGTAGTACGTATAAGATTAAATATCTCGATGTTGAGTTTTAACTAGAAAGCTAAGAAAATAAAGAAAAAAAGTACCTACTATAGTATTGACGTCGTATCTGATCTAGCTTGGCACTCGGTCTTTCCCATGACAGTAAGCGTCCGGGCGATTAGAGCCTCACAGAGGAAGCGAACAATAGTTGTGCCGCAAAGAACTAGAACAATGCGAGCCCTTTGAAAGGTAAACACCGGTTCTGAGTCGCTGATCGTTTTTTAATCGCGAAAGAAATAAACACTCCGGGAGGACGGGGCTGGCGAACTAGACCGATGAAATAACCTCAGCGTCGTAGATGATAATACTTTAATCTGTAATAAATAATACTTTAAACTGGTATGGATTTCTACAGAATAGGCAAAGTTTGGGAACCTCCGGGAATAATTGGGGTTATTTGTTTTAATGTTGTATGTATTGATGTATTGCTGCATTCTAATTTGTAGTGTTCATTGGGCACATATTTATTTTATTTAAAAATATGATTTTTTAAAGTAGGCCGTAGAATGAAATAAAATCTACTACCAATGTTCAACTTTAAATACATAACTTTAAAAGTTTGCATTACTATTGCTCCGAAACAAATCATCACTGAAAATAGTTAGTAATATTTTTTTTTTTTTTTATAATAGGCAAACAAGATGACCACACTCCGCCTGATGGTAAGCGGTAGTGAGATCCAAATATGAGGTCGACAGGCACAATAGATCATATTGCGCCTGTCGCACTCACCCTGAAGGCCTGCTTAAATGCCGTTTCACGCCCCGCCTGAAGAGCCCGGGATCATAGGAGGGAGGGAAAACATGAGCTGGAAGGGCATTCCATGCCTTAATGGCACGGGGCAGAAATGAAGAGCTGAACCTCTTAGTCCGAGCCACCAGCGACTGCATTGTATGTGGATGGCAGCGCTGTCCTGCACGTGTCGTTCGGGAGTGGAAAGGGGAGGGAGGGATTAGCTGAAATAGCTCTTCAGAGCATTCCCCATTAAAGAGACGGTAGAGAACACTAAGACCGGCAATGTCTCCACGTAGTTGTAGAGGCTCCAGAGTTTCGGACACCTCTACATCACCGACAATACGGATAGCACGTCACGCTTTTTCTCATTAGCATTTTACAAATTGTACTGAGGTATTTTTTCTTAGTTTTAAAAATGTTACCAAAACCTTTGAACATCATAAACGTAACGTGTTAAATATTAATCACAGCTGTAACTAATATCAATTTAAGTTGCATATCTTAAAGTCAGTTCAAAGCACCTGATTCACAGTTAAATTATCGCAATTGAAAAGTCCCCGTCAACCCTACAAGGCACAAAGCATCTGCCTTCATTAGACTGAAGAACATCGATATCGTGAGATAACATCAATTACTTTAGAACGAGTGATCTCTTCCCCCCCCTCAGCCTTTGTTCCCGACTGGAAGATAGTCAGATATCTGCTACAGTTTCGCATTTACAATACGAGATTCTGTTTCGCGATCGAGGTCCTTTAAATTTAATGAGTGATTTCAACCATCTTAACTTACCTTTAAATTATATCTACCAACACGACTGTAGAGATACTGCAATGTTTACAGGCTGCTTTAAGAATCTTTCTAATCTTGAAATAAGTCTTTATGGGTCTTCACGCGATATTAGGAGTAGCAAAATTACATAGCTACTTACTGCCCGACGTTTCGACTGGGTTACACCAATCGTAGTCGCGAGCGAACTAAGTAGCTATGTAATTTTGCTACTCCTAATATCGCGTGAAGACCCATAAAGACTTATTTCAGTGTAATGGAACGCGAAAGTTTAAAATCTTTCTAATCTTCACTAGCACGCCAAACTAAGGAAAACATATATATTCGTAGTTGAGAAATCGCCAATCACCTCAATAGCTTTTATTGAGTGACAAAATGAAGAAACTATGACTCATTATTATTCTTAAACTACTGGCTTAAAGTGTACGTGTAGTTAAATAAACCGTGTTTGTTCAAGATTCTGGTTTTCTGGTTTTGGATAATCCAAAACGAGGTTAAAGAGGGTTGAAAATGGCCTGAACTACTTCGAGAAAAGCCGCGCCGTTTTTTTCTCGACTTGACGGAGGCACTGCCGTGCCCCCAGATAAGGGACCAAGTACGTTCTTTATTAGCTTTTGAATCCTACAACACAATGTAACGTGGATTTAAACTTGTATTTTTATACTAAATATTAGTCTTTATGGGTCTATACGCGTTATTAGGAGTAGCAAATTACATAGCTACTTACTGCCCGACGTTTCGACTGGGTTACACCAATCGTGGTCGCGAGCGAGTCAGTTATGTAATTTGCTACTCCTAATAACGCGTATAGACCCATAAAGACTAATATTTAGTGTAATGGAACGCGAAAGTCTAACATCTAGTATTTTTATAAACAAATTTCATACAATCCAACGTTAAAAGGTATCTTTGAAAAATGTTAAACATACCTATTATCAAACATCAAATCGTATTTTCATTTTATCCAGTTAAATATGCAAAACCATTTCATCTATATTTCGGATCGTATTTTGTTTTAATCAGGGCAAAAACGGGAAAAATTTATCCGTCCTCCCGTATCTACTGCAAATAACTACAATGCGAGTAACCTCGCCCGTACAATTTCGTTTTAGATAAAATTCAATATTTTCAAACCATTTACACAAAACCGTGTTTGCTGAACTGGGTTTTATTTGCGATGTACAAAATTAATTTGGTAATTTCCTGTTGCGAGGTTTACATCACCGCCCAATATCGTATTGGGTTTGTTTGTGGATTCGAACGCTGTTGTTAAACTGGCGCCGACGCCACAACGCGGTCAGCGACGATTTGATGATCAATTGTTCTTGTATCAGCTATTTCCTAACTGAAATTAATGTTCATACCAGTTGGTTATTTTACCTTCAGATAAAAGTAAAATAACAAATTGAATAGCCAATGGACTTCGTGGATCGACTATACAATTTATGATCATTTTTGCTTTTAGTTTGCATTACTGCATGATAGGTACAATAACGACTATTTGAATATTAATCAATATTTTTCCTAAATAAGATTTTAGACTTTCGCGTTCCATTACACTAAAATTAGTTTTTATGGGTCTACAGCGTTACACCAATCGTGAAGAAACGTCGGGCAGTAAGTAGTTATGTAATTTGCTACTCCTAATATCGCGTGTAGACCCATAAAGACTAATTTTTCCTATAGTTTGTCAAAATTTTCACGAAACTTGGTAGTTGAAACATTCGTGCCTAAAACAAATTCGTCTTGGGCCAGGTCAGCAAACCGGTAGAGGCGCTAACAGCGCATTCCGCCGCCGCCTCCCATTCGCTGAGGTTCAACCTGCAGGTATCTTTGCACAAATCAGCTGATTTACCGACTATGCCCAAGCTTTGTGTTGCACCTCTGTGCCGAACAAAAGGAATTGTAGTTTTGGACATTGAGAAAAACATTTTCGTTAATTTTGATGGTATTTAAAGTACAACTACATGTACGTTACGTGGACACGTGACTTTGAATAAAGAAAACGACGAATTACTTGCTCTTTCGTTTTGTTTCCAAGATTTTTTCAGGAATAAGTATGTTTGTATAATGTTAGAATGAGAAAAAATTAATAATATTTTGTGTTTTAAAAATGTGCTAACAAGACTTATGTATTGTATTTAACTTTACTTAAAGTGAAAAACTCTCGGATGACTATTAAAACAAATATTCGTAAATAAAATAGGAGAACTAAACATTATCAAAAGCTATCGCATCATCTATATATATATAAAAGGAAGTCGTGTTAGTTACACCACTTATAACTCAAGAACGGCAGTACAGATTTGGCTGAAAATTGGTAGGGAGGTAGCTTATAGCCAGGAGAAGGACATAGGATACTTTTTATCCCGTTTGACAGAGTTCCCGTGGGATTTGACATGAAACATCAGTCATTTTGTTAAACATTATTCCAATTATGAAGTCTTTTTTGACATTTCGAAGAACGTAACTCTGCACGTTTCATTTAAATGCAATGTAATATCTTTTTTTGTTTTGTGTACTATCCACATAGGTACGGTACGCTGTTTGCAACCGTTGAAACCTGTTTCTGTCAATACATTTTGGTTTTATGGTTCTAAAACGTGAACAATAATTTTGTGAGTCCTAGCTACCACTCTCCTCATTTGGCTAGAGCATTGCTTAGACAAAAAAAATTGGGCGAGTGAATCCTCTTTTAGTTGGCCGATTTGTAATGAAAAATTTTGTATGTTGTTTATCACCTATTAATCAGTAAACAATGTTAGGTTCTTTCCTGGGTATTAATCTAATCAATAACTAAGTTTAATAATATTTTATTTTCTAATAGGTAGTTTTTAAAATGTATGTGGCTTTATTTATTTCACCTGTAATTACTTTAAAAAATGCTTCCTAAAATCAAAATGCTGGCGAAAGTTACGATTCCACGCAGACGAAGTTGCGGGCACAGCTATCTTTAAAATAATACTTTAAACTGGTATGGGTTTCTACAGAATAGGCAAAGTTTAGGAACCGCTGGGAATAATTAGGGTTATTTGTTTTAATGTTGTATGTATTGATGTATTGCTGCATTCTAATTTGTAGTGTTCATTGGGCATATATTTATTCTATTTAAAAATATCATTTTTTAAAATAGGCCTTAGAATGAAATAAAATCAACTACCAATGTTCAACTCTAAATACATAACTTTAAAAGTTTGCATTACTATTGCTCCGAAACAAAGCATCACTGAAAATAGTTAGTAATATTTTTCTTTTTCTCATTAGCATTTTACAAATTGTACTGAGGTATTTTTTCTTAGTTTTAAAAATGTTACCAACCTTTGAACATCATAAACGTAACGTGTTGAATATTAATCACACTGTTACTAATATGAATTTAAGTTGCATATCTTAAAGTCAGTTCAAAGCACCTGATTCACAGTTGAATTATCGCAATTGAAAAGTCCCCGTCAACCCTACAAGACACAAAGCATCTGCCTTCATTAGACTGAAGAACATCAATATCGCGAGATAACATCAATTACTTTAGAACGAGTGATCTCTCCCCCCCCCCACCATCCTTTGTTCCCGACTCGAAGATAGTCAGATATCTGCTACAGTTTCGCATTTACAATACGAGATTCTGTTTCGCGATCGAGGTCCTTTAAATTTAATGAGTGATTTCAACCATCTTAACTTACCTATAAATTATATCTATCTAGAGATACTGCAATGTTTACAGGCTTCTTTAAGAATCTTTCTAATCTTCACTAGCACGCCGTACCAAGGAAAACATAATTATATATTCGTAGTTGAGAAATCGCCAATCACCTCAAAAGCTTTTAGAAATACATGGACAAAATAAAGAAACTATGACTCATTATTATTCTTAAACTACTGGCTTAAAGTGTAAGTGTAGTTAAAATATACCGTGTTTGTTCAAGATTCTGGTTTTCTGGTTTTGGATAATCCAAAACGAGGTTAAAGAGGGTTGAAAATGGCCTGAACTACTTCGAGAAAAGCTGTGACGTTTTTTGCTCGACTTGAAGGATGCACTGCCGTGCCCCCAGATAAGGGACCAAGTACGTTCTTTATTAGCTTTTTAATTCTACAACACACTGTAACGTGGATTTAAACTTTTATTTTTATAAACAAAGTTCATACAATCCAACGGTAAAAGGTATCTTTGAAAAATGATAAACATACCTATTTTCAAACATCAAATGGTACTTTCATTTTATCCAGTTAAATATGCAAAACCATTTCATCTATATTTCGGATCGTATTTTGTTTTTATCAGGGCAAAAACGGGAAAAATTTATCCGTCCTCCCGTATCTACTGCAAATAACTACAATGCGAGTAACCTCGTCCGTACAATTTCGTTTTAGATAAAATTCAATATTTTCAAACCATTTACACAAAACCGTGTTTGCTGAACTGGGTTTTATTTGCGATGTACAAAATTAATTTGGTAATTTCCTGTTGCGAGGTTTACATCACCGCCCAATATCGTATTGGGTTTGTTTGTGGATTCGAACGCTGTTGTTAAACTGGCGCCGACGCCACAACGCGGTCAGCGACTATTTGATGATCGATTGTTCTTGTATCAGCTATTTCCTAACTGAAATTAATGTTCATATCCGTTGGTTATTTTACCTTTGGATAAAAGTAAAATAACAAATTGAATAGCCAATGGACTTCGTGGATCGACTCTACGATTAATGATCATTTTTGCTTTTAGTTTGCATTACTGCCTATCATAGGTACAATAACAACTATTTGAATATTAATCAATATTTTTCCTATATAAGATTTTAGACTTTCGCGTTCCATTACACTAAAATTAGTCTTTATGGGTCTACAGGGTTACACCAAACGTGGTCGCGAGCAACCACGATTGGTTTAACCCAGTCGAAACGTCGGGCAGTAAGTAGTTATGTAATTTGCTACTCCTAATATCGCGTGTAGACCCATAAAGACTAATTTTTCCTATAGTTTGTCAAAATTTTCACGAAAGTTGTAAGTTGAAACATTCGTGTCTAAAACAAATTCGTCTTGCGCCAGGTCAGCAAACCGGCAGAGGCGCTAACAGCGCATTCCGCCGCCGCCTCCCATTCGCTGAGGTTCAACCTGCAGGTATCTTTGCACTGATCAGCTGATTTACCGACTATGCCCAAGCTTTGTGTTGCACCTCTGTGCCGAGCAAAGGGAATTGTAGTTTTGGATAGACATTGAGGAAAACATTTTCGTTAATTTTAATGGTATTTAAAGTACTTGACATGTACGTAACGTGCACACGTAATTTGAATAAAGAAAGCAACGAATTACTTGCTGCTGAGATTAGTTTCTAAGATCTTATCAAGAATTTGTTTAAGTACAATGTTGGAATGAGAAAAATTAAATAATATTTTGTGTTTTTAAAAATGTGCTAACAAGACTTATGTATTGTGTTATAGCTTTACTTAAAGTGAAAAACTCTCGGATGACTATTAAGACAAATATTCGTAAATAAAATAGGAGAACTAAACATTATCAAAAGCTATCGCATCATATTCACATAATTATCTAAAATATACACATAAACACAAAACAGCTCCTGTGCTACCGTTAATTGCCCGGCAAATAGCCCCATCAATAGCATTTCATTAGCTACCGAGTTAACAACTCCGTATTAACATATTTAACGTCACAAACAGACGCTAGAGATGGGCAAATACTGGATAAAACTAGACTCGTAATCTATGTAAATCGAAATAGTTGCTATGAATTAAAAGTTTCGTTTTTATTTGTTTTCATTGTACAGAAAACAACATGAGAGTCTCGCAATCATATTATATTTTGATGCAACTAATAAGTTGTATTTAATTAAATATTACACATAAACATTTACTTCTCATATAATTCTATATTTATCGATATTTTTACTCGGAAAGGACTGTAATAGAGTTAACTAAATAAAACTGCAACTTTGACTAGAATTCGAGTAGACCATCACGCGGAATTGTGGCCATTTCGCGCCCTCCCAGGCACGTTCGCAAATTATCCGAGTCAATAATAGCACCCCATTTGTCGTCCTTTTAATTATGTACCGCGTATGAACTCCTATTACTCGCATTTCCCGCGGGACGAAGGATTACGTGGATTAAGCGCGTATGTGTTAAGTTAAATCGATCAAGTTAGATTATTCGACTGTGAAAATTAAATTGCATTGAAAAAAAATGTTTAGATTTATCTTTATCACTTTATTCGAAATAGATGCGATCAAGTACGTGATTATAAAATGTCTAGAGGTTAGGCGTCAAGGTGATGAAATGTTTTTCTTTAATTCATACTTTTACAATATTTAGATATAACTCATTGCAGAAAATAAAATAAATGAAGGCCCGTCTGCCAAGAAGGGATTTCTACATGTATTTTTGTAAGTAATTAACAGATCATTTAATAAAAGTATATAAAATGTAAGATGAAAAGAGTTTACTTCAGATTCAGATAAAACTTCACAATGAATGTAGTGTTTTTGAATTCCAAAAAAAAAATTAGAACTGAGGCAGTATTTTAATCCTTAAAGAATAAGCTGTGTATATGACTGAAACTATTTATGTGTTTGTTAAAGTCTTTGCAATTCCTAAAATCAATGTTAATTGGTTTTAGTTAATTAATAATCTTCTTGTAAAAACAATTTTTTCCGTTTATTTTAGTTAAAATAATAAATTTATTTTCAACTAGATGCCAATAAATAGTAAAGTTTTGATTATAATATGATGTCATATGGAAATCAATATAATGATATAAGCCAATCTTAGCTTGAGTAAATATTAGTTCACTGGAATTAAATTAAGTAGTTACTTGCACATTTGATAATACATTTTGCCCAACAGCAGTGTTCTTTAAAGCAAGCCAATTTGGGCAAAGTCAAAGTCAAAGTCAAAATTTCTTTATTTATATAGGCATTCACATGCACTTATAAATCGTCATTGTATTAAATAAATAAGTAATTCTACCACCGGTTCGGAAAGCCGATTCTATCGAGAAGACACCGGCAAGAAACTCGATAGTTACTCTTTTTAAACGATTATCACATAAACTTGTTAAATATAATTGCCATGTCGTACAGTTTGAGTATGTCACAGTATCAAAGAGAGAAAAAAAAACTTATACTACAATTACTGTTAATAATAAAAAAATAGAAAAAAAAAAAGGTAAGATCGAACAGTCCAGGGCCCAAGAGTAGCACCTAAACAAAACAAATCAATAAAATAACTACAACAATTCCAACCTGCATGACATAGCTTACATAGAGTAGAATCTTAATACTATATGACTGTATTACAACAATAAATTAAAATACATTATTTATAAAAAAAAATATTAATAACAACAAAAGTTCATAAAAAATGTCAATGATTAAAATAATTTATATATTAGAAAATTTTTATTGCAAATTTCAAATTTTAGTTAACGCAATTTGTCCAAGCATTTTTATCATTAAAATAGTCTTCTACTTTATAGTAGCTCTTCAAAATAAGACCCTTCTTAATACATTCTTTGAATTTTTGCAAAGGTAATTTAGTAATACTTACAGGTAACTTATTGAACATTTTTACTCCTAGTCCAACAAAGGAGCTATTAACTTTATTAAGTCTGAAATGTGAAATAGCAAGTTTATGCTTATTTCTAGTATTGAATCGGTGAGTATCTGATTTTTTAGGAATGTATTGTATATTTTTATACACATACATTAAGCAGTCTAGAATGTACTGAGAGGCCATTGTGAGAATATTATACTCTTTAAAACGATCTCTGAGGGAATCGCGTGGTTTGAGTTTGTAGATGGCCCTTATTGCTCTTTTCTGGACTACAAAGATACTATCAATATCAGCTGCTGATCCCCATAAAAGCATGCCGTAGGATAGAATACTGTGGAAGTAGCTGAAATAAACTAATCTTGCCGTTTCAACATCAGTCAATTGTCTAATTTTTCTTACAGCATATGCAGCAGAACTAAGTCTTCCTGCCAGGGTACCAATATGAGGTCCCCATTGCAATTTGGAATCTAGAGTGATTCCAAGGAACACCGTTGAGTTTAGGACTTCAATGGGTTCATTGTTCATTATGATTTTAGTATTGACTTGCTTTACATTAGGCATTGAAAATTTTACACATTTGGTTTTTTTGGCGTTCAACATAAGATTATTAGTAGTAAACCAGTGCAAGACTCGTGAGAGGGCTTTGTTTAGGTCGTCAACATTTTCTTGCTGTCTATCAATCTTAAAAGAAGTGATGTATCATCTGCAAACAAACTATCTCACATGTGTCTTCAGTAAAGAACGGAAGATCATTAATATAAATAATAAATAATAGAGGTCCTAATATCGAGCCCTGGGGCACTCTATATAACTAACGGGGCGCCGGAAGAACTAGCCCCATTTACATTGACTTTTTGGGTTCTGCCAGTCAGGTAAGACTGAATTAGACTAAGTGCATTTTCTGAGATGCCATAATGGCGTAATTTGAGTAGAAGAGTTTGATGATTAACGCAGTCAAACGCCTTGGATAGATCGCAGAATGCCTATGGCATCTTGTTTTCTTTCCCATGCATAAAAACATGTTTTATAAGAGCAACACCAGCATCTGTGGTGGATTTACCTTTAGTGAATCCATATTGGTTTTTATTTAACAAATTGTTTAAATTAAAATGGCAAAGCAGTTGACTAAATACAATTTTTTCAAAAATTTTACTAAATGCTGGTAGTAAGGATATGGGTCTGAAATTAGATGGGTCACTGTCATCGCCTGATTTGAACAAAGGAATGATTTTGGTTGACTTCATCAGATCAGGAAAATGACCTTCATTAATACATTTGTTGAATATCATCGCCAATAGTGGAGCAACTGTATATATTATATTTTTTAACACGTCCACTGAGAGTCCCCATAGATCCTCTGACTTTTTTAAGTTGAGTTCTTTAAACGCCACAATTACTTGAGCATTAATGTAAGCAAAATTGAAAGAAGATGTGCATTCACTTACATGGGACTTTAAAAGTGAATGAGCAAGAGCCGGACTGGAAGACAAACTACTTGTCGTTGTTACAGCTATGTTGGAGAAAAATGATTGAAATGCATTTGCTATATCAGCATCAGAATCTAATATAATATCATTCACTTTCAGGGAGATCTTGTGATTTTGTGTTTTGTTTTTACAAGTCTCTTTATTGATGATTTGCCAGGTTGCCTTGGTTTTGTTAGTGGCTTTATTTATTTTATCTTTAAGATAGAGCGACTTAGCTATTGTACACAATTTTTTAAAAATCTTGGAATAATTCCTAATATAGTCCGTAAGAGACGGATCTTTAGAGTAGGCCTTGAGATCATAAAGCTCAAAAAGCCTCCGTCTACTTGTGAAAATTCCTGTTGTAGCCCAATCACTAAATTTAATTTTTGAGCTATTAATTTTAATTTCCTTTTTAGTGAATATCCCATTAAACTCTTTTTCTACAACATTAAATAACTTTTCGTATAACTCATTACTATTTAGGTTAGGTAGAATGTTCATTAAATAAACTTTATGGCTAATATTATCTTTGAACTTTTCTATACGACTAGTAGTTATTGGTCTGCAAGTTATGACACATAGGGAGTCCAGTGATACTCAAATGCAGCCATTTGACCACAGTGGTCAGAGTTAATAAAATTTATTATAGATTTATCTTTACAGAACAGTTACAAAAATATTATCTATACATGTTGCTGAGGTAGGAGTAATGCGAGTTGGTTCATTAAAAATTTGAGTTAAGTTAAAAGATTTAAAAAGATTTAAGAACCTTATGGAGTTCATTGATTTTTCTAAGATATTTATATTAAAATCTCCACATACAACTACCTTTTTTATTGCTGGCACATGCTTTCCTTAAAGCTTCCTCCATAGTCTCCTCAAATAAGAAATAGTTAGCTAATGGAGGCCTATATACACAAATAATAATACATTGTTCTAATTCTACACAAGACAGCTCAATTGTACGTTCAATGGACAATGATACAATGTCTCGACGCTCTTACATTTAAGCGAATTTTTAGTAAAAATGAGTGACCTCTCTAATTACTGTTTTTCTAATGAAAGAGCTACTGACTATATAATTATCAATACTAACGATTAATTCATGTTGTCTCCAGCCAATGTTCAGTGAGACATAACACATGGACATTATTTTCGTTTAAAAAAGTTCTAACTCTAATTCTTTGCCAGATAAACCCTGTATATTCTGGTGTATTATTTTAAGATTATTAGGCTTCTCCTTTGTCATTGAATGGCTAGAGACGTCCTCTATTGTCTTACATTTAAATTTAAATTATTTGGAACAAATTCCAAAGTCTTAATATATAAATTAAGTAAATTATTTACATTATATGCTAACAATGATGTTAGCTGTTTTTTTATTTTAAAAGGCAAATAAAAGGTTTTGCCAGTCAACAAAAACTTATTATCTATAAACTTATTTGTGTCAAAAAACACAAAGTGGTCGCTATGACTATGGGATAAATTATATAATTGTGTATTCAATATGTGAATACTGTTATTTTGTTCCATTGAGTAACATTTAGAGAAAGGAATAGCACACAGGATCACTTTTTTAACATTTAGTGCTAAAAAGTTTTGAAAATGCATATAATATATCTTTTTTACAAAATATTTTGACCATCACCTATCATTAATATAATTATAGAATTTTTATTATAGTTGGAATTAAGTATATATTTTTATGATTTCTTTAAATGTGTTATTAGGGTAGCAATGATTTACCACACTGCAATTTAATTTAGTTGTTAATAGTGAACCAAATCCTACCTAATTGATCAGAAAATAATAATATATTGCCTCTTTGTTTTATTTTATTATTAGAGACAGATGTGCATGTGGCTGTTATACTGCTGGTATCTAGTGCTTTTCCATTTTCTTTGCTAATAAGTGGCTGGTCAGAGGGACCAGAGTCTAAGACACAACTCTGCTGTTGAATAAGCACATTTGCTGCTAATATGTGCTCATGGATTTGAGCTTGAGCAGACTTATATTTGTCAGTCATGCTTTCTAGATTTTTGTGAAGCCGTGAAATATTTTCATTTAACTCTGTTGTGTCATTTTCATACCTACATCTACTGTTTTCTAATTTTTTACTATAAAGCTCTAGGCTGTCTAATAAATCAGCCCGTTGCTTTCTTAAGGCCACATTTTTGTAAAAAAAATTCTGACGTTTAATAAGTTTGACAGTTTTTTTTATATATTTGTTATTTTTATATACTTCTTCAACTTATTCCTACTGTTAAAACTAAAACTAGGCACACTATTAACTTGGTCTAAACAATCCGCTACAGGAGGGCAAGAGACAATATGGGCTGCCGGAGACCCGATAAGTTCTTCATACAAGCTCTGCGTATTGGTTAAGTCTTGACTGCGGATGTCCTCCTCATACTGCTGTATGGTCTTATTGGCATCGCGGAGATCCACCTCCAGGTCATGGATGCGCTCCAGGGTCCGCTCATATACATCACTGCACTGGTCAAAGTTTTTGACTGTGCCGAGAAGCTGGTCCCGTTGATCACTTACATCCATAAGTTGTTCATGGAGTTTCGATAGTTCAAGCTTGAGCTGTGTATTAGAATGAAGGATCTTCAAGGATTCCTCCTCATTTTCCTCGCGTTCCTGAAGAAGTTGCTGGTTGTCCTTCTTCAATTGCTCTATTTCCTTGAGTGCCCGTCTGAGTTTCATGTCCAAGTCTTGTGTTGTAGCCTTCCGGGTCATCATATTTGTTTTTTTTTTTTCTTATGTCCTTTCCTGAAATTGTTTAAGGTAGTTGTGTATAATAGATGTGTAGACAATACTTAGCTATAGGTTGCAATTATAGAAATTACAACAAACAAAGATCAAATTCAAAAATGTCTTACTATAGGTTAAATTACACAAAAAAATTATGCAAATAAAATCTGTAGGTAGGTAATGTGTAAGATTGTTATTATTGTCTTAATTTACAGATAAGTTATATAGTGGATGTGTAGTATGTGTTTGTGTAAGGCAGGAGGTTGATAAATCTCAACTTTACTTCACTCTCGTCAAGCAAAGAGAGCCACAACAGTGCCGGTGTCTATGATATTAGGCGAATCTCGCGTATAGGCGAAAAACACAATATCACTTGTTTGTAGTGTGTAGGCCTGTTGTTATATGTCATGTAAGGAAGGTTAAATGGAATAAAAAACAAGTACTCCCCCGGTTTAGGTGTGTAGAAGTCCACTGTTTGATCGCTGGATCGCCGTTAAATTTCGAAACGCAACGAAGATTTTGCTAAACTGGCACTTTGTTGTTGCGAACACTTTCACTTATAGCTTAACATTAACTAAGTATAATTAAAGCGAATTTAGTAATTATTTGTCACTTAAAACAATTTATTTTAAATAATTAAAATCAGCTGTGACATTTGACGTCTACTTTGGCCAGTGTTGCCAGCCAAAAAAAGGGCGAGTTCTGTAAACAGCAAACGCCAAATGTTATCCTTCCAATTTTCCGAAACTGCAATCATATCAGATAATAGTGCTGCGATAACAAAACTATTACGCGAGTGCCTCCCCTGTGTTACGAAAACAAGAGGTAGGTATCGTGTGACCCTTTAAATTTTGTTTGTATCTCGCGCCATCGCAACTGTCAGACCGGAAGTGGCGAAGTTGCCCGCTTCCGTCACTATGACAAAATCTTCAAACGAGAGATTTATGTGTTTGTTTATCAGTGGAACGTGAGTCTAGTTTAGATAACTAAGTCAAATAATACTTAAAAATCCAATTTAATATGATATAATTGATATTAAAAGAAAAAGGTTGACAGATTCGTAGAATGTCATTTTCACGTTCAGCTTCAGAAAATAGGATATAATAAATAAATAAATATTACACAACATCACATACATTGATCTGATCCCGTGGTAAGTAGCTTAAGCACTTGTGTTACGGAAATCAGGATCAACAGTGGATACACAAATAAACTTAAATATATTTAATAATACACCCAGACACGGAACAAACACCGATGTTCGTCACACAAATATTTGTCCCGAGTGGGAATCGAACCCACGACTCTTGGAACCGTAGGTTTTGAACCTGAGTCACTAACCGAGTTCCACCGAGCCAGTCAAATAATGCTTTATCATTCTATTGAAAAAAAGTGGCCAGTCAAATAGCATGTAGTAAGAGTCTGATAATTCTCATTATTTTCGTCTTTAACATGACGAATTTATCTACTCCTTACGGAGTTTCTAGTATGCCTGGCGCTCCTTCGTTACATTCAATCCCGAGTTTCCGATCCTCCCTGCACCAAAGCTTTGCTTCAGACCATGGTGGGTTGGTTGGTTATAACATAACAACCACGTTAGTGTTCTACGAGTACGGTATATAACCTCAAGCCCAATTTGTACAGTGAACGAACCCTAAGTCCACATGTAATTTTAATTTTAACCACTCTAAAGCTATTTGTCTGATGTTTTATACGAAATATCGTTTTACGGAGCATAAAAGTTTTACGATTGGTTATTATTACTTATGCTAATATTAACCAGGGATATAAAAATCTTAATGCTAGATATCAAAACCGTTCTCGTTGGAAATGGCTTCTCGTACTGAAATTTATATTGAAGAAGCATAATGAAACTGGTTAAATAAAAGATTTGCCAAACTGTTTATAGCTGTTATTAGGTAGTAGTGGTAGTTTGGATTCCATATTCATAAAAATATCAATAGCTCAAAATTATATGGAATTTATAAGGGAAACATGAACAGTTGATTTCAACGAGAGAATATGCTAAGCCTTGATCCGTTCCTTAAACCCCTATGACCTGATAATAATATCTCAATAGTTGGAAAGTAAAGGCTTATATTTTAAGTATGTTTCAACGTTAAAGTAATTTACAAACTACATTTACTGATGTAGCTTTTGATAACCATAAATAAACTAAGCAGCAAATAGAAAACCCTTACGTAAAATTTGTTTAAACAACTAAAAACACAAACAAAAAAGTTTACATTCACCGAACTCGAAAATACACGAGCAAAGTTAGTATTGGAAGCGTGTAGCAAACTTTGACCGCCCATATTTCTGTATATTTGTCTGTAGCACAAAGCTTGTATCTCGATTTACTTTATTCATTCGTGAAAGAGTAGCAATAAAGTGAAATATATCGAGGGTTCGCATAAAAATATTGTGTTAGGATGGGATAACTTTATTATAGGACGATACGGACCTTCGCCGGTCAAAGTCGAAATATGAGAATGGGTGGGTAATGCGGTTTCGGTTTATGTGGGTCAGTGCGTGTAGAGTTCGTGTTGGACACACGGACAGATTATCTGACTGTCGCTGATGTAACGGACTTAGGGGCGCTTCGGCGCGCGCTCTCCTGGGACGCTCAACATCCCACTAATCCACGTCTTAAAATAGCAAATATAGCTAACTGCCTAGAGTTTCGATAGAACTGGTTCTAGTCACGTGGTGGCTGGGCTAGCATAACCTCAAACTTTTGACGTTAGAAATCTTTTTAGTCATATAATTAAATACTAACCGAAATGACTGTGTGATTATCAACAATGAATCAGATATAGTCAGGGTCATAAAATTTTATAAGTTAGTACTGGTTTCCCGATGTATACTCGCCGTACACCGGCGGCTGCCAGTGAGAACAAACAAAAAAGAGTCATAAGAACAGCTGAGCATGCCCTTATCAACCGTCATTCGAGCTGTTGAAAACAAAAGTTCGTTAGACAATATCCTGAGGCAGCTCTTAAGTTATTCGTGGCTGGCGGTGTAATTGGCGCCGAGTCGAAGCTCTACGCCCGTAATGACCGCGGACGAGGGTCCCTCCAGCCTCCCGATAGCCGATGCCGGATGGAGCCGTGTGATCTTTTCCGAAGAGGCTGAGCGGGCCATTCTTGAAGCACGTTTTGGTGTGTTTGTTTTTGTTTTATACAAAGGGGAGGGAGAGAATAAGAAATGGGTCGCGTGAAAATGGTAGCGAAGTGGCGTTGGTAAAGTCAACGGTCCCATTGCATCAGCAATAATATAAATATCCAGTTTGCATATATCAAAATAATATGGGTTTTTATTAAAAATTCTAATTCTATATAGATATTTAAGATACCAAGCAATACTTACCCAACAGCTGAGTATAAAGCCTAGATAAATACTTTAAAAAGTTAAATAATATTTTTGTCCGGATATATCATAGCTAGGATGTAGGTATTATGAAATGCAAAAAGTAATTCAATCGACTAGGCTGTTCAGGTAACTAATTCTAGCCTTATTTCCCATGAAATAGGCCTGGTTTGCTACAAAAGTCAATACGCAATTGATACAGAAAGAAAAAAGTTAACTCTAAAGAGGACTTTCCCATTTGCATTGTCAACTGAAATGTATTGTGCGGTAGAAAAAGAGGAGGACTCAAGCCACCATTTGTGAGGGTTACGAAATAGCTTTAGACAGATTTTCCTCGTAGTCATTAGAGGCGCATGATAGGGTTCGCTCGGGGACGGTCATCAATATCGATTGTTTTAACTAATTGGTTTTGTTGAGTTTACCTGATCCCGATTTTTAAGTAATTGAATCAGTTTCGAGAATTTTACGAGTAACTCTTCGGCCAAAAAAAAATCGACGGTTGTTTATTGTATCGGGAGTTGGGAATTTTAAATTGATTTTTTAATTGATTCATTAAAATTTTTCAGCATACAGTTAAGAAATTTGATGTTATTAAAATAACTTTATTATTACCAAAATATTTTCCCTGATAAAATATTGTGCTGTATTATACCGAGATCAACTACTATTATGTAAGACTACATAACAGGTCTACAGAATTAAGCCACCATAAATCCAAATATTATTCGTAGAATACGATAACCTTATGGAAATATAACATTATTTGCTAATGATCAGGCAACTTTGATATCACCATGCATGAAAAACTTTGAGGAAAACACTGAATACTTTTGCTAATAACTCATAGTTCCGGGAAAACAAGCAAATATAACTGTGCGTAGAGCCAAAGGATCCATGACCCAATAAATCATAATATTCATAATTGTAACAATCCATTACGAAAGCCGCCGGCTACGCGCCGCTCTCCGCGCTGCGAAGGGAGATGGCTTCACTGTCAAGGTCAGCATTTACATAAAAATTGTTTCAATGCGATGATGCGAAGTCGTGTCGTGGAAACGTTTCGTATTTGGCACAGTTGATAGTATATTTATTCAGCATTATAATATACTTGTACTTCATGAAAATGTTTTATGAATCGTATTGGTTTTAATATAGTTACCTCATGTGATGTGCCTCCGTTTTAGAATGAATGAAAGACTTACCTGAAAAGAGAAATAAAATTAGTATTAGCAGATGCCCTGATATTAGAATGTTGTATATTACATTATGTCTGGTAATCATAAATAATGATAGAAGATGAAAGGACCTTCGTAACGTCTGGTATATGAATATAAGTACAAAATAATACTTCTCAAACAGCTTCCATAAAATATTTATTAGTTTTTTTGCTTGACTTAATATTAGGCCGAAATCCATAACCAACTAGCCACAACAGCTCCAGTGAAAAAACAAAACAAAAGTACATTTCCTAGTGGAGCCATTACTTCCCGGCCGTGTGTCATCTTGTCCCGCAACTTCCCAATCGTCCAGCCGCATTTATCGCCGAAACATTTGACGTCGCCGGTTGCATCGACACCGATGTAGGTTACAAGTACAGGGCTGCACCCGACCGGGTCGCAGCTATCGATTGCGGGCCGCGCAGCCGCCGTCGCCGCCCTACGGCTAGAGATGAGCGCCCAAGGAGAATGAGGATCGAGTCATTCGAATGATTCGACACTCGGATTCGATGGTTGGTCTTTGTTTCGAGTTGTTTTGTGGGTTATGGTTTCTTTACCTACCCGATGCAGCGCGTTGTGTTTAAGGAGTAGCTGTATTGTATATTAGTATGTTATCTGTAGAGGTGCCAAATGTATTTGGAAAACATTGTTTCACTCCGATATTGAAAAAATATGTAAATAATAAAATAAACTTCACGGTTGAGTTACCTTTAGAGGTGAGAGCTATCTGCTCCCCGCAAGTCCGGTGAAGATGACGAGCCTACTCCAAGCTATCGTAGTATGTCAGTTAGGAAAAAAAAGTAGATTACCTTAAAACATTTTCTGAACAATTATTTACTAAAACATGTTCCTGTTTATTTTTCGCGACTACCGCGACTATTTTACCTGAGAGAGAGATTTTCTTTTTGTGAGATCAGTCAGAAAATCTCATGAAAGAATAAAAAAACAAAGAAGTAGGTGATACGATAATTAAATAGCTCGCTATCGAGCAAACTCGCGCCTAGCATCTCTACTGCCCGCTCTACATCGCTCGTTTACTTCACATCTCTAACGGTAAGTTCGTATCGAAGGGGTAATGGATGGCTCGCGACTCTGCGATAGGACATGGCTGATCTCGAGATGAGGGTAACGCAATTACGTCGCGCCGCAAACGGGGTTAGCGAAGAATTAGTCGAGATAAGTCGTATAGAAAGGACTTAGGATCTTATGTTTAGAATCGAGGTCAACCCTCAAATTTTATAGGGACATGTACCGCGTTTTGCATATTATCTGAAGTTATATTGGCATTTGCTTCTGGCTATCATAATCTTATGATGCTGAGCTGATGATGGAAGGTCAACTCCTTAATAGTTATGAGTAAAAGAATAATTATTTCAATACTGTATACAAATTAAGACTACTAGTTATAATATCAGTAGCATTACAGGTGAGCTAAACTATTAGGTTGACCAGTCTAGGATCTGATGATGGGATCCAGGAGAAATCGAGGGCAACCCTCAAATTTTATAGGCACATGTACCGCGTTTTACATATTTTCTGAAGTTATATTGGCATTGCTTCTTGCAATAATAATGTTATGATGCTGAGCTGATGATGGAAGGTCAACTCCTTAATTGTTTGGAGTAAAATGATAATTCTTTCAATACTGTATACATATTAAGACTACTAGTTATAATATCAGTAGTATTACAGGTGAGCTGAACTAATAGGGTGAAAAAAAATATGTAACACTAAAAAGTATGAAAAAAATTGTAAACAAAAAAAAACCGCCTTCAAAAACCCGACTCACTAAAAATTACAAAATAATATAATACGAACATTTATAATAATCATCTGGGTATGAATTTTATATGTTGTTGAAGAGCGAGGTGCCAATCAAAATTTTGAGGAAAATGAAGCTAATTCTGTGCTTGTCTGTATGAAATATAAACGGCACCGCCTTCAACAACATATAAAATTCATACCCAGATGATTATTATAAATGTTCGTATTATATTATTTTGTAATTTTTAGTGAGTCGGGTTTTTGAAGGCGGTTTTTTTTTTGTTTACAATTTTTTATTGTTGGCATATCGTATTATGATAAAAGTAGGTACTCATCGTCCATTAACGCTCTGCAAAATGGATAATTAGGATATGAAAATGGATTCAGAATTTTTTTGCTAGTACTTTTAAGCCAATTTAGGGTATTTTTGTTAATGTTATTTATTTCTTATTTTTAATGCATTAGATATTTTACTTTATATCCCATAATTCCCATAATTAGAATATAAATGAAAATATCTAATGTATTAAATAATCAGGATAATCGGAGTAACCAAAGCAACTTGTAGAAAGGTTCTAGAGTGGTAATGGCGTCATAGATTGGCAGACACAGCGTAGTAAAGTGAAAGTTGACGTCATGGTTAAACCTTCTGAGTTAAAAGGTTTCCGATTACCGCTCAACACAATTCGGGAATGACAAATTCATGTACTTACTCACATCAGGATCACGTGACTTAGCAAGTCGTTTGATACCAGCTCTACTTGGTGCTGTGCAATACTTTTGTCTTCATGTTGGTTCATCTTCCGGTTCCGGTTAACTGCCTCGTTGGTCTATTGGTAGCATGCGCTGCTTAAGGACCGAGAGGTCGGGCAAAATTTGTGTGAGTTTTTCTGTATAAAAATTACTCACCCCGGAGTTAGGAAGTCGGCGGTTGAACGCCCGTGCTTCGGTAAGCACGTTAAGTCGGTGGTCCTGCGCCTGATCTCTCATCGGTCATGTCGGATTGCCGTCTCACCGAACTATGAGAGTAAGGGGACAGACATTGCTCTTGTGTTGCGCGCACACTTGTGCACTATAATATGACCTACGCACATGGCTGATCTCAATTGAGATTGGCCGCCATGGCCGAAGTCGGTCGGACGACTTATTATCAACTTCTGGTTACTTCTGTACTTTTCTTGGCTAATAAACCGTTCCGTGGACGCGCCCTATTGATTCCACTACAATTTATGCCGATTCAGTGGCGGCTTTAAATTGCCGACTTGCGGCCGAATAAATCCTTCTGCGGCACATAAATTTTAATGGAAACTGTGCCAATGAGATATTTAATGGAGAATTGTCGGCCGGTATAAATTCGGCATATTGCGATTATTATAGCTAATGGCGCTTGAGGTAGGCCGGACGAGGGATCGGGCCCGACTAGACGGGGCCAACAAAAGGCGGATCAATCGCGTGGTTAAGACAATTTCTTGACATTTAAATAGATATTAATAAACTTGAACTTGTGTTAAGAAAAGGACGCAGAGGTCGCTGACATAGTAATATCCAATGGAATTCAATAATCACTTCAATAGATTACGTGCACCCATTGTATTATGAGCGCGTAGGTAATCTATTGATCTGATTGATGACTGATGAATTCATAATTACAAAGATAAAATAAATTTGGCAAAAATATGAATTTATGTCAAAATAATCGTCATATATCAATAAAATTTTGACACTTGGTATTTATGCAATATTGGTGAATTAAGATTTTCACCAATATTGCATAAATACCAAGTGAAAAAAGTTGAAAAAAAAATATGCAATATTTTTTTAGATCGCCTCCCGACTTACTTAACCAGCTCTAATCCGCCAAACATAACAAACTAAGTTGTAGACAAACATTCAAAGAAAAAGATAACATCGTTACCCCGATCCGGAGATTAAAAAGTTAGGCGGGTTATTACAAACGGCACAAAGAAACAAACTCGCATCAAAACCGCGCGAACGCAACTCGCACACCGCAGGTTTATTACCGACCCGAATCCCGCCGGCGAAACATTTCGACGAACATCGTTCACTTTCATTTCGAGTGAGACCCGAAAAATGCCGACAGCGGATTTTTAACTCGGCGAGTTGCGGAAAAGGCTCATTACCCCCCACATGAGGGGTAATATGGGAGGGAACGTACTGTGCCGGAGATTCGCTGATAAAAACAACGATAGCGCTTCAAACCACCAGTACTAATGAGTATATTTAATAATGCCGTCTCGTTGTTTTACGCAGTGTATAGCTACTAACAACTAACAGGTATAATTGATGAAATGTAATCAGTTTAGTTTAGCCTTAATCTCAATACACGCGACTTTATAATTATTTATTCAATTTACCATCCACTTGATTTCAATTACTTTAATAATAATTGCCGACAACAGTTACCCACAAACCATATTAAACTGTATTAAACATTATCATCGGATTCGATAAATTAATCAACGTTTTACACAGGTGAGCGATGTAGTTGCAAATCTTTACTTCCCCGAATGAAGAAATCAAATATTTGATGTGCAGTCTGCAGTTGTAATCAAAGCGCGAATGTATCTGCCTATGCTGTCGGTGCTTTCAATGTAACCAATACCTGCTATTTACTATTTACCTACTTCCACCGAAAGAGTCGGACTAGTTTCGGTCCCGCGCGTCCCGTCAATGCTCCCGTATAAATCTCGGGATCCTCAAGGGCTACGTAATTTAATGCCCGGCGGCGGGCGGCCGAAGGCGGGCGGCCGACGGCGGCACCTTATCGGACGCAGATTGATTGAACCCCTGTTGTCGTGTAATTGTTGTCTAATAGATGGATTTGACAAGCATGACCTTGACCGGTCCGGAGACACATCGACAGATCTTTGTCGACTTCCGTTGAGTACTTGATTGCTGTTTGTTTTGATTGACATTACATACATACATAAAATCACGCCTTTCCCAGAGGGGTAGGCAGCCATGCTAATATTTTATAGAATATCTTAAATTGAAATGAAACTTAACAGCTGGCAAAATATTTTAATTAAATCTAGAATGATAAAATATTATTGAGATTTAAATTTGTTTTTTTCGCAGAAGTGAAATAGTGTATTTTCTTGGTACAGTTATAACAATTTCGTTTAATGTTCAAATGTTTAATTGCTCTTGGTACTACATCTTACAGATATATGATGTTAAGGTGAATATAATCCAAAAAGTTTAAATCAACGTTAGGTACCACAATGAAACAAAGAACATGACCGAATAGTGCTATTTAAAATTCGGGCGTTTCGTGGTATTAAATTAAAATAGTTCAAATGAGTTCTACTTAAGGACAGATCCATATTGGCTAACAAACCAACAAACTTTTCCATCCACCTATCTTGCTAGATAAAGCTTTTTTATGTGTCCCAACAGGCTGTAACAGGGAATAGTGCGACGAACAAATTTGATTTACACGCTCCGCCCGCCAAAGACGCGCAAACACGATAGTTTGCGCCGGAGTCCCGGCACAAAGGGACATTAGGTCCCGATCGGGCGGGACAAAGGGACATTACGTCCCGATCGGGCGGGACAAAGGCACATTAGGGGCCGATCGAGCCGCAGATGCCGCCGGCTTCCGCGGGAGGCCGGGGCGGTTTGAAACTAATTACAGAAGCCAGCAGGATTCTGTCTGAAGCAGCGTATTGGCATTTACATTCTCCTCCAAGTGTCTGACTGTCTCTCTGGTATATTAGTAACAAGCATCTTGCGAGTTAAACAGACTGAACGTCCTAGTTTGTCCAATACCTTTGTGTCTAGCTGCAACTGCTTGGTAATTGCGAGCTTGAAATTCCTTTGTCATTAAATTTGGTTTTGTAAGAAATTTGACTGACCTTGAAATGATCGTTGACCCTAAATTCAATCTATGGATTTATTGAAAAATAACATTATAATAATAATTGAGGAGATGATTTCGGAGAGTTCATAAAATGTAATGTCTTCGTTAATTAATTAATTAACAAAAAAATTGATTCTGTTGGGTAATGTTGAAAAAGGATTTCAAAGAATTCTCCTAATTAAAATTCGTATTTTTTGTAACAAATCAAAAGAATGCCTGGTGGTTATTGTTTCATAAAAATTCAGTCTTATTTGCAACTGAAGCTTCACGACCCGTGCTCTAATTGTAAAATGAGAAAATAAATTATCATACTCATTTAAACACAATTAAATTCACCTAGAAACGTTCTGTTGCCCGTATTTCACAACGGCAGTTGTTTTGTACAATATCTTAAGGGCCAATCTGAGAGCTCGGTCTATAAGGCCAATAATAATGGCGATATCTGTCAAAGGACGAGAGGGGGGAGGGTGAGGCCTCCCGGAGGGAGACACTCAAATCATTATTGTGCCAGGAAACCGGAAGGGAAACCTTTTGTACATGTGTTTCTGGTGTATATCAATATTTCGATATTGAAGATTGATAATGTTTTTGGCTGTTTAACAAAAATTGTTCGGTGAAATATTTCAATTTAGGCTTACGAAACAAAGGTTTTCATGCTTATTTTAGGCAATATTTTTAGCAAACTTTTATGTTTCGTCTCATAATATAAAATTACAATATGATTTAAGGTGGCGAGGAAGTGAGTGCTCTACAATAGTTTTGGAGAAAAATCAACTGAAGGGAAGTTTCCAAATGAAAAAAGGGTACGTAAGTGTTTTTTAACAAGCCTTGGTTAACAGGCAATGCCATGTATTTATAAATAATGACTTATAACAACAAACCTGTTTCTTAAGGAGGCATTAAGCTTAAGTAACCAGAAATGACTTGGACCATACATCAAGTTAAACCATTTAAAGCGTACCCCCCAAGAGATACGATGGTTAATCAATGCCCAAACGCAAAGCATACGTCCTTCTATTAGCTCTAACCCTCTCAATGACAACCCCCCCCCCCTCCTATGTCAGGTTCTAAATAAGCTCTTAATTTTAACGTTTAAAGTTTCCTTGTTAGCGCCGGGCAAATTGCCAATTTGCACTGTATTATCAATGCAGCATCCAAACTCATCTCACTCACTCAAATTAGCTTTGTGACGCGGTTTGGGAGAGGTGAGCTTTTTATTGTGGTACGTACGGGTTAATGTATAATGACACTGTTTCGTTTGCTGGTTTTAATTATGTGATAAATAAAAAAGTTGATGTTTTTTAATTAAACGTCATTACGTTTGTAGTCAACTCGCGAACTCAGCACGGGATAATGATATCTACTACGTTTTATTAAATAAATTTGTATTACTATATTTACTTTTTTTTAGTGTTAGTGATTTTTAGCGTGTTTTTAGTTCGAGTAACAACCAAAAATGTACGAACCGAACAGTACCCAAGAACAGTGGTAACATTGTATAATTTTTTTCTTAAAATTATAAATCAGAAAGATATGGTTCCAAGAGCAATTAAACGTTTGAGCTTTAAACTAAATTATTTCTCGTCTGCGAAAAAATATATTGGGAAAAATTTTAAACATTTCATGATAAAACAATTTCTTTTTTTTTTTTTTTTTATAATAGGCAAACAAGATGACCACACTCCGCCTGATGGTAAGCGGTAGTGAGATCCAAATATGAGGTCGACAGGCACAATAGATCATATTGCGCCTGTCACACTCACCCTGAAGGCCTGCTTAAATGCCGTTTCACGCCCCGCCTGAAGAGCCCGGGATCATAGGAGGGAGGGAAAACATGAGCTGGAAGGGCATTCCATGCCTTAATGGCACGGGGCAGAAATGAAGAGCTGAACCTCTTAGTCCGAGCCACCAGCGACTGCATTGTATGTGGATGGCAGCGCTGTCCTGCACGTGTCGTTCGGGAGTGGAAAGGGGAGGGAGGGATTAGCTGAAATAGCTCTTCAGAGCATTCCCCATTAAAGAGACGGTAGAGAACACTAAGACCGGCAATGTCTCTACGTAGTTGTAGAGGCTCCAGAGTTTCGGACACCTCTACATCACCGACAATACGGATAGCACGTCGCTGCAACCTATCGAGAGCGTCGAGCAAGTATTTTGCGGAGCCATCCCAGAGGTGACAGCAATATTCCACACATGGGCGAACTTGTGCCTTATAAAGAAGGCAGAGCTGCACCGGTGTGAAAAATCGCCGCACTCTGTTCAGGATCCCCAGTTTGCGGGAGGCTGTTCTAATGACGCTCTCGATGTAATCCCGCTGGTTCAGGTCGCGGCGAACATCTATGCCAAGGATGCTAAGGCTATCCTGTATTGGTAAGGGGGTGCTCTGAAGAGTAGGATGGGAAAGGAAAGGAGACACTTTACTAGAAAAAACACACACCTGTGTCTTCTTGGCATTGAACTCGACAAGATTGCATGAGCCCCATTCGGAAATGCGGTCCAAGACCCCGTCAAGCTCGGCGACAAGAAGGTTCCTCTTTTCCTCGGTTTCGGTCTGCTTTACCCCAGGTCTTCCAAAATAACGTGCGTGGACAGTGCTGTCATCTGCATAGCAATGAATGTTGCCTAGTGACAACATGTCATTGATATGCAGCAGAAACAATGTCGGCGACAGAACGGAACCTTGAGGTACACCAAAAATCAAATTTCGTCAAAAATATTTCACTAATTGTTAAGTTTAAATTCAAATCGTGGAGAAATGTTATAAAATATTTCGACATAATTATCCGTAGAAAATTACTCATATTTTTTAAATAGTGATCCAGTGGAATTGCAAAATATTCCTTTTTATAACACCTATTCTATTGTATCAAAAAGGCGCACCTAGTATTTTAGTACGTTTGTTTGTTCGAGCGGCCCGAACTCGAGCAATAACACCGTTTTCCAATCCTCGCACCTCACAAGCGAAGCGAATTGGGAATTGGCAAACTTGCCCAGTAATTTACACAAAGTAGGTGGGTAACTCGCGCTAGTGGGGCGGCCGGTGCAAACGGGGCACAAAACATAACTTCCCGTGAAACCAATAAGTTGTTTTGGAGTTGCAAAGAGTTGCTCTGCTGCCCTGGTTCCCAATCGGGCGGTGGGCCGTAACAGAGCAGAGCAAGGTCGTAAAACAAGTCAAATTTTAAATGAAACGATCATAACTGTACGTAAATTACAAACTCGTAAATTTTGTGATTCTTATGAACTAAATTTTATAACTCTAGGAAAAAAGTTACATACTGTAAATTATTATTCCGTTTGTTATCAGAAAAATAGTAGAAAGAGTCTTCTTATACCTGATAAGTAAAACGATTTGGGACAAGTAAATTTGGCGTGTTTCTTGAAATCTTGATGGATGAATCAATGTCACTTTTTTGCGACACTCTATATATAAAAAGATTGAGAACCGCAGCCACCGGGTGAAATTCCAATTTGTATCGACGGCATAAATTACGAAACCCCTTCCGTGGGGGAGGTAACGGATTGACTTTATTATTTTTGAGTTACGACTGGCAACTTGCCGTATTAATTTAATTCTTGACGAGATTGCTTTTTCTTTTGGTAATTGGTAATTATTTAAATTGAACAAAGTGGTAAGTCAATAGTGACAATACTGGGAACTTGTAAATAAATTGGATGCTGGTGTTTCATCCTCATTATAGTACTTCTGTAGTTTATTACGTTACATAAAATGTAATATCTGAACTACTCTATGTAGATTTTTTTATACAGGGCTAACAAGATGACCTCACTCCACCTGATGGTAATCGGTAGTGAGACCAAATGTGAGATCGACAGGCACAATAGACCATATTGAGCCTGTCGCACTTACCCTGAAGAGCCCGGGATCATAGGATGGAGGGAAAACATGACCTGGACATGCAATCCATGCCTTAATGATACGTGGCAGAAAATACGAACTAAACCTTTTGGTCCGAGCCACCAGCATTGGATGGCATTGGATGTAAATTATAGTAACATTATGTTATAATATGTCGAGCAGTTTAAGCACGGTTATTATATTACCGTGGTATTACACGGTTATTATATTATATTACCGTTAAGGAACCGATCTCAAATCTGATCACCCAATAATATCCTTTTATAAAAACGTGTTAAATGATTAGAATTCAATTATGTAAAAGTTTAACTTATGTATGAGAAAATAGATAGGCAAAGATTATTGCTAAAAAACCCAAACTGTCCATCGGCGTGTTGATATCTGAAAAAAAAAGCGAATATAATATTTCGCTCGATTTTAGGCTCAGTAGCGGTACCATGAGTTGGCTATCGAAAACTTACGTGCGCTAAAATCCTATTGAATTGTTTTTTTCATACGACCGATTTTAGTTCTTAACGTAACCACCAGGGGCGCTGTGCAAGTTTTTCATAGACATATTTACGTAGGCGATATCGAGTCTGTCACTTTAAAACTCATGGTAGCGCTACAGGACCGTCCTGTGTAGAAACGTGTGTAAAAGTACGTCAGTCCTTTGACACTTATTGTGTGGTCTGGTGACAAACGGCGAGCCTGGGAGGTAATGAGAGGCTGACCCGCCTCGCCAGAGGGGGAGGGCCGCCTGACTAGCCTTTTTAATCTGCCTAAGTTTTCTCTACCCTCTACGGTATATCAGCGGCTTTAAATTATCGTGGCATAAGATTATATTTCTTTGAAATGCAATCTCAAACAGTGTTCATAATGATAACCTTTAAAAATACATGAGTAGTAAATCTAATGTAAAATATACATTAATCAATCATCTCATCTTTCTCTCACAAGTTATGGAGGGATATCCAAATGATCCATGTAATCATGATCTATTTCCTTTGTTTACTATTCATTCTAAAACATTCCAAGACAAGCCGAGACAAAGTAAACACTGAAAAGACAGAGCCCCACATCAAAAGCCTCCTAAGACTAAGCTTCATCCCAAACGACGTCACAAACGGCATCAAGCTCGTGACGTCACAATTACTCGCGTCACGGGCACAGATAATTTAATTTGCGCACCGCAGTTTATGGCGCGGAAAGATATTCGGAACGGCACAGAACGCTGCGAAACGCGCTTATGACCCGTACGCGACAATCTTAATGCGCCGAAATTAATCTAAATAGCCCAATTTTTAAGTTAAGCGCGCTTATTTATGAGGCAGTTCGAGGAAAAACTGCCGTTTTCGCCGCGTATATCCGCTGAGACACAACCTAATTTGACAGTGTGAAGTCATTATGTGCGCTGTTGTAAATTGTTCCCAAAAAGAAATACATTTCGGAAACAACTTATTGCTATAGCATCACATAGGTAGGTATCTATTTCACATCCTACCAATATTGTACGTTAAACTAAACTTTGTTTCTAAGCTCACAATAAATATAATACCTTGGCTACAATTAATTAATATGTAGTACATAGTATAGTATGTTATGCAAAATACAACGACAACTAACTTTACGAGTATGAACGAACTTGAAATTAAACTTATTGCTAATTCTATTAACATACCAGTCCATTCGAATAGTATATCAAAGAATCCCTTTGTACTCTCGTAGAATCAGTCAACATCAGACCTAACTTTATTCTAAATGGTAACTTACTCGAAACTATGTTTCGTACTTAAGGTATTTTGTTTTAATCAAACTATGTTTCTACAACCGAATTATGTTGAGAGTAGAGCTAGTAGTAGGTAGATTTCGGGACAGCGAAAAGCTTTTCAAAGTGTTATAAGAAAATACATTCATATTCTTAACGTAGAGAGGAATTAGTTGGACATAGATAAATGTATGTTTAAGTTTGGAAACAAAACACCAATTTAGTGTTTACAGGACATAAATTATTCGTAACAAGTGTAAGAGCTGAAGAAAGATAACTCCAGATCCCCTAAAACGAAACGAATGGCGGCTTGAATGCATTACACAATTAGGTATTAGGTAAGTACATCAAAATAAGACAAGTACCGTCTTTATAGCAGCCATTACGCCGCGGCACATCCGAACGTTACGATACATGAGCGCAAATGTTGGAACCAATAGCAAACTTTAAGTACTTACATACTACTACTTATTTATATTACTTGTTGAGTTTTTATTACAGGGTTGATCTGTATATTGTAATACTTACGTCAAGGCAATTTGGAATTCTTATCCTACCAACATAGGAAACGTAAACCTACAAGACGCAAAACCACTATTTTTTTAGATATGATTCCGGAATTAGGAACATATTGGATACCTTGCGTTTAATTGAGAAACAGAAACATGATAAAAGTTAGTTGTAAGTGCTATAGATTGAAAACACCAAGATATTAATGATGTAATATGAATGTGAGAACAAAAATAATAATGACTGAAAGTGAAAAAGAGAAAGCAAATTTGAGATACACTTACGAAGATAGTCTTTGTTCAGAAAAGTTTTACGTAAATAGCACTAATTATTTCGGCTACATAAGGCGTTAACAGGTTAGGCTGATGTTGCCTTGATGATTGCAAAATGTGGTAATAGCTTCAAGCTGCAAATTGATTCGGGATGAGCTTCCCAGCACTGTCCACGGCCAACGTTGGCCGCCACTGGCAGCGTGCCCAACTCATTTCATTGCTCATTTGCCGAATCGAGGGCTGGTTTACGGCGGCGGCGGGAGCAAGCACCTCTTACTCCTAATCTTTATGTGCGAATAAAAGGAAGCTCTAAACGTGCCGAATAAATGTGAACATTACCGAGATGGCGGCATTACTATGCATCGAATCGGCCTTAGCGTGACGGATCGCCGCTGTAGTTAAAACACGGGATAAAACACGGTTATGGGAAAGGATGGGCCGTTAATAGGCCGTTTTACGACGTCCTCACTGAAAAACTTTACGGTAATTTTTCGGAATGAAAAGTCAAGACAATGTATGGCCCTTTAAATCGCCGTATATGGTATTCGGCTGTAATTTAAATACGTACTTTATTTCGAAAGCTCATTTTAAAGGATCTTTTTTCCAAAATGACGAACATAAAGTTAATTTCATGCTACTCATCCAATGATGTAAAATGTGAAATAATTGTTCACTAGTGAGGAGTTACTTGTTAATCCAAAAATAATAATCTTTGAGCCAAAATACGTCGTTGCGAAAGCATCTTTTCAGATCTCCTAAATGATAGAGCTGTAGGTTGACATTAACAGGTGCTCCCGATTCAAAAATGTATATCAAAACCTTTTCAAATGCCGAAAAAAATCACTGAAACCGCTCAGCAACGTCTTTTAAGGCCGCAAAGAAAAAAATCCGCTCTCCACATTTTCCAAGCAAGTCGTTTAAACATTTCAGCGGCGCATCCCACGCGGCCTCCACATTGCAATTAATATAAAAAAGCCTTTCGACCTCCTAATGTGGAATGAATTGCTGGCCGAGCCACTCCCATACACTGACCTCCCAGCTGTATCTTATAACCTTTACTGCTCTCAACTTAGAGTCCACATTCGGTTGAACGTGGGTCTTAGACCCTGGCTGCTATGTGGCCGTCTTCACTCCATTGCAGAAGCATTTTTATTATTGTAATTTGGATTTCCTATTCCAAGTCGCGTAGGGCGGGACGCGTTTCTTATAAGTAATCTGTATTTGCTGGAGGCTTTTGTGGGATAGTTTTGGATGGTGGGAAATGTTATTCTTTTCGTGAAACTACGTTGTCTTTAATAGGGCTTTTCATGTAGCGCTTATGTGAATAAATTATTCTGTGAAAATTAACAACTTAATAAATAAATAAATAAATAAATATCTGGGACATTTCCACACACGGTCATCTGACCCCAAACTAAGCAGAGCTTGTACTATGGGCGTCATAGATATTTATAAATACATACTTAAATACATAATCACACCCAGACACGGAACAAACACCGATGTTCGTCACACAAATATTTGCCCCGAGTGGGAATCGAACCCACGACTCTTGGAACTGTTGTCAGTGAACCTGGGTCACTAACCACTGTTCCGCCGAGCCAGTCGACCCCCTGCCCCCAGTGGGGGTATTTGTTTTCAAAAGCATGTTTTTATCAATAAATATCTATTTTAAACTGATTTTGGATCAAAATATCATAAGAGTACTCAAAAGTTTAATTCTTATACATAAAAGTAAATACGAGTTGAGGATTTAATGAACGTTAGAAGCCTCTAAGGCATTGACATTAATAGTGCCTATTCGCTGATCGTCAAAAATGGAACCACGCGATTAAAAAAATCTTTGCGCATTCAGCATTCGTGACGCAACCAGCAAAGTTCAATGACCAACAGACTAATTAGCTAAGTGTGATCCTGTCTATAACGGCCGCTTTTTGTTTTTGTTTCAACCCCCTCCCCCAGTGGGGGCACAGGGAGATAAAGAGGTGCCTGCGTTTGAAATAATTCCGTAATATTTGCTTCACGGCAACTTTCAATTTGTTTAGGACAGTGGATTGGTGACGCAATTTATTTTTTTAATTGGAAAGTCTGGGTTTTGACGGTGTGATAAATAGTTGGTTGGTGTTTAGAGATTCGTCGTAGTAAATTTGAACGTTGAAGTTCTTAGTCGTTTAATATCATGACCATTTTGACGTAATAGGAATAGTCTCATTATAAGAAGAAACATGGTGGTTTATCTCGGCTTTTAGCCTACATTTAAGACATATTGCTTTTTGAAATCATAGCAAAAGTATGTTAGATAAGGTAATTATTGTGGCCTCATAACGTTCGTCTCGTACAGCTTTGAATTAGGTTTGATTGTCATCGAAGATAAATTGCTCATAATTGGACTACCGAGCTCTAACTTCAGTCAACTATGCCAACTTATTATGCAAACCGTGCCAAAATACGGAAAACTGCGTCAAGCGAACTAAGCTAGCCTTCACTCTGCAAACCAATCAATACAAAGCACTCCACTCAATGATCAAAAGCAATAAGTATTATCTCAGTTGTAACGGTGATATTGGGACGTTAATTACAAATCTATAGAGGCCCTGAAGCTTCAATATTGAATGTCAAATCCTACATTCCACTGTTAATGGCTGAGCAAACAGATAGCGAATGGAACGTAACACCGAGCACTAAGGTTGCTAATGGCTCGGCAGAGTAGGTATTATGTATGTAGATGTGCGGTCCTATTGTGTGTCTGTCACCGCAAGCAGGCATCGCTGCTCCGTACTGACCTAATATTTCCTAATCACTTTAATATTACGATATCTAACTTAACGATTATACTGGGTCCTTTTTTCTTTGTGGATTGTCTCATTACTGATGAAATATGGATAAGAAAATAACAAAATGTACGGAATATTTTACATTATTTTATTGTTCTGTTCATTTCGTGTGCTACTTCCATTCGAGCAATCAAAGATATTTATTCTTATCGTGTTACATAAAGCGACATTCTAGATATTATACAGTACATATTGTCTAATCCTATTATATTTTTCTATGAGTGAGTACCTAGTCCATAAATTTTTGCTGAAAACATAGTTTCTTTAAATTGCTATTAAGGGTAATAGTATGCTTTATTTAAATGTAAGAAGTTGTTTTTCCCCGACTAGTCCTAAAGCAGCAGTAGATTTAAGTATACTAAGTGTATTTCGCGCGACTTTGTTCCCTTCGTTTAATAATTCACGAGCAGGTGAACGGCTCTTGCCTCTTTTAAGATATTACACACCCTTTCAAGCCTTCACGAGTGCTGACCTCGAAGGAAATGAAGGGACCCTTTATAATGGAATCAGTTAGATGTGCATTCGATCAAGAGTACTTTTTGAAATAATATTTATGACGATAAAGATAAAAATACTCGTAGGATAAAGAAAACAATGGTTTTTGCAATTTTTTTTTAGGTACGTATGTTTAATTTATGTAAAATGAGTTTAATATGGGTTAACACTAGTTTTAAAACACCATTTTGATATGTGTCAAGAAAAAATTTAAAATCTCCTGAAAAAACTTGAGTCGTCCCCTACTTGTATAAAATATCAATCAACTCCACTGTACGTGACAATTTTGTTGAAAACGAAGCCACCGTAGATTACCTCTTTAATGACCTGACGCGCCATTGTATCACAGAATAAAACACAATTAAGATAAGAAGGAAAACATTCCTAATTGACTCTCGTTATCACCCCAATTAGCCGAAGAACCCCTACCATCCTTCAGGCCATAAGAACGCCTGCCGTATTTACAAGGTTCTTACATAACAAAATCACACTTAACATTATTACGCGATAGTTCGCGGAGGAAACTAACAGATAAATCGGCTGTTAACGTTGTTATTTTGTTATTTTATTGCGAGTCCAAGCAATGGATGAGGAGGCAGCGGTAAATCTATTTCGAGTGAGAACGCGGCAAGTTGAATGTAAGTCTAGCCTAAGACGGTGTTATATATAAAAAAAGCCAAAATTTTCCGTCAATTCTGAAATAAGTAGCATACACGTGTTTCGGATATGGAACTATCAAAAGCATTCTATATCTCTGATGAGCTTAAACAAAGCTGGTTAATGGATCGGATGGAAATCCGTTTTTGTGATATGCTTGGTGTTTGGTGCCCCTGTATTTTCAAGGAAAAGCAGATGGATGTGAAAGAAACGAAAGTGGTGCCGACCGGAGCACATGGCAGGAAGTTATCTCTACCTACCCGTCTGGGATAAAGGCGTGACTTTATGTATGTATTTTCAACTCCAGTCGATATTCAAATATCAAGCCAATTGTTATATCAATTTCTAGTACAAACCGTACAAAATAATATATTTTTAAAACCATTAGTACCTAATACGAATGATAAATTGAATGAATGACCGTTAAAAACGTTTTGGACATGTCCCCTTAAAATATGTCTCGTGCTTGCCGCTAAAGAGCAATTAATGCGTTTATCGCTAGTTTATACAAACAGTCGGAACGCAATTTAAGCACACAGGAAACGGGTAATCGTGATAGGCGGGGCTAATTGCCGAAGTCGCGGGGTAATTAGGGAGTGGGTCTGAGTCGGCACGCGGCCAGCGGCTGGTGAAGGGTGTATGAGCATCAATTTGTCGGGGTAATTTGAAGGTTTTCAATTGTGTTTTACTAGAGACATCATGCAAATTTGAAAATCAGGAAAATCTTCCTTCTTAAGCGGTCCGTTGAGAAGGTGCAATGTTTGAATTTAAGTTCATTTTTAGTAAAACTAGTATTTTTTATTTTATTTTTTTTTATTTTATTTTATTTCTTACTGGCAGAACCTTGTGAAAGAAGAGATTCATGTTATGATCGAGGTCACAAATGTTACCCTGCATAAGTTGATAAATATGAGAATTTTTGAGGAAACCTAGGTCTATGTAAATTTAAAATTTTTAAATGCTGAAGCTTGCCATCACGCCAGGCCTGGTGTGATGGTAATGCACGTCTGGGCGCGATTCCTAGAAGGACGGGTGTTCGAGTCCCCGGGCCGCGGTAATGTTGTTGAATGTTTTCCGTTTTTACAACCTAGGTCGCCCAATTTCATAAAAATCTCACATGTTCGCAAGATAACTTAGCCGCAAGAAGTCATGTTCAAATAAACATTTTCTTAACTTACCCCACTCTATCAAAGAAAGTGAAAAGCCTCACTTAAACAAACATGAGAAAGCCGATGTTTGTTATCACAATACTTCCGCTGTGGTTAATCTCGTGAAGTGTTTTATATGACGAAAAGCTCCAAGCTTCAACTCGATATTAGATGCGTGTTTTGGGTACGAAGTGCTTTGTTACAAAAAAATTACCCAAAGGAGCCGAATGTTTATCATAGTGGGATTTTATTCGGGTCTTCAGTATTTGATGGCCGAATTGTGTAGAAGTGGAAAATGTCATATCATAATCATATGTGGAAGGAATAACTGGTTATTGAGACTATATCGTAAAAGACAAATTGGGATTCCAAAAATATGTTAACAAGAATGAATAATTTAAAGCTACCGTGAAAATAAAATAATAATTTAGTAAATTCTAATCTTCAAATGTTTTTCTTTCACAGGTAAAAAAATACTAGTTTTACTAAAAAATAACTTAAATTCAAACATTGCACCTTCTCAACGGACCGCTTAATTACGTGGTTGTCAAATGGGAATTAATACAATGTTTTGAGCAGTTCCAACATTACCGCCGGTCTCGGGTGTTGTAGTGTTTTATGTGTCCCCACGGACAATGCCGGGGCTACAGGTAATTAAGTATTTTTGATGTATAAACAGAATTCAAATTGTAAAATTGTAGAACTGGACGAAAGGGAGTTGAGTAAATATCCTTACTAATCCTTACTAATATTATAAATGCGAAAGTAACTCTGTCTGTCTGTCTGTCTGTCTGTCTGTCTGTTACGCTTTCACGCATAAAGTACTGAACCGATTTAAACGAAATTTGGTACAGACATAGTCTAGAGCCTAGAAACGGTTATAGGCTACTTTTTAACCGACTGCGCTATAAAGAAGTAATGTTTTAGCCGTTAAACATCTCTACGCGGACGAAGTCGTCACAGCCACTGGACGGATCGAGATGAAATTTAGCATGCAGGTAGATGTTATGACGTAAGCATCCGTTAGGACAGGATTTCCCGAAATTCCCACGGGAACGGGAAATAACGGGAAAATCCTTTTGTATGAAAAATACTAACCGCATAAGTTAGACGCTTGAAATTTGACATGCAGGTACCTTAATAAATTAAAAGCTTAGTTGCAACAGGATATTGTAAAATTCCCACGGGAACGGGAGTAATAGGATAAAAACTGTTGTATGAAAAAATCTAAACCGCGATATAGATAGACGATTGAGATTTGGCATGCAGGTACCCTAATGAACGTTAGGCTTACTTCCAACGCGATATTACAAAATTCCCATGGGAACGGGAGTTATTGGGAAAAAACTTCTGTATGTAAAATCCCTTACGGGGTTGAAATAATATTATATAGAGATAAAGATATACCCGAAGCGAAGCGAGGGCGGGTCGCTAGTCCTTTATATTTTGCCTGGGTGTAAATTAGAAAAATAGTGATGATAAACAATTCGAGTTTCAAAAAATAGCAAAAACTATTTCTATCAATCAAAATTTCAACGCACATCGTTCCAACGCTACAAACCAAATTGGCGCTACCAAGCTAATCTTTGCAATGCACCCATATTTCCATTCTCATGCAAAATTAACAGCTGGACCGAGCTGGACTACAAAGGTTAATTTAATCAAAATGTTTGACCAAACGCCGGCATGTATTATCCCGAGTGCAAATGCGAGGGTTGTATTTGCATAGCTCACCTGTAACGGCTCCAAGTGCGGCCCTGAACTCTTGGCTTTCGTTTAATTTCGCTGCGCAAACAGATAGCGGCTAAGTGCCGAATGCATAGAACTGTGCGCAAACAAAAATACACTTAGATAGGGCTGGTACCCGTAAAAAAAGCGTCAATGGTCGAGAGGTTAGGGTCGTTGCTTGCGAGAGGTCGCCAGTTCAAACCCCGCCACGTACAACCAATTTTCAAATTTGAAATTCATATGTAAGATTATAAGACGGTTTAACGGTGAAGGTGAACATTGTGAGGAAACTGCACTACTACGAAGAAATTCTTGGGTTGTGTACTTAGACAACCAGCAAAGCACTTGACCAGCGTGGTAGACTAAGGCCTTAACACCCTAATTTAGGGTAGGCCCATGCCCCAGCAGTGGGGACATATATGAGCAGATGATGATGATGATGATGAGGGTCGACACTACGAAGAATTTAATCAGAATTCAGAATATCTACTTTTAGTTGTGTTGTAGGAGTTAGGAATTTAATAATTGAATGGAATAAAAAAGGAATAGTTAGACCATCGGATGAATATCATCAAATTAATGATTGGACATGGTTCGATGTTAAACTTTTTAGTATTTTTTTATGCTGCATACGTTATCGTGATTTGAATGTACAATGACGTTTGTTGCGTTGCGACACGCAATTGATATTAATTGCATTTCATTGTAGTAGCGAGAGAAGTTTTGCACATGTTAACTTAATTTGGCATAATTTCATATTAACATTTGTAATAAGATTCATTTGAGTATTGTTCGAAATACATGCGTCCATCGCCGTTTGTTACAAAATAATAATATACCTATACCGTGAAATTTTAGTGGTTGTTTTCTCGTAGCAGAACGATTTTCTTTCAGTAGTACTAACGAATCATGCTTGTTATTTCGTGAAAAAATAACCATTTTCTTTTTCAATTTTGAAAAAATAATCATCCAACTCGAAAGCGTGAGAAGCTATAGTTTTGAAGTGACGGAATCAGGTACTTGTCGCTTGAAATTGATGATTAAAACTGCAGAAGCCCTACGCTCTAAGTAATAAAGTGGTTCGAGCGTGCTTTCGAGTTTCGTTTATTCCTTTCGTATCGGTAGTTTTTGGTTTGATTAAAAAAAATTGCTCAAATCTATTTTACTACTAAGGTAGAATAATTTAACTGAGGGAAATTAGTATGGGAGAACTTTTACGTTTATAGATTTTTATAAAACGTGGTATGGAGGTAGTTGGCTATTTTAATACATCATTGCTACTAAAACCCATTAATACACGGACAAAGTCGCGGGCGGCCGCTAGTATTAATAAAAAATAAACCACCACAACCACAAACACAATACGGTAGCCCTATCAAAACCAATAGCTGACAAATGGCAGCAGCAACCCAAATCGAGTCGTATTACCGCCCCCCAAGATTTGTTTCTGCGCGGCCGCTACGGATATTGGTTATTCCCGAAGATAAAGCGAAGTGTTTACGTGTCTGCGAAGTGGCGTTTGTTTTCTCTTTGGCATTAATTTCCTGAACGCACTTCGTAGGAGCTTCGCCGCAGCGCGAAGCATGGCGGTTCCGTACGAAAATACAATGAATGAAATGAGGAATTACTCTCTTACAGTGGCAATTCGTTTTAGTCTACATTGTTTGAGCACTTTTATAGCTGCGTGTAGATACAGTGTACGCGACAACTTATTATACAACTAATATAATTTAAGTGTCTGTTTGTTAATTTAAAATAACGACTTTTTACTAAATGGGTAAAAAATCTTTATCGAATACTAATAACAAAAACACTTTTGAAAAAAAATATATCTGTCTGTTTGTTCCCGCTAATCTCCGAAACGTTGGAAATAGCTAATTTTAAAAGGTACAGTATAAGCATTTTAGTAAACAATTTCCACGCGGACGAAGTCTTGGACGCCCCCCTAGTAATTTATAAATTATGTAGCATTTATACTGATGTCGCGAGTATCATGTCAATCGAAACGAACACAAGAAACAAAGAGAATGACAATATACAAGAAATAAACACACCCAAACATGGTATAAACACTGATCACATTACCTTTTGTTCCAGAGCATCGAAATTTTAACTTCTGTCGCAAAAGGTTCACCATCAAACGAGCCATCGAGTCAGTCATTATTAACCATGATTCCTCCGTAGGCACGGAACCCTCGGCGACCCCAACTTATCTTCTCTGAACCGGTTCTCTTCTCAATAATTTCCTGAGCCTACTTTTTTTACTTTGTGAACTCGTAATAAATGGCTGCTTTTCTAAATTGTAATGCGTACGTGAGTTTCTGCCCCGGATAAGACGCATGTTCGTCTGGAATACTGATCGACATGTATCTAATTCGTCTCTTTCGGTGTAGGGACGAGTTTGCTGCCAATTTGTTTTCTGTAGCTATTTACATTGTAACAGGCACATAAATTAGAATGCGAGCCTCTTGAATGCCTTTGCTCTATTATTTTAGGCAATAACAGTACAAATTTCTGTCTTTATTGTTATTAATATATATTTCTTTCATTTAAGTTTATTGAAAGTAAATAGCTTCTCTATTATTTGTTTGATTTTTTTTTAGTTAAGATTTCAGTTATTTGACGGGCTTAGGATAGCTTCACTACTTAGAATAAAGTAAAGTCACTTCCCGCGTTTCTTTGTCCCTATGTATGCTTAAATCTTTAAAACTACACAATGGATTTTGATGCGGTTTTTAAATATCTAGAAGGATTTAAGAGGAATGTTTTTATGTAAATGTACCCGAAGCGAAACGAGGGTGGGTCACTAGTCATCTATTAATACACAAAAAGTAATGGGAATGTTACATAAAAATGTCCCCAATGACCATGGAAGCCCTAAATTTGTGGACGCAAACAGTGTCCGAAGCCTTATGTGCGCCCACGTGACGCCGCGCACAGCGCACTCACGCGACAGAATATCATCTGCATTCCAGATCTTAAAGTTGTCAAATATCTCCCTTCCGCTTTTTTGCTCTTTATTCAATGTATATTCCTATTATTATATTAGTCTTATTTTTAATAAGGCAATGGCTGTAATTAATGAAATTCTACCTATGTAAGCTTTGTCATGCAGACTGGATTTGTCATGGTATTCTGAACATCTTTGCTCTGTTGCTTTTTATTTTAATTATCGTTATTTTTAAAAGTAGTAAATATTGAACTGGTACTTTTTGCTATGGTACACCCAGACTGTATGACTTGGCTCATTTACGTTTTGTAACATGATTGTCGTTAAAAAGAGCAACTATCGAGTTTCTTGCCGGAGTCTTCTCGGTAGAATCGGCGTTCCGAACCGGTGGTAGAATCTTATTATTAGTAATGTGACGATTTATAAGTGCATGTTATTGAGTATATAAATAAAGACATTTTTGTTTTTGAATGCTTCATAAAAAATGTAACAGTGCGATAATCTTTTTCCATCGAGAAGGCAACTTCATAACACCCCCCTGTAGAACCCCCTCTCCTTATTTACGGAGAACTCGGATAGCCACTTTTCACAAGGCTCTTTTGAGTTTAACGTTACACCACCAAGGGCGTTCGCCATGGATAGGGCCAGGTGGTAATTTAATAAAAAGTAGTTTTTTTAATATTACAAACAGACACTTCAATTTTATTTAGTTGTATAGATGGAGTATGGATGGTATGGATGGACGGTGGTGGATAAAGAGAGAAGTGGCGTGCATTTGGAGAGACCTATGTCCAGCACTGGACAGAAATGGGCTGATGATGATGATGATGATGATAGATGGTCCGCCAGATGTAGTGTGGAAGTGTCATAATATTTAAAAATCACCTGGTACTGAACACAAAGACTGATCGATGCCCATAGCAGCTTTGAAAGTGATTAAAATAAAAGCTTGTAGTGTCAACCCAATTGTTTCCAGAACCTTTTACATGTTCTTTCACTGTGCCATATGTCAAATGTGAGCCACTTTCCCGTGGATGGGCTGATCCGTACACAAGGACACCGCCGTTAGTTTTTATGCGCTGGCCCTAGCACCATATGCGAGGAATTGGGAACGACAACTTGACCTAACTTGTTCGGAATGGACTGTGAGTGGGAAATATGAAATGGAAACATTCGTGTTTTTTCTTTATGACGAAATAAACGAGCACACGTTTACGTTTGCGAAGGTATAACGGAATTGAGGCATAGTGGTTTTAGAATTATAAAGTTGTAATCTGGGACCAACGTTATAGATGACTGGTTGAAGCCGTTATACTCTACGAAGGCTAATTTTAACCTATCGCCGCATGGAACATGGAACAACGATTTTAGACACTTTATCGGCCTTACGGTAGACCGTTTTCTGTCCATAGAGCCTTATTTACCATTTTACGGTGACATATGCACTTTAAATATCAAACCATATTCACCAATAATGTCCCGTCACATTTAACAATAGTAAAATTATGATCCTACAAAATAATACACGTACAGGATAATTGGTTTAGTGTAAATTTCAACACGGGAATAGACAATTTGTGTGATACATCGAATCGCGCCGTAACTGCACGCGCAGCTGTCGATGCCTCAACAATGGCCGCAATTTGTGCTCGTAATAAAATTTTACACGCTGATGAAACGCGCTAATAAATGCGACTGTTCGCCGCCCGCGTGCCCACTTCGTTAAATAAATGCTGTAAACCTCTCTATCGGTATTGGTATTGGGCTGCAGACACTTCAACTACGGCTATTTGGCGAGTTTATTCGTATATTAACTTAGCGCTTAAGTGCCACATATTCATACATTGTTGTTGATCAAGAAGACATCCAAGCGACGAGATGATACTCACAACTTAGTTAGCACTGCCCAATACGTCCCCATTGCTGGGTCACCGGCCTACCCTAAACTAGGGCGATAAGGCCGTAGTCAACCACGCTGGCCAAGGGCGAGTTGGTTGGTAGTAGATTACACCACTCTTCGGAGGCTGTAATCTATTAAGTCGCCGAAGTTCACAGGCGTACGTGACACGACGCCACGCTTTCGCATCGGAGCCCATAAAGATTAGTTACCAGATAAACGGCAGAGGTCCACGACAATGCTTAAGCTACAAGTTTATGACGATAAATGTTCAACCAATCTCTCGATCGAAAATCCCCCGGTTATTCATGACCCCCCCCCCTCCCCCCCCCCCCAAACCCGCATATTATTATGATCCATCCTCGTGACACTGGGAAACGTGTCTGTTACAAATTGTATTGACGAAGTTTCCTCACGACGGCTATAAATCTATGAAAGGGCTTGTGTTTTCCTCTCTCTGCGGTCGTGACCTTTGTCTTGTTAGTTTTCTGCCTTCTTCGTAGGATTCGGTATTGAAATATTCTAGGTGTAATTGAATGGGAGAACAAAGGTACAGAAATGTTTCACTTGGTCTTTCATTATTTATTCTGACGTTTGTAAACTGGTTTCGCGTTCATATGTGAAGGACGTCTGATCTTTTAATATGATGAGCAGAAACTGAACGTACCGACCTAATAAACTCGCACTGATGATATTAAAATAAAATCATTATCGCTGCTCTGTATTTTGCCGTGAATGTTTTATGAAAGTTCTATAAATTCTAATACCTAAGTAAAATGTAACAATTAAATAAAACAGAGTGTCTAACAATAACGACTAGGCTATTTTAATAAATTATTGCAGTCAAAACTATTCACATGGACGAAGTCGTGGGCGTCTGCTAGTCCACAATAAACAGACAACATACCTTATTTCTGTCTTTTAAAGTTACAAAGATAAATCCCACCTTATCTTCGAAACTGTACATTTATTAAGATGTTCTCAGAAAATACCTCATAAAAGCTTCTTGAACCAAATAAGTATATGCCGTAAAGGTAAATACAGTTAAACTCAGTTGCTTCCTCTTGCTAGAATCTGTAGGACGATTTGAAGTCGAATATAGATAAATTAAACACTATCGCATTGCCGTTGGACCAATCGCTCCACGACGTAGTTCCCGCATCAGTATTCAAACTTCATCCATTCAGATGGTAAGCGTCGCTCGCTGACGCACGATCACAGTCTATTGCTGACGGCCGCACTGACTTGCTGACGAACGGCCAGGACATTCCGTACGAGGGTCAGTCAAGTGAGCTATTGATATTTGCCGCTTTACGTCACAGCTCTGACACATTTACGATGGATATTCGTCATTGATATGGAAATGTAGGCGCAGTCTGTAAGATCTTGTAGGACGATTTGTGAACATATAAATTGACTTGGAGATTTACTCAAGATACTACACTAAAGAGAGTCTTCATGTAACTAGGAAATCCAAGAAAACTATATATCCAATGTAACAAGATACAACCTAAGTGTATATAATTTTTTGCATACCATTAAATCATTTTGATAAGTCTTTGGAAAGAATACTTAGTATTTAATTCACTGATTATAACTAAAATGTAGACCAAAACTTTAACTTGAACTCAGAACCAGCTATTTTTATAGAATACGATGAAGCCAATAAATTCCGGTGTACCTCAAGGTTCCGTTCTGTCGCCGACATTGTTTCTGCTGCATATCAATGACATGTTGTCACTAGGCAACTATGCGGATGACAGCACTGTCCACGTACGTTATTTCGGAAGACCTGGGGTAAAGCAGACCGAAACCGAGGAAAAGAGGAACCTTCTTGTCGCCGAGCTTGACGGGGTCTTGGACCGCATTTCCGAATGGGGCTCATGCAATCTTGTCGAGTTCAATGCCAAGAAGACACAGGTGTGTGTTTTTTCTAGTAAAGTGTCTCCTTTCCTTTCCCATCCTACTCTTCAGAGCACCCCCTTACCAATACAGGATAGCATTAGCATCCTTGGCATGGATGTTCGCCGCGACCTGAACCAGCGGGATTACATCGAGAGCGTCATTAGAACAGCCTCCCGCAAACTGGGGATCCTGAACAGAGTGCGGCGGTTTTTCACACCGGTGCAACTCTGCCTTCTTTATAAAGCACAAGTTCGCCCATGTGTGGAATATTGCTGTCACCTCTGGGATGGCTCCGCAAAATACTTACTCGACGCCCTCGATAGGTTGCAGCGACGTGCTATCCGTATTGTCGGTGATGTAGAGGTGTCCGTAACCTTAGAGCCTCTCCAGCTACGTAGAGACATTGCCGGTCTAAGTGTTCTCTACCGTCTCTATAATGGGGAATGCTCTGAAGAGCTATTCCAGCTAGTCCCTCCCTCCCCTTTCCACTCCCGAACGACACGTGCTGGACAGCGCTGCCATCCACATACAATGCAGGCGCTGGTGGCTCGGACTAAGAGGTTTAGCTCCTCATTTCTGCCCCGTGCCATTAAGGCATGGAATGCCCTTCCAGCTCATGTTTTCCCTCCCTCCTATGATCCCGGGCTCTTCAGGCGTGAAACGGCATTTAAGCAGGCCTTCAGGGTAAGTGCGACAGGCTCAATACGATCTATTGTGCCTGTCGACCTCATATTTGGATCTCACTTCCGCTTACCATCAGGTGGAGTGAGGTCATCTTGTTAGCCTTTTATAAAAAAAAAAAGCACCGCATTTATGTCCTAATAAATTTGCTGTACCCGACAGGGTCCCTAATTGAATCTTACTTTTTAAGAACATCTTTTGTTCATTATGGAATAGCAATAAATATTTTGAGTTTGAGTTTTGAGTTTGAGTTATGTGTGTCCTGTAACAACAATTTATTTTCCTAACCAACTACGATGATGGCTTGGAGTAGCCTTGTCATCATCACCGGACATTGCAGGGGAGCGGATGTCCCTCACACCTAGACCTCCAAATCGTTACCTATCAGACACAACATGTCAGCGATTGAAGTATCTGTAACACAATCAAATAGTAACTTGACTTGAGCACTCGTGTGCTCTATCCGAGTCCAGTCAGGCCACATCAAACGCTTGGTCCCACGGGACACTTCATACCCGTGACGTCAGAGGCGACATCTCGAGAGGCCGGCTTGAGACACGGACTCGATTGTGAACATAACTGCAGTATTGTAAGAATGCACTTCACTGGGAAAAAGCTCGATGGCCGAGTGGGTCGTTGCTTGCCATGCGAGGGGTCGCCAGTTCAAACCCCGCCAGGTACCAATGTGTTTTTCAAATTTGAAATTTATCATTCGACGCTTTAACGGTGAAGGAATACATCGTGAGGAAACCTGCACACCGACGAAGAATTTCTAAGGTTGTGTAGTCGACCAACCCGCACTTGGCCCGCGTGGTCGACTAAGGCCTTATCGCCCTAGTTTAGCGTAGGCCCGTGCCCCAGCAGTGGGGACGTATATGGGCTGATTATGATGATGATAACTTCACTGGGAACATTTTTTGAAAAAACAAACTTCTGTCAATTTTCAGATTGAGTTAAAGTTTCTATAAGTGAAATGGCTGTCTCATTACTCTGGCTACAAGTACATACTTTAACAAAAAGGTATCTATTTTTCTACATCTTTTAGCAAAAAACATCTATTCATTCTTATCCCTCTCCCATATTTCATTTATTATTTTCTGAACAAAAACAAATCTAAGCGATTAAAGTTTAAAATTACTAAAGCCAGTTTTTCGCATAGCGTAAACAATAATAATAAAACTGTTTCATACGGAAAATACGAGCAAGTCAAGAAATATTAAAACGAAAAATGAGCTTTTTTAATCGCATAAGTAATGAAAGTAAAAAAGTCATAAAAGAACCGGTCGTTGACTGCCATCAGAAGGTCCCTTTTATTTATTTTCTTAAAGCATTGAACCCGGGAAATTTTCAAAAGATTTTTTATGACATTTACGGATCAACATAATATACCTGTCCCTCTCGAGAAAACCTTCAGATAATTAATTCAAATTAATGAAAGCTTCGGTTTGATGGATAATTTTCTGAATAAATCAGTCGTTTGCGGAGGTCGGCATGAGACGATATTTTACTCAAAGAAACAATAAATTTTACCTGCAACTCGCAATTAGTATCAGGATTTTCGAGTTGACAGAAATAATTAGTGCAATTAATTTCCCAAATGCAAATCCTATGACAAAGTCGTCTTGTTTCTTAAGTTTTATCCGTTTTCTGTTGACCCTCCCTCAATGGTTAGTTTAGGGATGAAAATTTTCTGTGCAGAAAATTAAATTCTTACGTTTTATTTTAAAATTGTAGACAAAAGTCAATAAATGTTAGTACAAAGGTAATAAGGATTATATAACAATATAACTGGTACTGTTCCGTCCATATAGTACGTATATAATTATATTTATTTACATTCCTATTATACGCGAGCAAAAATTTAAAATTTTACGCAAATACTCGTTTTATTCAAACACTAGTATAGGACAGTATTTTGAAAAGCTAGCTTTTGGTTTTTAGACTGATTTAGTAGCCACGAAAACACGGTCTGGGTTTCATTTAATCAGTACTGTACGTATTATATACTATAATAGATACATCGCCCCCGTCTTCAGTTACTCTTATCTTGAATTCAAACATTTTCCTAGACGTCTAAGGCAAAGACATTCACGAGAGTCCTTTTGATGGGAGTATCTTTGGCGCAAAGGTTTTCCACTCTGGTGCGTTTCAGGGGACCAACCTTATTTCCGATGGTCCCTTAGCAAATATCTAATAGTTCAAAATAATATGTGATAAATTTACCGATAATAATATGGCTATATAAATATTTATAAATAGACAAACACAGTTAAAGTTTATTGCGCAACATCTAACACTTAAGTTTCCGATTTTAGTTTCTTGCTAAATCTTAAAAAGAGAGTTGGTTAGCGTTCTGAAACGAACATTTATGTAAATTTGTGAAGCTGTTTCTTCGGATTATTTCTCTCTGGATTACGTGAAGGTATAAAAAAAGTACCTTATAGTAAAATTTATCTTTCAAATTTTATTTCTTCGACAAGAAATTTAGTAAATTAGAAATAATTTGAACTTTCATCCTTCCCACTGAAACCATTCGTTGTTATCAGTATTTTTTGCTGAGATACACTATTAAGTCACTTTACGAGGGAATAGCTACTGAAGGAAAAACAGAACGATAGGTCTTACTGTTTAGTATTACATAGTAATAAAAGTAAGCATTGCCGTCCGTCCGTTTCGGTACAGTTGTTGGTTTTTTTCAAATGTAGCCAAAAATAAAAATGTTTTCGTCTGAGGCAGTCTTTCTATAATTTAAAAAGCACTATGGACAACAAAGGCCATGTAAATATATATAGATTCAGGTAAGCCTTGTAGCCTGGAGATACAAAGTCAAAACATAATTCTATACAAAAAGTGTAATAAGTGGTAAGAAATTCTTAAACTGTGTAGGTGTGATAATGCCTTGTAAAAGTTGCCTTTTCAAGACTTATTTTTAGACCTAACCCTTGACACGGGCACTGATGTTTAGGCCAATAAATCATTTCTAAGGCAATCTAATCTATTGTTTTTCTATAGTTTAAACTAATTGTATTAGTTTGTAAAATAACAAATGGTTCCTGCTGTGTACGCTATTTATAGATTCCTGTCTAGTTAATTATATCTATTGTTCTAATTTTATCATCATTAATCTGTTTGTGTAGTGTAACTCTTTTAAATTAATAAATAAATCGATAGAAAGGGCTATCCTCCCTGATAAAGATAAGAGAAGCTAAAAATAAACAGATTATAATAAAAGGTTCTTTCACATTACGCAGCAACTAGAATACGTAGCAGAAAGGAAATCCAAAAAGCGCTTTCATAAAACAAAGTAATCTCCATACAATCTGAACAAACATGAGAGCTCTTAATAAAAGAAATACAAACGGGCTCGGAACAGAACACGAATGTAAATTTGAGCAAGGTCGGGAAATAAAGAAATTAACTGAAATAATAACGCGAAGTAAGGCCAGTCAAGGTTCCGTACAATAGGAGCATGAAGGTTTACACTACTATTCTAATATTAAAAATTTTCATTGTTGTAATAAGACGGTAGACAAAACAAATCATACGTTAACCTTTTTTTTAATACCAATATCAAACGTAAAGGTGAGAGCCATCCACTCCCCCGCGATTCCGGTGATGATGACGAGGCTACACCAAGCCATCATCGTATGTCAGTTAAAAAAAAGACCTTGTTAACCAATAATCATGGTATCTTGCTGAACATGGTATCTTCCGCTTTCTAGTAGGTTTCTTCTCTTAAGCCTTTTCCACCAAGGCCCTAGAGTACTCTTTATGGTATAGAGTGTATGTACGAGTATGTATGCCATGATTATACAATTGTTCATTTTCATCATCAGCCCATACGTCCTCGCTGCTGAGTCACGGGTTTACCCTAAACAAGGGCAAGAGACTATTTGCCCTAGTTTACCTTAGTTAATAATAATCATTTGCAAAAGAATCCCCCCATGCTCTACGGAAACAATTATGTACGTTTACTTTAGCATAAAGGTATAAATAACATTAGTTTCTAAGTCACTGACCTGCCAACGGAACCCAAAAACGAACACGACATAAAATTAGAGCAGAAATCCAACTTAATACCAAATAGTTTCTGCTTAGACGGCAGCTCCACATAATTAATTCAGTTCGTGAAGCAAAAAGCTTATTATTCTCGGGATCCGGGCCGATTTTAAATTTATGAATGGACTAAGAGCAGCTCTCAATTGGTGAGTTTAATTAGATGTACCGTTTTGTTAAGATAATTATTTCTAAATGACTAAAGTGTGACCAAATGGAATAAAAAGGCTCTTGAATTAAATTTCAGTTATGTGCCAGAGTAAGATCTGGATGTTATCATAGGCATCCAACTGTTCGCATAAAGATAGTCTTTAAAATTTATTAGAATAATGAATCCATGAATTAAGCAGAAAATTCAATAATTTATTAAAAATTTGGCTCAAATCAAATGATATAATAAACAATAAGTACTTGGTCAGGGTGTTTGACGAAGGTCTGATCGCCTTAGTTTAGGGTAGGCCCGTCCATGCCTCAGTAGTGGGAACGTATAAATAAACATAATAAACAAAATGTGTACTTTCTAGTAAAAAAGGCATTCTTGTATAATTGGTACCTACCTAAATACTTTCCTCAATTCCACGATTCGACAAAACGTATTGTGCACTGTACAGTGTCAGTTCACCCGTGAAATTACAGCAAATCGTCGCACTTCGCTCACAATTACACTGTAATAACATTTAGGGGCATAACTAAACGGCCTCTTAAGTAATTTACCTACCTTCAGGGAAGAAATTGACGAGTCCCGAAGGGCGGAGAGCGCGGGGAGTCGAGGGCGAATAAGGGCGATATTTCATCGTTACTGCGCAGGTTGCTTACCTGTAAGGGAGACGAAATTTACATTAATTACCGGAAATTTGCGGACAAAGGACTTGATGTCCATGCCGTAATACTGTTAGTGATATAAAGTTAAAAATGGTTTGGTGTCAGCCATGTTTTTATGAAAGAAGAACGAAATATTAAATAAATAAATAAATATGACACAACATCACATACATTGATCTGATCCCGTGGTAAGTAGCTTAAGCACTTGTGCTAAGCTATCAGAATCAACAGTAGATACACAAAATATACTTAATACACACCCAGACACGTTTGAGTGTTGCCTAAGCGTCAAGTTTCTTGACAGTAATCGTAGTAAGAAATATAGTTTTATATGAGACCTCTACACATTTCAATTTGTTCAGCACCACTATAATTAACAAACTGCTAACCGCACAGATCAAGGTAATACCACCGAGCATGGACCCAATAAACCCAAAGATCCCATGTGCGCGGGGCGTGCACCGAGCGGCCGGATGCAGGGGCATGCCCGCCCATGCGTGACGCACGCCCGATCGCCGCCTAAACTGTTTGTTAGTGATTTACTGGAGATTTATGCACCGACGCCCGTGTCCCGAGCCCGCTGTGTCGATTACTGGAGTTGTGGGTTTAGCGGGCTGTAGGTTAGTTGGATGCGGGTGCTAATATGGAGATTCGGCTGGTTAACAAGGCTGTTGTGAGATAATGGTCAGTCATGTTTAGGCTGAATAGTCTTTTAGTGTCATTCTTTAGGCATTTGTATGTGTAAAGGATACCTATAATAAAATGATAGTAGAATAGTTAATATCGTAAAAAAGGAACTTGCAATTCAGTGCATAGAATAACCCAAAGGTGTTTTCGTCTAAAGACATGGTTCCCACTGAATGAGTTATCTCTCTTGACTGAAACTGAGAAGACAGAATACTCCTCCCCCTATCTGTTCCACAACGTTCTCGTCTCTTTGTACCGTCTGAAATCGCCAGTGTACACAGATACCACCTCAGTGTACAAGTTTGTACATTTCTGAGTATAACGTCTGCCGCAGCAGCCGCCGCAAATAAAGCAAACTTCAGACAAGTGTCGTTAGCTTAGCTCAGACAACGCGCGATACTTCCTGACAAGCTGCAACTTAGCCTTTGGAATTAAACACCATTTCAATCGTACTTGTTAAATTGTTCAATTTAAGAGATATGCGTTGTAAAGTACTGTGTTCTAAAAAAATACTAATGTACTAGTTTAGGACACAAAAAGTCATCTCGCTTTTTAAATGATTCAGATTCAGATTAAATGATTTAGACTTTCAGCATAATCTGACTCCATTTTATAATACGATTTTAGAGGCTTTAACGGTGAAGAAAAACATCGTGACGAAATCTGCACACCTATGAAGAAATTCAAAGGTTGTGTAGTCGACCAACCTGTACTTGACCAGCGTGGTTGACTTAAGCCTTACGCTCTAGTTTAGGCTAGGCTCGTACCCCAGCAGTGGAGACGTATATGAGCTGATGATGATAATGATGGTCTATATAATATAATGAAGTCAGGGGATACCAATCACAACTATCTGTCCGGTGGTTGGTGAGCGGTATACGGGTAAGCGACCCCGGCTCCTCGAGCTACTATCGACTCAGTCCAAATCATCCGAGGCGATGGTATCCTTCCTCCCCTTTTCCATCCCCCGTCATATATCCTTGCTACTCGTGGGAACGCAATGACCTTGATAAAACAATGCAGAAGGCAGAATGGGGGCGACGTGGTCTACAACCCGTTACGTCACGTCTCCCACAGAGGTGAAAAGTGGATCGCTGTAAGTGATCTCTGCCTACCCCTCTGGAAAAAGGCGTGTCCTCTGGAAAGTCTTATGTATGTATGTATAATATAATAATACAATATGCCTTTTCATTATTTCTTAAAATAGGACATACCTAGTTGGTTCTGACCAAAGGGTTGAAATTAGCATACCGAATTATTCATTCGTTAACAACAAAGGCCCGTTCACGTAGGCGGCTAGACGTCGAAACTGACGTATTAAAATGTAGGTTACCATCCAGGATGAAACTAAGACTAATTGCTATAGTTTTGAAGGTGAGCGGTTAGCGTCTAGCCACGATTTCCGAGGCTTAAGGCCTGCTGTCAACGAACATACTAATACATTATATATTATTGTTAATACTTGCGGATGCTCAAAATCTCTTCTCTTACTTGTTTCGTAACAATATAAATGCATATTACTTCCACTCTGCGGTTTGATCATATCGTGAGAAATGTTCTCCATGTAAATCTGAATTCGGGATTACGATTCCCTCTTGGATTCTCTCCGGAAGACGGATGGTAATCACTCCATTATGATTATCGGACTTGATTATGTGTGGAATATGTTTTGAAAAGGAAACAAAGCAGGGTGAAAGTTACGTAATTCAATTTATGAGGGCTACTCAAAATAATTCCTACATGAGGTTAGCCGGTCACATGCATGCACTAAGAGTATGTAGCTAATCTTATAATGATTCATGATTATTTTGTAAAGTCACTTTGCTATTCATACATTTCTGTGGCTATAATAAACGATTGAAGACTTGCAGTGTTACTTTATCAGGGTTACCTTTTCAGGGTTCGGGCTAGCGCCAACAGTGTGCTACAGGTCATTGCGCATAAAATGGACTGCCCCATTCTAAAACACTGGGTGGGGCTGGTGATATAAAACTAACATAGGTTAAGTTTACTAACAATTTAATGGACTCTGTTGTCTTAATAAATGAATTTATTATTATTATCTTTACATTTAAGTGTGACATAATAGGCTTAATTATAAGAAAAAATAAAAATAGAAAAAAAATCATAGTTGTTCATTAAATTAGTGTTTGAATTTGACGAACATTCAGTTGTAAGACGTAATGATGTGAAAATAAAGAGCAGTATCCCTGTTTCCATGTGTGCGCTTTATGAAAGCTGACAATGCAGTCTAATTCATTTGGCACTGTGAATAACAATTGTCTTTATTATCAAACACATTTCGAAGATAGCATAGCAACGGTTCATTGGACACCGAGCCTTACCCAACGACGGATGTCAGAACAAGAAAATCCGCCCGACTCGGGCTAAACTATTAAAATTCCTCGCGGCTCGAACTTACCCTTAATTGCTCTAGTTCCGAGACGAACGCTGTTTATGACCGAGAGGGGTGATTCAATTAATTTTTGACTATGTTTATGCGCCATTAAAGTTGGGGTGACGTCAACGGGTACTCACCACGTGAAATGGCTTTGGGGGGCTCAAATCGGGGGGGAAATAAATTTATGACGTTCTTTCTCTTACGTTCCACAACAAATGAAATGCAAAAGCAATTCAAACTCCACGATTAAATCTTCTATTCATGTACTTTTGTATAATAATTCAAATAAAAACTTGCTTACGTGAGTTGGGCCATAATTGTCACTTTTGTGAATTAAAGATTCTTAGTCAGGGGATACCGGTCACAACTATCTGTCCGGTGGTTGGTGAGCGGTATACGGGTAAGCGACCCCGGCTCCTCGAGCTACTATCGACTCAGTCCAAATCATCCGAGGCGGTAGTATCCTTCCTCCCCTTTTCCTTTCCCCCGTCATATATCCTTGCAACTCGTGGGAACGCAATGACCTTGTTGAAACAATGCACGAGGCAGAATGGCGGCGCGTGGTCCACAACCCGTCACGTCACGTTTCCCACATAGGTGAAAAGTGGATCGCTGGAAGTGATCTCTGCCTACCACTCTGGAAAAAAGGCGTGATTTTATGTATGTATGTAAAGATTCTTCGTTTGTTAGGAACCACTTCAAACTATCAAGTATAAAGTGATAACTTAAAGATTAATACGGGTATAACATCATGCATATTAACGATCAAGCTACACACTTGATGGGAATGGACGCAAACTATAACGTAATTGTGTAAAGAGGCCGGCGGGTAATTCATACCCGGCCTAATCGGGTTTGCAAAGCCCGGCCAGATGTCTGGTAAAAGCATTGCGTATTAATTGTTTATTATTACCGAGTACCTGTCACTTGGAGGAACCAGTGTCCTTAGCAACACAAGTGTGTGGTTACACACGTATTCTTGTGTTTTGTATAAGGTACTATAGATAACATTGTTTATGGAGTGGAGACGAGTCGTAAAAGTGCGTAAAATACGTAATTAATTAGCAAATATGCGAAACATATAACATAACATAAAATAATAGTGTGGCATTGTATAGGACTCTAACATAACTAAAGAAAATTTCAGGGCGACACATGTGACACGCAGTGTCTTTTAATCAATATTAGATTAAATATTGTTTATTTTTTCTTTTCTCCTTTCTTGCACTACAATAACATAAGAATATTCGTACTTGCGTGAAGTATTAATGTTTATATCTGTTATGTTTCCGTATTATAGTAGACACGAGGTGTATATACACCGTGAAATTTTAGTGGTTGTTTTCCCGTGGCAGAACGATTTGCCTTTAGTAATACTATCGAATCATGCAAATTATTCCTCGAAAAAAAAAATTTTTTTTTTCGATTTTTCAGAATTATAATTTTCCAACTCGAAAACGAGAGAAGCTATCGTTGTTTTTGAAGATGTGACGTATTTAGGTACTGCTTGCCGCATGAAATCGATGCTTAAAGCTAAAGAAGCTCTACACCCTAAGTCATAAAGCGGTTCGAACGTGCTTTCGAGTTACGGTTAAACCTTTCGTAAATCCGGCATTTATTGATTTTACCAAAAAAGAACTGCACACATCTTTTGTACTACTAAGATAGAATCATTTTATTGCGGGAAAACAACCACTAAAATTTCACGGTGTATAGTAAAGTTCAATTTTTGATATCATGTTTCCAAATATGAACTTATGCCTTAATTTTCCAATCTGCATTGTCTCTTGTCTGATTTCATAATAGATCAAGGACCGAAATGACTGATTAACATGGGACTTACCACAATGATTCCCTAGCAGTCGGCGCATGACAGCGATTAAACGAATCCGGCACATAATATAAGCAATTTGCTGGTGAACGGGTTCCGATTTTGAAACGCTTTTGACGGCCTGCACGTTTGTTTACTTGCTTCGACATCTTATGAAATTCATCTGTCAGTATTTTATTTATTTATTTATTATGGTACACAAACAGATAACTGTCATTACACGTATTGGTTGGTTGTAACAATTGAGCATAGCCTAGACAGTATTCCTAAGAAGTGTACACAGCATGCTTTGTGTTTTTTAGGTTATGTCAAAACCGAAATTGTTACTGTGATACTTTGAAGAAACAAACAATTATTTTTTAGCAATGGACGTAAAGCAGCGATTAAACGACTCCGGCACATAATATAAGCAATTTGCCGGTGAACGGGTTCCGAATCTCTATTTACGGTCATCGATCATCGGCGTGACGGTTCGTTTCGCTTCGACGCCCTCATGATGGAGTCTGATGTCTATACGACACTAATTCACACCCTAGCGACAATATACCGGCCTAAATGTACCATCACTACGGGACCATTGTTATATGGCGGCTGATGTAATGCAGAATGTTCACGATTTAGGAGTAAAAGATCTATGGCCTATGTCCAGTAGTGGACGGAAGTGGGCTGATTAGTGATTATGAAGAAAATCTATGGCAGTCTGAATCGATTGAGATTGGTTTTGTCATACAAACTTGCATTTCTTTCTCATCACTTGCATTTCTCTCTCATTAAATTAACTATGACATTATACATATACTGATTAAGAAATGCGTCAACAGTTCAGAGTGATTCAGGTCGTTGCTTTTCATGCGAGTGGTCGCCAGTTCTAACCCCGCCCGTACCGCAGTGTTTTTGCAAATTTTGAAATTTATAAGTAAGATTTTTCGACACCCTAACGGTGAAGGAAAACATTGTGAGGAAATTTGCACACCTACGATGAAATTCTTAGGTTCTTTAGTCAACCAACCTGCAGTTGGCCCGTGCCCCAGCAGTGGGGACGTATCCATATACGTCTCCACTGCTGGGGAATCCCATGGCAGCCCATGGCTGATGATGATATTATTATTAAAAAAAATTGTTTTCAGTAAATCATAAAATTTTAACACCTACTTCTTTTTTAATAGAGCATTTATCCATTTCAAGAATTTAGACTCAATACAACTTTATCCATTGCTAGTATTCTCTTGCGCTCGAAGCTGAGGGTTTATTGTAGGTACACCAGTTTATTTTGTCTGATTATTGCGTGTGTTACAGTTTGTTCCAATATCAGTAACAAAGCAGCTGAAGCTACTAATATTGAATTCCCATCAGTGAAAATACCAATATTACCAAACATTCTGCCTACGTTATAAACGATAAACATAAATGATTGAGTAAATTGATCGTAAAGTATTTAATCGTGTTCACTGAGAAAGCAATTGCTTTAAACATATTAATGTATTAATAAGCGCTTCATTGACGGGTTTAACGATTTAACCAAGCATTTACATCGTAATTACTCATTACGCGAACGAACATGTGAATAAATTATTATAATTACAGGGATAACCTTATTATTAACGTAAACCCAAAGTCGAGATTCGTGTACAGAGTTAACCCTAAAACGTCGTGTAAGTAAATCGCTCGGAGCCGGGGCGCTAATCTTGTCGAAAATTCCGTGACATCACATTATTGGGAGTATCCACTCACAAATTTAATAACTGCGTAAGTGATACGTGTATTACATCTACACGTGACGTCACGGGAAGCGTCTAACATGAGCCGTTTAAGAAATTAAAAGATGTAATTAAATCATCTGTGAACAACCTTGTTACTAGAAAATTAATTTGTCGCATGAGATAATAATTGAACCAAAATACTCAACTTGAACTGACTTAAGCATTTAATTATCTTAAAAGACATTCTATGCACAGTATAATGTTAAATCCGTATTTCAAAGTGATACATCACATCGAATCCGTGAAATATGACGGGATTTCAAATCAAATATAGCATAAAGGCTCATACATTTCTTAGCGCGAAACATCCATCGGGTGGATTGACATGGCATTATTAATGCCGCTATTCTATCACGAACGTGCCTACGCGTTCTGGACATAACTCCGAATGTCCACTGAGGACCACTAAAGTCAGAGAGATGGCCAATAGAAACTTGATAATTTGAAATCGATTCATCACGCAATCGATTTAAAACGTCTGTTAACTGTTATGCTAATTAACATTTTTGGAATATAAATGTTAGCAGTGGACAGATTTGGAGGAGACCTTTGCCCAGCAGTGGAATGATACGGGTTAGTAAAAAAAAAATAAAGTAAAAAACATTTTAGTAAAAATAACTACACAAAAAACCAGGTTGAATAATTTACCTACCTACCTGTAAACTCTACTAACAAAAAATTTACTCGTACTCTGCATATTATTATTTATTAGTGAAACTATTAGCAAAGTCGATAGATCGGTTAGAATGTAAAAATATTCGGAAGCAAAATTGTTTTTTCTACTGCTAATTACATAATCCTAATCCTAGCAGAAAAACAATTTTCACCAATCTTGAATAATGTCTCAAATTACTATAATATACCTTTGACTTTCAAAATTTCAAATACGTGAATGAATACAACATTAGTATTTTAAGTCACATTACATTATTAATCTTCAACGCGATTCTTTCTAACGCGGATTACCGTCTCGAGTCGGGAAACGATATTTTAATGAATCGAGCTGACTGCGAATCGATTGGCGAGGAATCCGGGCGTCCCTAGCGCGGCAAGTGTGATCCATATTGCATGAGGCCCGTATTTACGACCGACCGGGCGGCACTTTTCTATTTTTCATCGCCTGAAACACTAGTTCCCAGTTTTTATGAGGTATATGTGATTCTTTTGTAGATAAGGCGCCGCTGTTGCCGTGAGAACGGTTGACTTCATTTTCAGGATTTCTTCTAGACTTGACGTCTTTTTGTGTTACGTGGATATACTGGTGGTGAGTACTCTAGGGAAATTGAGGTGAGAATTCTTGGCTCGGTACTGCATGTGCTCGTAAACTTTGAATTTGTGTTGTGCTATACGTTTACATCGTCATGTGTTCTAATTTAATTGATATTGTTGTTTGTTCCTACCTGCAAAAGTTAAATTATAATAACTTTTACACACTGCTTCGTCCGCGATAAATCTTGGTGAACGTTAAAGTTTATCCATTAAAACTAAGGATCCGGCTTCATAGCTTTGGTCTCGACAAATATGTGCCAAATTTTAGTTTCAACTGAACTGAAACTGAAATTTATAAGTGTAACTATGTTCTTACTTTATGTTATCATATCATTACCTTAGATAAACATTAAGATGACAACACTGCTCAATTGTATGCTTAGTCAAAACTAGTAGGTAGTTTTATGCACGTGAAAACTATTTCGTTAAATATTTGTGATTGAAGTCAGCAGCATCAAACTTGCAGCCGGTCGCGAGCTCCTCTCTCTATTCACGGTCCTCCTGAGAATTCACATGTGCAGGCTTAAGTTTAGACAGAAATATGTACTTGTGCCACTATTTTTATTTACTACTTCGTTGGTATATAGGTGGCAAGCGACTGGATGGTCGAGCCAGGCCTCGATCTGATTTCTGACTCGTAAGTCAGGCCCTTGAGGGTATTTTTCTGTTAACAAGTTACTCGACTCTCGACTCGACTCTACTCGAGTCAGAAAGTTCGCGATGTTGACCTTCGGGCATCGGAAAGCACGTTAAACCGTCAATCTCGTGCCAGATCTTTCGGTCGTTTCAGTTTACCGTCTCAATCAAAAATTCAAAGTTAAGGATGCATATAAAGGCTGATTAGCTGTAGAAAGTATGGGTAATAATATCTCGAAAAGCCATAATAATTATAAATAAGATTACCAAGACATTAAATGCATGCATTTTAGTCTCGTTAGCACTTTTAAAAGGCGAGCTGTACACAACCAAGAACAACAAAAATTGAGAGTGTATCATACTCATCGTGAAAATCGGCACTTGTTTCCCTAAAATAGCTATTTCCTAGAATCCCTTGTGACGCAAAACCTCAACTCGGATCCCCAAGCATCAGCCTCACATCAAATCCGGACATCAGTATCTACATCAGGCATCGAATAACAGCGGTCGTTTGCCCACACATGTAATACTTTTAATACCAGGCCTATGCAAACCTAAGGTGTCCGAATCACCTTAGCATAATTTGTGTACCTTTCATATTTGTCCTTAGGAAAGGTCGAACACGCGGCTTATAATATCAAATTGACCTTTGCACGTCGGGCCCTCCGGAGGAGGCACGGGGAGGGAATTTAAACGGAATCAGTTGAGGACATATTGGTCGCGGAAGCGAGTTTCTAGTTTCCAAAGATTTGATTCAGCACTTCTGAGTAGAAGCAGTGTATTAAAGAGAAATAGACAAAATAAAAATGATTATTGAAAGATGAAGTAAAAATTGCATAGTTTGCGGGGTCTGGTACCCTAATTTTTTACGGTCTCTACTGTGGAAAAACCTTAATCAAATAAGTGAATCCTTATTTTGAAGAATTATTGCGATGAATAAGTTAAAAGTTTCTAAACTTCCTATAATAAAAAAAAACCCTAGACCTCTATGCTCATCACCCGGCGCGCGTCGCCCCGCAACACATTTGCGAGGCTTCAACGGCCAATGGCGGCCATTGTGAGCCGATGCTTTCAATCCCTACTTCATATCCTAAATGTGGAATCGCGTTTTTATCACCTCACAAAAATGTTTGACATAAAAACGGATGTAAATGTACTCGTAAAATATAAAGCGGCCTTTTATGTCCCGGGTTTGGGTTAATTGTGATCTGGTACATGCACTTGTAAGATATTAATGGCTACTGAATACGTAATTTTATTCATTTCCCCTATCGTCGACATAAAGTTGTACTCCATTTTAATATTAAAATTGGTAAAGTAGATACGGGTACCTGTTTTCAGTCATTTGATAAAACCATACCAGGTTTTAAAAATGTTTTAAATTATTCTCTTGTGAGCTGTAACAGAAGGAATTTCAGAGAATTGAATGTTTATGTACGACATGTTAAAATTAATTAGATTGCCAAGGTAGACGTATAGTAAAATCTTTTTGTTGCTGTTTGTGTAATATAAAAATCAAATCAATTCGAAATCATATAAACATTCACCACACAATTAATAATTTATAATTCGTCAACATAACAAATTACTGTTGCGGGAACGGGGTACGTTTAATTCAAGATACGCCAAAAGTCACCAAAAGACAATTAATTTATTTATCGACTAACAATTACACAATTAAACACCTAAAAACACAATTAAAAACACTTAATTACAACACTAAACACGGAACACTAAATTACACTAAAGCACTGAATTACACTAATACACTGAATTGCACTGAAACTATTCGCAGGTAACGCACTCGATCACTCTTAATTCGCAGGAGACTGATTCGCTTCGCTTTCCCAAATCGGAACTGTCCCGTCGGGTCGTACATCCCGCTTTTATACACAGCAAGGACGAACTAGTCTCTTCGCGTAGTGTTGAGAATGTTCTCGAACGGTCCGGGCCGCGAAAACTCTATTATTATTATTACTACTCTAGAACACGCTAGAGCTCGCTAGTACCGACCAGAGAGTGTGACGTAATATCGTGCAAGCGAATATAGACCTTATCCATACGACGATAAGACTAATTTCGCTTGCACGGTCTCTCGTGGTCGTAACATTATCCCCTCTTAGTCATGCTCGTCCCGAGCATCATTTGACCCATGGTAACGAGCCAATCGATCAATGTGAACAATTTTCAGCTTGCCTCTTTGTCCCTTGTTTGATCCGATAGGTTAAGTCGTTCAGCCTAGTGATGATCTTGTATGGTCCTTCCCACCTTGGCTGGAACTTCGGTGATTTGCCCTTCCTCCCGAGTGGGTTGTGTAACCAAACCAGACTCCTTCATCGAAACCGTCGGTGTTGGCTTTGCGGTCGTAACGGGTTTTCATTCTTCGCTGGATTTTAAACTGCAGTCTCTGACGAGAAGCATGTACTTCATCCAGGCGCTTCTGTAGGTCAGCCACGTATTCGGTTACTGGTTTCGAGCTTCTGGCGGTGTCCCAGTCAACGCGTCTACCGGAAGCCGCATTTCTCTACCGAAGTTTACCATTGCTGGGGTTGCGCTGGTGCTATCGTGGATCGCAGATCGGTAGGACAGCAGGAAAAGCGGTATGTACTGGTCCCAGTCTCGTTGATGCTCGTCCACAACTTTGGCCAAGTGGTTTTCCAACGTTTGGTTGAATCTCTCGACCATGCCATCGGATTGCGGGTGGGCTTGGTGTAGTACGGGTCTTATGCATACCCAACAGTTGACAGACCTCCTGGAACAGTGCTGACTCAAAGTTTCTTCCTTGGTCAGAATGTATCTCAAGAGGCACACCAAATCGGCAAATTACCTCGTGGACTAACTTCTTGGCGACCGTCTTTGCTTCTTGATTAGGCGTAGCGAAGACTTCAGGCCACTTAGTGAAGTAATCTTGGACCACAATGAAGTACTTGTTTCCCTCATCGGATTCTGGAAAGGGGCCAGCTACATCTACTGCGATTCTTTCCCATGGAGCGCCGACGTTGTACAGCTTGAGTTTGCCCTTACTTCTGGTTTGTGGGCCCTTTACTGATGCGCAAGTCGTACATTTCTTGCACCAGTCTTCGACGTCCTCCCGACAGTGTATCCAGTAGAACCTCTGTCTCAGCTTCTCTAGGGTCTTCTTCACGCCTAAATGTCCCCCGGATACCCCATCGTGTATGTACCTCAGTAGCGAAGCAACTTGTTTACGGGGTACAATCAGCTGTAGGGTTCGCTCGTTTGATCCCCTTTTGGTGTTTCCCATTTCCTGAAGAGTACTCCATTATTAATCTCCAAACTGTCCCATTGTGCCCAGTAACTTTTCGTGATGGGGCTTGATGATGCTACATGGCTCCAAGAAGGTTTTTGACCTACTTCTTTCCATTCAAATATTTTCCTCAGGTCACTATCCTCTTTTTGAGCCTTTTTGATAGCGTCTTCGCTCCATTCATTATCAAGTCCCTGGGTGGTAATCATCCGGACTTCTTCTTTAGTCTCCGTCTTAGAACAATGACTGCAGGCCACTGGACAAGGTCTTCTTGATAGGGCATCGGCATTCAAATGCGTTCTACCACTCCGATGTTCTGTTGTGAAGTTGTACTCCTGTAGTTGCTCTAGCCACCGCGCCACTTGTCCTTCAGGGTTCTTAAACTGCAAGAGCCATTTTAACGCAGCATGATCTGTCCGCAGGGTAAACTGTCTTCCAACGAGATACTTGCTGAAGTGCTGTAGCGGCTTCACTACCGCCAACAGTTCCTTGCGAGTCACACAGTAGTTCCTTTCAGGTTTTGAAAGTGACTTACTGAAATAGGCGATCACCACTTCCCCGTTCACCTTGCTCTTGCGACAGAACTCCGCCTATGCCAGTATTGCTGGCATCGGTGTCCACGATAAACCTTCCTTCTCTGTTCGGGTAGCCAAGCATAGGACTGGTGCAGAGGTGTTCTTTTAATCTGACGAAGGCTTGATCACATTCCGAGTCCCAGGTGAATACTCGTTTATCTTCCGTGAGCCGATGAAGAGGTTTCGCTATATCAGAGAAGTTCTTTACAAAGCGCCGGTAGTATGCGCATAAACCCAAAAATGATCTCACGTCGGTCTTGTTCACTGGTATAGGCCATTCTTGAACAGCTTTTATCTTCTCTGGGTCAGTCCTTACACCTTTCGATGAAATAATGTGGGTCAGGCGACTTCCTCCTGAAAAACGTGCATTTCTTTGGACTGAGTCTCAAGTTTGCTTCTCGTATTCTGGTGAAAACCTTCCTCAGGTTACTGACATGCTCTGTGAAATTTCGACCCATGACAATGATGTCATCCAGATAGACCAGGCATGCATCACCCAGAAGTCCAACCAGTACCCTTTCCATCAACCGCTCGAATGTCGCCGGAGCGTTGCAAAGACCAAATGGCATGACGTTGAACTGCCACAATCCATTACTAGTTCGGGTCCTAAATGCCGTCTTCTTTGTCTTCTGGATGGATATCAACTTGCCAGTACCCACTCTTAAGGTCCACTGTTGAGAACCACTTCTGCCGCTCAACATGTCCAGTGTGTCGTCTATACGGGGCAGAGGGTAGCTGTCCTTCTTCGTTGCATTATTCAACAACCGGTAGTCCACAAAACCTGGTGCTGCCGTCCTTCTTCTTTACCAGGACTACTGGCGAAGACCACGGGCTTGTTGAAGGTTCTATAATGCGGTTCTTCTGCATCTCAGCAACCATGTCTGCTACTTCCTTCTTCTTTGGCAAATGATATGCCCTGAGCCGCTGCTTGATTGGTGGCGCGTCTCCCGTGTCTATTCTGTGTTTAACGAGACCTGTCCTTCCCAAATCATGGTCACCCTTCGAAAATATGTCGTTGAAATCTAGCAACAACCTTTTTAGCTTGCTGAAGTTCCCGCTCAGATAGCTTGTCCTTACAATTTGCTAGGAGCGGCGTGACGTCATCTTGTTGACAGGATTCCGGTTCCCGGGCACTTTTCAGCCTTCTGATGGATTGACCTGCATCGCACCGCCCGATGACACAGTTTCGTCGTAGCTGCACTTCATCTCCGCTAAGATTGATGACTCGCACCAGCGCTCCTTTTCCGGTCATTGCCAGAGTTCTTGCTGTGATCCAACTCGGATGGTCGCCGCAGTTTTCTATGACGACGCTTCGCCCTTGACACGCAGTGTAAGGGAATCTAACTTTGACCAGAGTTTCAGATCTCGGCGGTAGGGTCGTATTTTTCAGGGCAGTAAACTGCGCATGATCTCGCTCCCTCTAGAATACTTCTTGTTCGGGGAAACTAAGTACTCCCTTAGCGACGTCTACAACACACTTCTGGTCTCTTAAAAGTCCAATCCGACGACGCAATCGTCTGTGATGTCTGCTAAGAGTACACCGTATTCAAAGGTCTGTTCTCCAATGGTTATCTTTGCCATTGCCACACCGAAGACGGTAACTGGCTGGCCTGTTGCTGTTTGAAGCTGAACGGATGGTCTCTGATTCCACATAATAGTCCTTTTCTAATAGCTCCGGACGCACTATTGTTCTTGAGGCACCGGTGTCAATAGTAAAATGACACGTTACGCTGTTCAGCTGTCCAACCACTGTAAGGTTGTTCCCATTACCAATCTGTGAAACAGTGACGGTAGGGGCTCGATGTTGACCAGCCAGCGCCCGCCCCACGGCCCTGGCTTCTTCTCTAGTTTAACGACAGCTCTTCTGCGTCCACCTGTGTAGAGGACGCTACTGTCGTTCTACGTGGCCATCTTCGCTTGGGGCAACTACTCCGAATATGGCCCCTCTCGCCGCAGCCATAGCACATCGGACCCAAAGAAGGTTTTTCCTTCACCACAACCTCCCGAAGTCGTTGAGTTCTAGCGTCTTGACGCACGGCTTCCACCTCCAAAGCATGGGCTAGAGCTTCCTGTAAGGTCTGATGATGGCTCAATTTCACGGTGTGTCTGACGTCTGCGTCTCTAATTCCATCACAGAAAGCTTGCGGGATCATTGATTCCACCATTGTCGGGCATGACACGTATGCACGTCTGACAAGCCTTTCGATTTCCGTTGCCCATTGCTGCAGACTCTCACCAGGCTTTTGCTGTCGATCGCGGAGTTGTGCTCTATATGCGTGTTCTAGGTGTTTGTCGCTGTACCTGCCCTCTAGTGCTCTTTGGAGAGCACCTAAAGTTCTGTTATCCGAAGGCAGGTTTTCCAACGTAAGCAGGGCATCTCCACGAAGAGCCAGAGTCAGAGCTATCAAGGACTCTTCCTCGTTCCACCCCTTTCCTTTAGCCACTGTCTCGAACTGGTACCAAAATGCTGCCCAAGACGTCGTTCCATCGAAGTGGGGTACTTCGATTTTCGGAGAATCCGACAATACCGTAGCACCCCGGGTCCCCACTCTTGCCATCTTGGTATGCAGCCGTCGCATCTCAGCATCTACCTGGCTCAGTCGATCCTCGTGTTGGGTGAATCGATCTTCATATTGGGTGAGTCGATCTTCATGTTGGGTGAACCGATCTTCATGTTGGGTGAATCGATCTTCATGTTGGGTGAGTCGATCTTCGTGTTGGGTGAGTCGATCTTCGTGTTGGGTCTTGACGCTTAGCACATCATCCTGAGAGCATCAATCTGCTTTTCTAATACTTCGTGCTTCTTCTCAATAGCCCCAACAAACTCTTGCTTAACTCCTCCAGATGGCGGGCTTGCTCCTCCTGGCGAAGGTCTCGCTTTCCTGGCGAAGGGCTTGTTCTTCCCTCAGTTTAGCCAATTGCTCCTCCTGGCGACGGGCTTGCTCCTCCTGGCGACGGGCTTGCTCTCCTGACGGCTGGCTTGTGTCTGCAGCATTTTGAATAAGTCTGCAAGCTCAACAGGCCCAATCGGTGTTTGTATCGATCCCTCCGTTGAAGTGCCTTCACCCTCTTGTAGGGCCGCGGTTTGACTCCTTGTTACTCGACCCTCACTGTCTTCTCGTGGTGTAAGAGGCATCTTGAATCCCACTTCTGACACCAATTGTTGCGGGAACGGGGTACGTTTAATTCAAGATACGCCAAAAGTCACCAAAAGACAATTAATTTATTTATCGACTAACAATTACACAATTAAACACCTAAAAACACAATTAAAAACACTTAATTACAACACTAAACACGGAACACTAAATTACACTAAAGCACTGAATTACACTAATACACTGAATTGCACTGAAACTATTCGCAGGTAACGCACTCGATCACTCTTAATTCGCAGGAGACTGATTCGCTTCGCTTTCCCAAATCGGAACTGTCCCGTCGGGTCGTACATCCCGCTTTTATACACAGCAAGGACGAACTAGTCTCTTCGCGTAGTGTTGAGAATGTTCTCGAACGGTCCGGGCCGCGAAAACTCTATTATTATTATTACTACTCTAGAACACGCTAGAGCTCGCTAGTACCGACCAGAGAGTGTGACGTAATATCGTGCAAGCGAATATAGACCTTATCCATACGACGATAAGACTAATTTCGCTTGCACGGTCTCTCGTGGTCGTATCATTACTATTAGCAAACAATACATGGTAAAGTAGTTCATTAAAAAATTATGTCACTCTATACTCTATAGTATACTTAGCTTACTAAGAAAGAACGAAATATGTTTTCAAAAGCGCTTAGCTTATAGTAGCGTTAGTCTGCTACTGAAATTATTCGTCATCATCACCCCATATACGTTCCCACTGGGCACGGGCCTACCCTAAACTAGGGCGATAAGGCCTTAGTCGACCACGCTGGCCAAGTGCGGGTTGGTGAACTACACAACCTTTGAATTTCTTCGTAGGTTTCCTCACGATGTTTTCTTTCACCATTAACCGAACTTCTGTAAACAACGTTCACTGAAGTTCTTACATGAAGTTAAAAACAATATATTGATCATTTACCATGAAATTACCTCAAAACCGTTTAATTAAGCTGATTACGACAAAATAATGACGTCAAATTTGCATTTCCGCAATATTAATGTAATGCATCTCGTGAACTAATTTAAATATTTAATTACGAACAAATGAATGTATTTTAAATTGGCTCTGCAGTATTGTAATTTGCAATAACAAGATGATGAAGTATCAAAAATGCAGCCGCATTCGTATACTCGGCCGTTCAAATTCACTCTAATAGATATTAATCGAAAAGGCATTTGATTTAATGTACTCTTTACACGTTTTGAATGGAATCAGTCTTTTTGTATTAGGGAAACAATGTCTAAAACTTTTTCTAATGTCGTAGGCTAAGATCCACTTCTGATCGCTGAGCAAGCCAAGTGAGTAAGTAAGTATCTACAATATCAAAATAATCGCAAAATGTGTTGGTAATCGCATAACTCAACAACGCCTGAACCAATTTGGCCAATTCTTTTTTAAAATGTTCGTTGAAGTCCAAGGATGGTTCTTACGGCGAGAAAAAAATCGAATAACTGCTGGGAAAACCCTAAAAACAGCCCTTTTCATTTTCTCATTTTTTTGATAGGACGAAGTCTGTCGGGTCAGCTAGTTTAATATAAAATAAACATAAAGTCTACTATTTAAATGTAATTCCCTTTCCTGATTAAATATTTTTCCTTCGTCAATATTTCCCTGTTTAAAAATATTATATCGATAGTATAATCGAAATTATCATGGTGATTTGAAGAATATTAAGATTTATAGTTGTAATACTTGCTGCAGCAAGCATGAAATGGGAACTTTTATTTAATTGTGCACACGGAAATTACATTAATATGGTAAAGCAAACTTAATATGGTAAATTGACTGTAACATCTTATATGACATTGGTTAATCACAATGTACTAAATTCCTAAATGAAATTGGTTAGCTGATTTACCCAAATGAACTCCCGAAACGCGCTAAAACGCAACAGCAATTCCATTTGTTGCAAAATCGCATTGCATTATCGCGAATAGCTCGACTCTATCAGAATCCTTTTAGTCGCAAACCGTTAGGTACATTACCCATTAATTACGAGTAAATTTAATGCATTCCGATCGCACCTGACCCAGTACGGAATTATTACAAGGCTATTCATCGGAATTAACTAAATGGCCGGACCGAGGCACGGAGTGTACTAAAGTAGGCAATACCCAGCCTCGCGGACCATTACGGCAAATAGCTTCTTTATGAAATTACTATTCGGATGAAACAGATTTGTAATGCGTATTAATGGGGCTGTTTAGATTAGGTCGGCGCGATAAATCTATGCGTTATTGTAGGCGGGGCGTAAGGAGCGCTTTTTCCAAAAAGTTAGCTTAGTTATTTGTTTACAACTTTGGCGAGGCTGTGCAAAAAAGTTAATTATTTCAGTCAATTGTGACGATGATTAGTAGCAAATATGCTGGTTGTAGTAGTCATACCAAATCATGCGATTAATTGGGTTTAATTTCAATCAATTAGGAATTAATCTGAAACACGAGTAGGGAGACGGCTGAAGTAGGTACAGATTAGAGCATAGCATTTCTAACTATTACAGAAATTTGTGATGTGTTTAAAAACTAAGATGTTTACTCCATGTATTGGCCACTAACTTTTGATCATAGCTTTCAACTAAATCATTGTAAGTACAGATACAATATTGTGTCACTACAATGTGTCTCTTGTAATCTCTCAAGCCAGATATCGCAACGTCTGTCGTTTGGTCGACAGACGGTGTCCAGCTTTAGTCTAATGGGCTCAGGCGGATCACATGAGCCTTTGTGGTCATAAGTGCATATGGACTCAACCCTAGATGCTTCACAACTAAACCTCGCTGACAATCGCAAGAGTATTCGAAGCATGTTTCGATGATATAATGCAATACTCATATCGAATACTCCAAAGATTGCTTTGAAGACCTAGGCGTGTATTCATGCATGCGCGAGAAATCAAGTTCATTGTAGATTTATGATAATATTTTGTATCGCCCTTTGCTCTGTGATATTAGATTTAATATCTATACTAATATTATAAAGCTGAAGAGTTTGTTTGTTTGTTTGTTTGTTTGAACGCGCTAATCTCAGGAACTACTGGTTCGATTTGAAAAAAATCTTTTTGCGTTGTATAGACCATTTATCGAGGAAGGCTTTAGGCTATATAACATCACGATGCGACCAATAGGAGCAAAGAAACAATGGAAAATGTGTAAAAAACGGGGGAAAACGCGAACGAAGTCGCTGGCACAGCTAGTGTAGTATATTCGTATGTAAGGTAAGCACGCAAGTTGCATTTTAAGGTAGATAAAAATAGAGTTCTGCTATCAAAGGTTTTCAGAAAACGAGTTTAATTAGAATTCAATAAAATTTCTTTGAAACGTGGTGAATATTCCGAGTGACTATAATTAACCGGGTTAAACAAGTGTAGCTTTTTTAAATTAATTGTTCATTCTTTATCTCATCAAATAGTTCTCTGCTGGCCATGCAAACTAGCTATTCAATTGTACTTCCACTGCTTGCTAAAGCACAATGGGGTGTGTAAAATAAATTTGCTCTATTTAGAACAAAGTCTGACTAATGGACGCCTCAGTATCTTCACAGCTTGAGAAATTGTCTATTCAAAGGCCTTTATTGAAATAACTTACGAATCCTGTTTCAATTATGTAATTAAACTTGGGTAAGTGACTTTCAAAAAAATATATCAAATCTTCTAGCGTGGCTTTAAATTAAGAAATGCATTTTTGTGTCTCATGTAAAAAAACTGGGACTGCCGCGGTATAGCTATTGCATAGCATCGTCCGATTTCCGAGCAGCTCGTATCGATTCGTGCGAGTTTCGTAGAGTCGTACAATACGTCTAACCGCACGCACACAAACACCGTGCCCAAGACTACCGAACTGAAACGACGTTCGACGATTGTAAGGTTTTTTTCGTTACGGAATTTCTTGGTTCGGTCGCCGCGCTCAAAGCCCGCGATAAAAGCTATGCAATAGCTTAAAAAAAATGTTTTTCTGGAATTGGAAGATATAGATGGTTACTTCAAAGTAATGTATCACTGTAGAAGATATTTTGCAGTAAGGGTAGATAAGGGGTTTGAATTTCCCGACATGTGAAGACTTATCAAACCTATTTGTCTAACTTAGTTATCAAACTAATTCAATTTAGCACACGAATAAATCTGTAAAATCTTGTATTCGTTATACTCTCCAAATGCTCAAGGACATCCGACCTCGTTTGCAACTTCGCAAAACGAGAAAAAAACTTTAACGATTCACATTCCTAGGCCTGTTTCGTTTTGACATTCGTTCAGAAACAATTATCGCTAAGTCTGAATGGCGAAAGTTGGGCGATATCAAGTGCCGTTCCCGAATGCAGTGACTGTGACAGGGCATGCGATATCACGTGACGACGGGCCGTTTCGCGTCCCTTATATCCTTTTGTCATGTGCGGAATCGCTGTTCGAAGATAATAACTCTGTTAGCCGTTGCTAGGGCACGGTGGCAACTAGTGTTGGGACGCAATGGTAGACTAGTATTTTATGATAAGCTGTTTATGAATTTGAATTTTAATATTAAATTAATTTCCTATATCAACGAGGATTATATTTTATTCTCAACAAAAATACTGTTTACCGCAAGATTCCTTAAAGAAGGATTCATTAAAATTACAAATTACAAAGAGGACCCTAGCTATCACTCTATTTAGCCATCCCGGGCATTGATATGACAAAGTAATTATTATTAAAAAAAGAAATCGTTGTGCAGGCAAAAAACAATATATCAGAATTTCTTGTCAAGGGTTGACTAGAAATAAATGACGGGAAGGTAGTATGACTGGTAGCTAGCATTAAACATACATACATACATACAACATAATAGTAAGTATATTCGTAAACTCGTTGCCAAGTATCTTTATCGATATGGTAGTTCTGCGCATTTCCCTACTCTCATATCCAATCAAATTCTGCTATTGTAGATTAGTGTTCAAAATAACTTCCACAATAACACACACATAAAAACGATTGATTGATTTGTTTATTCCATAATCTGTCCCATTCCATACTCTACTAATTAAAAATGCCCGAATTGAGTCGTGATTGGATATTTCATTGTTAACACAATGCCTATTCGTAAAATGTCATAACTGCTATTGCTATTGAAAAGAGAGAATAATGTATATTTTTGCAAATTTTAAACTTGAATAGAAATTACATTCATTACCCTGCCAGGACGGGGACTTGAACCACCAGTCTTCAGATACTGCGTTCGCTGCTCTATCCAAATTTATTTTTCAAGTTTTTTCAAATTTTAAACTCTACAACAGAGCTTTGCATAAGAAACGAATAAAAATAATATTTCTGCCTTTTTCATTACGTAGACGGGAGCACTTTTATGCAATGTTTCTTATATCGAGATGCACGTTAATATTCACGTCTCTCATAAGGCGCAAGCTATTATGTCTGCACTCAAAGGGACCCGTCTAACTCGCGGAAGGCAGAGTAACGAGTTGCTTCTATGTAATCTTACATAAAATTCATGAGAATAAAGTTTCATTTGAGTGTTCCATTAAACGACTATTCTTATTTTTTAATAAAAATGTCATATTTATAACATCAACATCATAATCATCTGCCCGTCTCAGTCCACTCCTGGACATAGGTCTCCCCAAATGCTCGTTACTCGTGACTATTTGTATATCAATTGCATCAAATTGATGTAATTCTAAAATTAAAATGAAATAAAAGCACTCTGTCTTGTCGCGCTTTTACGATTTAACTGAACCGAATTTCGTTGTATGGTACATTATCACTGGGGCTACTTTTTTGTCCCGAGTGGGAATCGAACCCACGACTCTTAGAACCGCCAGCCAGGGTCACCAACCACTGTTCCACCAAGCCACTCTATCTAAATCGACAACCTTGTTGCTGAGCCAACTGAATTGCTTATATAACTAAATAGAGTGAACTCTTTAAGCGGATTGGGTATTGGTTTCATAAAATATAGACACTAAACAGCTGTTCCATTTTCAGAAATTGTTTCACAGATAATTTCAGATTAGGTAAACACGTAATGGAGTATTCGGAATGCGGATAGCAATGGAATTGAACACGGTTTAATTAAACGTATAATTCTCCGGCTCGTTCTGATCGTAATTAAAATCATAAAGTAGCCAGCTAATTAACAGGCACACAGTTATGGGCCGGCACACGGTATATCTAGTGATGGTATTGCTATGTGACATTTTATATCATACCAATAAGACTACATATTATTCGTTTTACCTTACATAAGACACATTATGTTAGGCTTATTATTGCATTAACTTTGGTGATGTAGGTGACGGATTAGTGAAATAATTTTAACTGTAAATATTAAAGTTCTAGCAGCCTACTACCATTTTGACTCTATAGCAAGTTTCATGGAGGTACAAAAACATGGTCCATGGAACCATAATATACATTATACATACTGGGAATGGAGTGGTATTAAATATTTAAAATACCGTTTTTGAAGCAAAGAGTGTTTATATATGTTGGAAAAAGAAGAATTATGAAATTGGAAACACTTACTTGTGAAAAAGGAATTCAGGCAGTGCTAAAACTAGACTACCTACTACGAAATGGCAAAAACGTTCTCGGAAAAATATGATTACAAATAACAAATAACATATAAAACCCTGAAACATATAGCTAGCTGAAAAGCGAAATGTTTAAACTGAAAATACATAGTATAACATGAAAGCAAAATACTCCTGTCGTACATATTATGCGGTAGCAGTGTTTAACTCTACCTTGTTTACTTACGTAATGGGATCGGTTATTATGTTGCGCTATCAATATATCGTGCTTACTACAGCGCGGTTTAAATTATTGAGCCATTGTTTTTGTTCTTGCTTTGGCTGGGTATATACAGGATGCATTTATTATATCACTAATGACCCGCTCTTACTTCGCTTTGGGAAAATGTTACATAAAAACCTTCTGGAATCCCTCTATCTAATAAAATCGCATCAAAATCCGTTGCGTAGTTTTGAAACTATGAATACATACAAAGAAAGCGACTATTAGAAAACTGTAACTGTCCGGGATATTTACCATGTTGTTTCGTTTTAATGAGCTCCCGATATTTCAGCACTATTACAAGCGCCATGATCACGGGTGAACTGTAGGACAGCGAGAATGACGATAGGTCTAAGGGCAGACATATCGGTCTACCCTCTTTCTTAGTCTTTTACTACGCACGACACCACTACCACTATAAATCCACTACATTATAAAGCGACTATGTTTTATACTCTGTAGTGATACGACTGAGCACAACTTAAAATAGCCACTGTAGTTTGTAGCCGCAGTGTCTGATCTTTACGTTTTAAACCTGAAAGATAACCTTTTATGTTGGATTATAGACACAATTATAATTATAAAACTGCTTTGGTTAGCCATTATAAATAAAGCTTTGGGCCTGTCTTTGACAAGAACGTACAGCCAAAGCAAAAGCTTAAGCTATTGCTTTTCTTATAATGTATTAATTCACATTTTTGTCTAGCTCAAATAGGAAGCTAAACTCGAATATATTTAGCATCATTATATACAGGTGTGTTCTAAAAATATTATCAGATGACGTTATAAAGTAAACTTTAACACAGACGTTAACCAGTAATCGAAGTTGCAATCTTAATTGACCTCCCTGCGGTCATAATTCGCACCGCTTTTTGTAATATGGCCACTCATTAACCTTATTTTTTTATTGTTTCGTAGAGGTAGGCAATTAACCCCTGATAGTGCACACATGCTCGTTGTTTTTCGCCGCTATGACCGGTGAATAAGGTTAAAATTTAAAGTAGGTAGTAATAGTAGTATCTAATAGAAGTTAATTGGGGATTTACAGATCCGGTAAAAATGTACCCATATTTAATCAAGAACTTAAGGACTTGTCTGCAAATGCAGGGATTTAGGAACCCTAGCTATTCTGTAGTAGAATTATACTGGTCGTGTTTATTAACATTGGTATTCTCTTACGAGCTCGTAATTTGAGGTAGCTACTTCAAATTTGATTTCTTTTACGAGCTTCGAAAAATATTGGCGCATCATTTACCTGCATAGTTTTTGCGGATGTTACAATGTAAATTTGTTTATAAATGCGACCTTATATTTTGGATCGCTCACTTAACATTTTGTATTATTTATGCAAAGTTTTTCTTTCTCATCAGCCCATATTGTTTTAAGTCTCCTACTATGGGCACAAGCCTACCCTAAACTAGGGCAATTAGGCCTAAGTCAACCTAGGCCCTATAAGATAAATTTTACTTTTAAATTTCGAAGGTTGTGTGACCTTCCAAATTTAAAAGTAAAATTTATCTTATTTCGTCCACATATCCAAGTCACATAAATTACCATTGGTCCAATGTTATATTATAAGTGCTACACTACCTATTGCACCTGGGCTCTCCCAGGCATGAATCTGAAACCATTAGCGCTGATTGCGCCGCCTAATACTTATCAAATGGATTGCTTGCTGCTTTGTATTACCATATAGAGTAAGTACAGGCGATGCGACAGCCATTGCCGGCCGAATAACAGGTATTTGTTAGTGTAGGTACATTATTATTGACTGAACTTAGTATGTATGTAGTTCTCAATTAAATAATGAAATAAATACCTTTAAAGACAGTATTTGTTCCATAAAAGACAGAATATTTAATTACCTATCAATGTCATCTAAAGTTCGCCAAAAACAGATTTTTTTTAAAAGACTCACAGGATGATGGTAACCGGTCGTGATTTCCACATATGAGGTCGACAGGCCTAAAAAATCCTATTGCTCAGATACTGTTTTACGCCTCGCCTGAAAACCCTGGGTTTTATTGGAGTTACTAAAGTTAGTTAGTAAAACTGAAGAACCTCTACTCACAGTCACACTGCAACACCTAATTTGTATTTCGCTAAAAGTCCTGTTGAATTCTTGTTAAAGTTTAAGATTATTGCAAAAGCTTTATTATGCCTGATGCGTAAATAAATATAATATACCTATCTCCCATAACCAACAACTAACAATCACGGACATCAAAATCTTACAGAACGGTACATGTAACAACGTTAACAAACTATAAACAACAATACCGCTATGAAACATAACGCGATTATTTGCGAGCATTGTCCGGCGTCCGGCGTCCGGTCGTAGTCCGGGTTGAAATAACGACGGCTGCACAATTTCTGTGGCGGCTATCCGAGGCTTAAACTGTTTCAAAGTAAACGGATAGAGAGTGCACTTACGGTTCGGCGGAGCAACCCGGGCGGGCCCGGGGCAGAGACAAGATAGACACAGTGAAGCCGTAAGTCGGATAAGAGAAAAAAAAAACAAGTATTGAATAGACCGAGATAGAAAACCGGATTTTTTATTTTTGACTAGGGAACCGCCCTCGCTTTGATTCAGGTATATTATATACTTAAAAACCTACCTCTTTAATACCTCTATCTATTTAAAAAACCCCATGAAAATCCGTTGCGTAGTTTAAAAGATTTAAACATACATACATACATGCATACAGACGGACGCGGCAAGCTACTTTGCTTTATACTTTGTAGTGATTTCCAAAATGGTGCTCTAATTTACTTAGATAGGTATGTGTAAGTACACGGTAGCTAATACAAAGGTTAGAATAGAATAGAATAGAATATCTTTATTTACTAGAAACACGGTACATTTATCAATAGGATGGTCATGAACTGGTGAGATCAACATGTTTCGCCATAAATGGCATGTAAAAACAATTATAAAATAGAATTCCTTTGATAAACATTTCACATTTCATAAAATAAACTCAATACAATTAAAATCAAATGTCAAAATATACATATTTTATAAAGTGTCATGCAGAGTCTAAAAATTCCTTAATACTATAAAAGTTCTTGTCCAGTAACCAAAAATAAAAAAAATTATGTGACAGCGGTGAGTTAAGTGCTCTTATGCATTTCGGAATCTTATTAAATATCTTGATCTTGCAATTGCTGTAAGTTAAACGTATTTTTTTTAAAATTTTGTTATAATGCTCTCAGGATGACCTCATCCCACCTGATGGTAAGTGTATGCACAAAGTAGGTCAATTACTAGATTTAAAATTCTTAAAAAGATGGAATCAAAAAAAAAAAAAACAAACACTCGATTGCTTTACTGTTACCCCGTTCGCTGTATCCGGATCTGTCGGTCGTATCACTGATCCACTTAGTGCGCCGTTTTTGGGGTGCATAGAATATCGGGAAATGGAGAATTGTTTCCTCCGACTGACTTGTTGATACGGCAAGGAACAGCGCTTATATATTCTTACTTTGAATCTAGGTTATACTACAAGTGCGACGGTTCTGCTAACTTTAGCTGAGAATGTGTATTTACAAACGTTAATAACTTATCCTACCAGTTATTACAATTGCTTCCGCTAACGTTTATACAAGAATATTAATAAAGTTAAAGAGCAAACTGTGCTGGTCTCCTAACTAGTAAGTACCGAAACATTACAGTATTTTAAAAAAAATCACACTGCTGTTTCAAATACTTTAGTTGTTATGACTTCCGTTAGGCACTAATACTTCAATAGTGACACTCAGTAGAAAACTTCTTATAAAAAAAAAGATTATGCACCTTAATACATTCCAAATGTGCTAAATATTCTAAATAACCAAAATGCTTTCGTTATGCTAAGAACATGTACTATTTACACAACGCCATATAAAGTCTTATAAAAAACCTAAATAGATTAATTCTCTTTTCTTTGTCGTGAATATCTCGTTTGCACACACATTGTTTACTTCCGAGATACGGTTCATTATTGAATCAAAGCCGTTCGAAACAAAATATTTTCCTTGCGCTCCCCTCCGAAGCCAGAACTTGGCTGGCATCAACATCTTAGTAGCTTTCCGAATAATTTCCCGCTCAAGATATTTAAATGACAATGGCGTAATTTATCTGTAGATTGATATGCAAAACTCTAGTCGTAAACTCGGCTGTGACAGAACTGGGCCGTGGGAGGGCACTCCGATCATTTTTACAACCGGAGCGGTTGGAATTTGTTTCCTTATTATTTAAATGGTTTGATGGCGCGTTGGATAGTGCTGTCTCGTGCGCCGGTCGTGGGTTTGATTCCCACTCGAGACAAACATTTGTGTGATTAACTTCGGGTTTGTTTATATTGATTTGTGTCACTGTTGTGCTGAATATCCGTAACACAAATGCTTAAAAGCTTTGGCTTAAGCTTAAGTGTTTTGAAATATTATGTGCCAGTGCCAGTGAACAGATTTGACCTAACTTATCATGACAGTTATTATAACAATAATGTAACTGGATTTTAAGATCGAACATTTAGAACATCAAGATGTATTTTTTTAATAAGTTTTTTTAAAACAACAAGTTTCGGCAATTTTTCCTGCACGTGTATAATTCCTGTGACAGGATCCCGCTCGTCGGGCGGTCATCTCCTCCTCCGTCCTCTAACTCTCTAAGGACGAGACCTCGTAAATAATTTAATCAAGGCCGGGTATTGCTGATGAGTCCCAGGTATTTCTGGAGCCAAAAATATTGTTTGAGACAATTGGGCGCAGTGACGGCCCGACCGGGGTCAAGACTAATTTGATTTAGCATTCGGAAATTTCCAAAATTGGTGAAATTTGTTCTTCCAAGTTGAAGTAAGTTATTTCTGGCTCGTAACTTGACTCTGAGGACTTAATTTAGAGAACTTTCTTTATACATACAAGTAGCAGTTCTTTTAACCTTCTCACCAATATTATGAATGGAAAAGTATCACACCAATTGTTGACTGTTCTATAGGGTATGATTTTATTAAGCTAAAAACTTTTTTCTGGTTTTAGAACCTAGAGCATATACATCCTTGTTTTTTAGATTGGATTCGTTCTGCATTCATTTTCAAAATTATAACATAACAAATCTAAACGTAACGTGACACTGGAACGTGACAAAATGTTTTCTGTCACTCTATCTGGGATACTGGCATAAAAAGTTCCGAGCGTAGGCTCTCTTCGCCTCAAGACAAACGTTGAAACCCATCTTGTTTAAATAAAAAAAACATCTCACGTGATCCCGAAGGCTTGAACAATCTGCGCACTCGTTATTTATGAACAAGACGACCGTTTAATATGCGCCGGATTTCGTACCGGATACGCTCGATCAAATATTCAGACGCGATGAAAACATTCCGCATGTTTTCGGCCAGTTTTACATTTTCCCGATTAAAAGATATGTCTATCTGATGCTGTGTGGACATTCGGAAGAGACATTTATAAAAACAATTATTATACTTTTTTGTCAATTACCAATTCTTTATCAGAACGGGCGGCACTAGTTCCCTCGTGGCCATGATTGGTGTAACCCAGTCGAAACGTCGGACAGTAAGTAGCTATGTATTTACTTATCCTAATATCGCGTAGACCCATTAACCTTTAGCCATTAATATTTAGTGTTATGGAACGCGAAAGTCTAAAATCTTACAATACAATGGTTTTCGATATTTGCATGATCCACAACTTATGTGTAACCTATTTTGCAAAAACATAACTTGTTGTTTACGAGAAAAACGCGATAAACCAATATTTTCAATTGACCTGGAATATTTTATGTCGGATCGGTGAGGACTTTAGAAATTTGTTTTATAATTGTGTATTTAGGACCCACCTTTTTTCAGTTCTATGCGTATTTTGCGAACTCAAATGTCTATTTGAACCAGATTATTAAAATCAAAATAGTATCATTTAATTTATTACAAAGCTCCGAGTAAACATTACGTATTGACCAATATTTTAGGTAAACATTAAATACTAGACGTATTTAATGTTTACCTAAAATATTGTTATGAATACGCAAAACAAAATATTAACTAATTGTAATAAATAATTACTAAATTTCCAGCAAAATGGTAAACCATCGTCAATAATATAGCAGGACACAAAACACTTGTTCGCGAGTTTTCACGTCCGATCCGCTCATAATTGCGCCCATTAAAACCGTTTGATGTTCAGCGAAATTACAAACTTCAGCAGTTTGCCCAGAATGCGGCTCCGCTAGTGGCATATTAAACTACTTGGATTCAAAACTTATAATACGACAAAACACATACCTCCCCCCTGAGACTCGGCGTATACAAAAACTTGAACTTTATTATACGCGTAAAGATGAACTTTTTGTTAATTCCAACTCCATGCAATAAACTTGGCAGCAATTTAAAGTTTAAATGGTCTCCGAGTTCGCTCAGCCTGGTATTGAATTGACTCCGGTCGTTAATGGCAACTGTACTTCATGATTTTATACAATTCGCGGTTTTTAACAATTAAAAGGTCCAACAATCGTTTCTATACTTATAAGTCAATTAATGGTATTATAGAACCTTTTATGCAGTATTTTTCTAATATCATCTCTCAATATCTCCAGTAAAATTACTTTAGCTTTTAATGCCTACTAACACCAAGTCCCCAAATCCTACCTAAACCGATGCAAAAACGGTATGCACCTAAAGATAATACGATTTTACATCCATACACTCGTAGTATCAACCATCGATACCAGTTTAAAGGTCATCAATCTGTAAGAAGCAGAGCTTTGTCCAGACTGTTTCGCGTGGCCGGCCGCTCGATCCTCGTTGCCTCTAAGTCACCCTCTATTTATCAAGGAGACGACCATTGCTCTTGATGTATTAGAGATGGGTAATGCTGTGATTTTTTGTTAGTCTAGTTTGACTGGCTCGGTCGAACAGTGGTTAGTGACCCTGGCTGCCGGTTCCAAGAGTCGCGGGTTCGATTCCGACCCGAGACAAATATTTGTGTGATGAACATTGGTGTTTGTACCGTGTCTGGGTGTATTTATGTACCGAATATAAGTCCGTGTCGCCCATTGTGCAAGCTCTGCTTAGTTTGGGGTCATAATATGACCGTGTATGGAAATGTCCCAAATATTTAAGTAACTCAAGCAATTGAAAGCGCCAGTCAAATGAGTTAACTCAAACTTTACGCATTTCCCGCTTCAACCTTGACTAGGTAATTTTATTATATCATTGTGTTTCCGTTATATGGAGTGCAGGATAGGTTTAAGTGAAATTTAATGAAGGTAATTATAGAGCAGTTTTTATTTTGCCCATTGCGCTCATAAGTGTGAATACTTGTAAAGAGATCTGTAATGTATGAATATGTGAGATAATTAGATCATTTATCAAATGAACATATCATTTTTCATGATCATGCTAACAGTAAGTACGTACATTAAATGCTACTCAAGGTCAGCTTATGTTGAAATTGTAACGTTGTAACAACCGGCGCAGTGATTTGAGTTAACTCAATGAGTCGACCCCGGATAGCATTACCCATCTCTATGATGTATCGAAAGGAACAAAGGAACTCTTAAGGCAACAACTGATGGTTTGTGTACCGATTGCTGCTAATGTTGTCTTATTACGAAACGTAAAAGTTTCAGTTACAATAAATTTTCACACGTATTGGTTAATTAATGCGTTATTATCATTAGTTGCGGAAATATACTGCGTTACTATATTATGCACTATACTTCTTTCGACATTAATGTTGTTAACTACAACTATTGTGTTCTGAATAGGCATGAAAATGCTGAGGAAGTGAAAAGTGCACAAGTAAAAATTATTTGATAATTGCATGAATTAATTTTACCTTTTTCATGTACCAACTACATATAATAATTACAACGTACATGCACATTAATAAGGTCGCACGCCTCGTTTGTAAAGCTGTTTATGGCATACATAATTTTGTTTCCTCTAAAGATTGAAAATATTAAAGCCCACACATTTCCTGTCCGCCTCCGAAACTTACAACTATTAGTTGACATAAAGCACACGAATTCCTGGGAAAAGTCGTGTTCCCAGTAATATTTATCGCTGAAAGCTCCTGTCGGTTCAGCAGGTAACTTCAGATTTTCGCCGATGGTGTATGGACATTTTCCGCCTGAAAGGAGGTCGGGCAAATTTCCCTTTAAAACTGAAAAGAGGCGGGAAAGTGCCGGAACTCATATCGTATGTATTGGAGGGCCGGGTGGGGGGGGGGGGGAGTGTAAACCAACTTTTATCTTAATTCCAGCTCTGCCTGCGACAGAGGGTTAGTGCTGGAGTGACCAGATATTGAGTATCGTAAAGTACAAAGGCTTACATGGATAGTTTCAGATGTTGAATATTTTGCTTTTTATAAGAATACAATTACAGATTTGATGTTTTAAGAAGAATTAAATGTTAGTTATATCCTCCAGTACCTACCTATAGTAGGTCAGTTCTCCTAAATTAACCATAGTTTAATTTATTTATTTATTTATTTATTATGGTACACAAACATAATACTGTCATTACACGTATTGGTTGGTTGTGACAATTGAGCATAGCCTAGACAGTATTCCTAAGTAGTGTGTTAGAAAGCACGTCTGAACCAGATTTTAATAGAATTCTATTGAACTTTTAACTTGCTCGGTGGAAAAGTGGTTAGTGACCCAGAATCACTACCTACGGTTCCAAAAGTCCGGGGTTCGATTCCCACTCGGGACAAATATTTGTGTGACGAACATCGGTGTTTGTTCCGTGGTGGGGCTGGGTGTGTTATTTATAACGTGTATATTTGGTATATTTGTGTATCCACTGTTGATTCTGGTATCCGTAACACAAATGCTTAAGCTACTTACCACGGGGTCAAATCAATGTATGTAAATGTGATGTTGTGGTTTATTTATTTATTTATTGAATTAACAAAAGAGTTGAAATCCTTTCCACACCGTGTGGGCTCTCTACCTATCAGCGGGCGTGTAGGGCACGAACAATGCTGCCGAGGGCCGTCCATTGAGCAGCATTGTGCCCTTATCGGCTGAGGGCCGCTCGCCGCCCATTTGTTGAGGAGGCAGATAGCCGGCCCACGCGCTTTGTACCTACAAGCTCGATCGGTGGAACGCTTAAGCCAATCTGAATAAATAGAGGTAGATATACGTTATTGAACACAAAAACAAAACACTCATGCCATCGCTAAAAGATTCCATGCAATGGGCTACTTTACTGCAATTGTTTTCACAAAAAATAACAATGAAATGTTTTTTGAAATTGCAGCATTGCTCTTTTTGGGACTGTACTTTTCAAACATTAGGATCGCGATTACGGATTAAATGTTTAAAAACCAAATTTAAATACGTGCTCCAGTGAAATTTATTTTGGTAAAACTGATGAAGTAGTAAACACATTCATATTTTTGAATTATTTAGAGCACCACTAAATAAAACACTCAATATTGAATTATAAATAATGCCTGTACATCACATTAGAGTTCGGAAACTTTCTGAACATGCTTACATATAATAAAAGTATTTGGTAAGATAAAAGTTTGATATAATGTTACGTATTTGAGTTGCTCGTTGCATTGGTCCCTTGAAACTTGCCAGGTAAAGAGTACGTAACTTTTTAAAGTGATTCAAAATTTAAAACAAATAGTTGAGCAAAATCTCTAATGCATCATAAATGTGCATCTCAGATACTGCATCCCCTGTGTCGATCCGTCTCCGTTGCATCTCATACGCTCCAGCTAAGCCATTTATGTTCAACACAGCAAGTAACCGGCAGGGAAATAAAATACATTCAAAGACATCGAGTTTCTTGAACCTTTCAAGCTAAAAAGAATTTGTAATATTAAAAAAACATTTGTCGTTCACATAAATAGAATGCTGAATGAAATATTCCGAGAACATTACAAATTGAATGTTATTTACATTGTTTCTTTCTACTGGAATTAGAATTTCTCCCGAATAATGATACTTAACGGAATTATTATTTTCCGAGCCAACTACGATGCTTGGATGACTTGTCAAAAAGAGTTTTAGAACATGTTTAGTTGATTTTTCAGTATTTCGTCGTTGTTATACCTACTTTTATAGAAAACAAGCTGAGCGTTTGATGTCCGAAAATAAAATTTTCTTAACTAATCTGAGATCGTTATACAGCGCGTGACCGTCTAATGGTTCACAATTTATTGTTATTATTACGAACCCGGTTGTAAATCCGTTTTAGCGGTTAAGTACGCGCTACTAAAATTCACCGGAACGTTTAATTTCACACTTTAGAGTTTCTGCTTAGCCGGAGGTAAGTTTGCGAGCGTGATCGGAGTGATTTATACCTGCTCTATAAAACTTGTCCTGCATACATGGACAATGGATGTACAACGGATCGGGACAACTGAGAACCAAAAAGCGAAAGGACAATAAAGACATTAAAAATGTCTGTTTGGTCTTAGTTAATTAAGGTTTGCAATAAATCTACTATACTTACCCTGTTTGCAAAACATAGATCAGTATGAAAGCACTCTCACAAAATAATGATACAATCTGTAGCGCTACAATGAGTTTAAAAGTGACAGACTCGATATCGTCTATGTAAATATGTCTATGAAAAACTTGTACAGCGCTCCTAGCGGTTACGCTAAGAACTAAAATAGGTAGTATGAAAAGAACAACGATAGGTTTTTAACGTACGTAAGTTTTCGCTAGCTTACTCATGGTACCGCTAATGAACAAGAAAGGAGTCAGCTGTTGATCAATAAAGGTAATTTTCAGCAAAACAACTGTAATGTCGCTTATTTTTCTTTTAATTATAAAGGTTCTGCCAGAATATCAGCGCTGTAGCGGCCTAGCAGCCGCTGCAGCACATGCTGAGGCAGAACCTATTGATCACATCTACTGTATGTGTGTTTGTTAAACTTTGTAAATGTATGTGATCAATAAATGTTTTCTTTCTTTCTTTCTTTCTTTCTATTTTGTCGCGTGTCGCTCGAGACAAGCGCTCGTTACCGCTCGCGGCCATATTGTCCGCCATATTGCGACACTCTTTGTATTCGCTAAACGGTTACCGCATTAACGCTGTTTTATTACACCGACTTGCAGTTGGTCGAAATTTGGCGAAACAATATACACGACTCGATGACTACTGAAGAACTGAGTTCCATTATTCCGTGATTGTAATGAAATTGATTCCAGTCTTAAATGAAATCATAACCATAAATTTTTTTTGACGCCATGTAGGTTTTGTCTAATATTATCTGGTTTCAGAAAAAAATCAGTAACGTTATTTAAACTGTCATGGTTACACACATTAGAAAACTGAATAGTCTGAATACCTGTGTCCGGGAACTCATTCAAATAAAACAACATGGTAAAAATCCGAGACATATTCAGTTTTGTAATCGGTTATATTTTTCGTGCTTTCCTTTCAAGTAAAATAGGTACTAAATTTTTTTTTATCACCAGATTTTAAACAAAATACTTTCCAACAGCAGCGCACGAGTTTCAAACGCAAACTATCACGTTCACGTAAACCGCCAATTGCTATGGCGAAACGCAATTTTATAAGTATCCGGCAGCGCGCGGCCGCTGAGTGCACGACGCTATTTTGTCGGCCATATTGTGTCGCCTTTGTGCCCACTTCCCGGCCATTTTTCTAACGGCCCGTATTACCACACTTTATGATACTGTCTTGCAGTTGGCCCGGGTTAGAATCAGTTTTAGCTGCGGAAAGCTTGGCACGCTTTTAAAGGAGTTTACTGACGAGCCAGTTTACCTTAGAAGTTAAACTATGTAGAAATATCTAAAGACGTCGTACGTTAATCTGAAATCTACAAAAAATCCAGTGGATTCCTGTTGGTTTCATGTTAAAATCGAAGAAAATTCAATAGTAATAAATTAAAAAGGACATTTCTTGAACTGAAATGGTTATTTTAAAAATAAACAAATACAAGGAAACAGGAGACAAAGTGAGTTCATCAGCGATAAATTGCTTTAAAGAAAGAAAATAGGTCAACAAAGGTCAATATTAAAATTCTCGCGAATGTCGGTAAATGGGAAGAGCCTTCGGGCAAGGTCGGCGTAACCGCGAAGGCTTGAGGGGTGGACCAAAATATAATTACGCATCTTCATAATTGTTCGTACGGCGGGGCTAAGCTAACATTTGATCAGGCCTTGTAATCAAGTTGTAGGCCGATCGACGCCAGGGGCGCGGGATTATGAAACACTGTGTTTGAGCTGTGTCGGTGAAGTTTAGCTGAAGTATGTCTATAGTTATAGCAGAATCTCAAGGTCTTCGAGGGAATTGTTTCTATTGGAAGCTCAGAATGTTAACGTTTTGATGCTATGAATATCTCAACAAAAATATATTTATATCACAATCTTATATCATACTAGCTGTGCCAGCGACTCCGTCCGCGTTTTTTACACATTTTCCATTGTTTCTCTGCTCCAGTTGGTCGCAGTGTGATGTTATATAGCCTCAATAAATAGTATTTTTTACACAAAGACACAAACAAACGTTTAAACTTTATAATATTAGCATAGATTTTAACTGAAGAACGGGTTCACTTATCTTCATATTTTTTTTGAAAAGATGGTTTATGGGAAATTTCCACAAAATCGGTCGGGATCGGTTCTTTATTTCATACATTTTTGTTGTACCAACTTCCTGTGGAAGAAGTATGTTTTGAAGTGATTAATGATTTGAAGTATTAAACTTTATCTGTTGTTAGCTTTGTGCTCTTTTACAATATACACTAGCATTGTTTCCAGACACATGAGCGGGCACCAATTACCCTGCGCCGAGACATTCATTTGCCATTCACATATCCAAGCAAGATAGGAATACTAAGTACACACACTAATGAATTAGTCTATTCCCATCCGAATATCACAACAATGACTCACAACACAGAAAAGACAACATACTCTGTGCGGTGTAATTAACTAAAATAATCCTCGGCCATCCATCTTGGGCGACATCTCGCGGCCGAGATGTTAAACTGCGTTGCATGCCAAGTGAGCTCATTGCTAGGGTTGCGCCGTTTTACTTTCTTTCTTGTTTGTATTTTTACATTTTTGAATCTTAACAAGAATGTTTTTGACCTGAAATGTTCATGGTCTTCCCTATTTTATGAAATCGCGATTGAGTTTTCCAGAAAAAAAATTAATATATTGGTTTCCTCGATACGGGCCAGCGCTGGATATTAAGTAGTTAAAATAATTTAATTAAGAAAAACCATTTGCATCTTAGTCTTTTCATACATCATAATATTTTTTTATAAACTATTACCTAGATATGTGTACATACAGCTAATGAGCATAAATTAATCAGCTTCATGCACCTTTAACAACCTCATAAAGCGTAATAGGATATTCACACCGCCCAAATCCATTCCAGACGACACAATACCGTCCCTTAGGACGGTTTTGCTATTTAATTAATTCATTAACATCCAACTTATTAAACTATCAAACGTCAAATTGAATTAGGGAATTCAGACTCTATTGACCGAAAACACGGCTTGTTTGCCAAATGCCGTTCTATCCCGGAGCTGTCAAAATGGCCCTCAAGGGGTGTCCCGTCTGTTATAAGCAGGAAATTCCATGCCCTAGGGGCCAGTGTTGCATTACGTTAAGGGCTTAAAAGCTCTTATAAACAAATAATAAGATGTTGAGATGCTGAGTTCCGTAGATCCCTACAAACTTTTGATATACACATAACACAGTGAAAGTAATGTCAGTATCCAATATTTTCTACGGATGTAGTATGGACAAAATAAACCATTTCTGTCTGAATTTATAACTTTAATACACTTTATTTTACCAAATACTTAAGGGTTTTTATGAAATCAAACATAATACAATACGCAACAAAACGCTTACAATAATGCTTGCCTATGCAAATCCACAACTGAAGGGAGATAATTTTAAGATACTTAGCTTGTTTGAACAACATTATCTGTTTTCTGTCCTCATTTGAAATAAAACTAATTTTACGGATTAAACTCGCGTGTATTGTTAATCTAAACAATATTATTTTGAGATCTGACGTTTCGAGCTCTTCACAGCGCTCATAGTCAGGGGCAAGACTGAAACGTCGGATCTCTAAATAATACGAGTATGTTTAGAATAATAATACACGCGAGTTTAATCCGTAAAATTAGTTTTATTTCAAACTCGAAAGTATGTTCGAACCGCTTTATGACTTAGGGCGTCGAGCTTCTAGAGCTTTAAGCATCGATTTCATGGGGCAAGCAGTACCTGATTACTTCACATCTTATAAAAGAACGATAGCTTCTCTCGTTTTCGAGTTGGAAAATTATTATTTAAAAAAAAAATTGTAAAAAAAATTCTTTTTTCGAGCAATAATTTGCATGATTCGGTAGTATTACTGAAGGCAAACCGTTCTGCCACGGGAAAACAACCAAACCACTAAAATTTCACGGTGTAGATCTGACGTTTCGAGCTCTTCACAGCGTAACAGACAGACAGGCAGACAGACAGACAGACAGACAGACAGAGTTACTTTCGGATTTATAATATTAGTAAGGATGTGTAATGCTCGCGCAAACAATAGACAATTTCTGAGCTCGTTCAAATTGAGAATAAAAAATATTCTTTTTCAGTTTTACCGAGCTTTTTAAGAACATTAAAGTATCAAAACTAAGATAGGATTACGATTTTACCTTGTCTATGGATACAATTAACGAGATTCATCATTAGAGTATTATCCTACTGTATCCTCCTACAGTATTTGATATTTGTTAATCCCCTTTGGGTATACCCACGTGAAATAACAAGTAATCTTCTGATGTTATAAATATAGTCCCACTTGGCTACACAAGCATACCGAGAAGGGATATGTTGCGGTAATGTAACGGTATTGATAGATTTACAAAGGTCATCCTACCGATTAACTGTTGCGTAAAATAGCAGAATTTAACGCTTAATTACGTGACATAAGTAAAATAGCTATTTATATTTTGTTATTTAAAAAAACACAAATTTTTGGCTGTTAGACAAACACACTTCAATAACATAGCGAAGCGATTAACTGTGCATGCTATGTTTATCAGTAAATCTATCGTGCAATATTTTCAGATCCTATAAACATGTTTCATTAGACCTAAGAAACATTGTAACAATAGTTGATAGACCAAATAATAATAGTAAAAAAAAAATAGTGTTTAAAAATAACGTATGAAATAGTCAAACTAACAATCAAACCCGGTTCTAGCGCTTCATAATTAAATTGCACTGTGTGTCAGCCCTGCGCCAAACGCTAAACAGCCCGGCTAATTTGGGACCTGCTTAATGAAACGGCCGAGTTATTTATAAGGCGGAGACAGCCCTGGCGATTTCATTGTCGCATTACACCCGGGCCGATTACCTCTGATGCTTCAGGAAGCACGTGCCAGTGAAATCGGCATGAAATTAGATTTGAAGGAAATTGCCACAGTCATATTGTGATAGTATCTGCTCTGCACGGTAATCTGTGGCAGCCATTTTGTAGGGAAAAATAAAACGTGAAATAGTGGAAACGAACATATTTCGTACATAAAAGCAGAGTATATATCGTCCCCGTCGTGTCAAAATTAAATAACTGACACTTTTACCGAAATTCACTTTTTGTGATTTTTGAACAATAGAAAGTGTACTCTACATTTTGGTATTTATCTTGTCGCAATATGTATGATATTCGCAAAGATATCTTAATTTTAGTGATTCTATTGACCACATATTACAACAAGGTTTGTTCAAGAAATTACGTTGAAAAACTAAATAAACGACTTTGTTGAATTCTGCCACAACTGACTCGGAAAAATTGTTACAAAATTTGGTTGTGGCAAAATTAAACAAGTGCTCTTATTTTAAGTTTTCATTAAAACATTAATTCAAATTATATTCTTTTATCCAAAAAAAGATCAGTGCTGTCTGTGTGTGTGTCTTATTACACATAATAACTATAAACGCACTATAGATCGGGATGAAGCTTTGGAAAATGAGAACAAAAAACAAATAGATAGAAAAGATAACTTATGGGCTGCATGCATAGCCCATAAGTCAAAAGATATTGATAAAAACAGAGGTCAGAAGATTCATCTTGTACACTGTACTACAATGGATCTACAAAGACCTCTGCAAATTCCTTCCACGTCAGAAAGCTTATTATCAATTTATGAGTTCAAGCTGTCAGAAAATACAGCACCAACCAGATGTCAATGAGTCAGTCATGTCAATGAGTCAGAATACATACATACATACATACATAGTATCACGCCTTTTTCTCAAAGGGGTAGGCAGAAATCACTTCCAGCTATGTGCTACGGTCCTGGCACACCACAGTCGCTTCTTCCACATATGTCAACCTCTTCATGTACCCTCGTCGATTACGGATACTGTTGATTTGACCATTCTTCAAGATGTGAGCTATTTGCTCATGGAAGGTCTTTCTTGGTCTTCCTCTGTCGATTGAAACTTTCTCTATATACCTATTTCTTTAGTTAATCGTCTTTCATCCTCTCAACATGACCAAACCATCTAAGCATACCCTTCTCAACCCTAGTCACAACATCTTTCACACCACAACGTTCTCAAATTGTTTCATTTCTGATTCTATCACTCAGTTTCCCTCCTAGCATACTTCGCTAAGTGCTCGCATCTCCACTGCGTTTATCCTATTTTCGTGCTTCTTCTGCCATACCCAACTTTCGCTTCCGTACATTAGTGTCGGGACCAACACTCCTGTAAACCGCCAGACGTGTCTTTTTGGACACCTTCTGACTGCTTGACTGCTTACAAAGATGGGCAGCGCTCCTTTCACCGTTACCAGCATTCACTGTTCTTTCAAAATCGCTGTCACACCTACTATATCTTGTGAGCTTGGATCCCAAGAACAAACATACAAATTCTTTCTTTTGTTCTACTTTTTCACTTCTAATCATGACATCGCAAACAGTGATATTATCACATTTTTCAAAAATCATGACTTTCGTCTAACTAACATTCGAATTTAATTCTTTTTTCTTTGCAATACTCACATCTCCACAGCTGATGACGCAAGAAGAACTTGATCATAAGCTTAAAGAAGACACTGGACAATTGATTCATTTATTATAGTTGAACTAACTTTGATTGTTGAACATGATGTTAGAAGTCAACATTTTTTTAAATGTTGTATAATTTTATACAAAACTAGCGACCCGCCCTCGCTTCGCTTCGGGGATATCTCTATCTCTATGTAATATATTTTAACCCCGTAAGAGAAATCTATTATTTTTTTATCTAAAAAGATTTTTTCAAATCGGTGCAGTAGTTTCGGAGCCTATTCGAAACAAACAAACAAACAAAAAATCAAACCTTTCCTCTTTATAATATTATTATATATATATAGTATATTTATTATATTACATTGACTCCCCCGTACCCCAGTGATGCTTACATGGAGCCTACATCGCATGCTGGCTAACTGAGCGCGGTGGCGGCAACCACGCGACTTTTTTCTAATACTTGCATTTTTAAACTCGTGATATCTTCCGAACGAAATGTCCGAATTGAATAATTCAAAAAGTCATAAATAGGTATTGAAGCCGTCTTGCATATAGAGTAATTTATTTTGATAAGGATTAATACCAAGGTACAAATAAAGAGCCTTTTCATGTGGCGAAATATAAATTAAATTTTTCGAATAAAAAACAGCTTACTGTGACATAACTATAATATTTAGACATATGCTGTAGTGACACTTTTTATAGATAATGATAAGTTCTACAAAGTCGTAGTAAATGATTTTGTTCTATCATCAATAGTTTTCGCAGCGTACGCGACGTAAGGAATTTTTCTGGTAAATTTTTTACACCTTGGGTTACATTATTGGAGTTTTAGTAAGGATCCCTAATTTTTTTTAAAATATTATATAGCCTATGTTACTTCTGAATAATGCAGCTTTCTAATGGTGAAAAAATTATTGCAATCGGTCCAGTAGTTTTTGAGTTTATTCATTACAAACATACAAAAATACAAAAATACAAATCTTTCCTCTTTATAATATTAGTATAGATATAGATTAAAACTCAAGATTGTTTTTAATGTTATTTTAATGTATAAGGAATCTAACAGATAAATCTAGTAACGTAATGAACAATTTTTTCTATGTTCTTGATAACTTAAACTTGTGTCAGTTTTTTAAATTATGTGAAAACCACACCAATTCAATTTATTGATTAAATATTTGTTCATTAAGTAAATTGTAGTATTATTTGACTTCTATTAAATTTTTTTCACTGAAATTGCATAATAAATTTAAAGTTGATAACAACAAAATTCATGGCTGTGAAACGATGTAAAATTAAACAAGTCACCTTATTCACTACAAATATTCGTATTATGTACTTCTTGGTTGTGGCAAAACTCGCTAAGTGACATACAAAAACTTGATAAATGCAATTCTGTTGTCAAAAATGGTTGTGGCAAAAGTAAATAATTACTTTTTTATTTTTATTTTTAAAATAATATAAAGTAGCATTGTGTCGGACTATTTAAATCATCGAGTTGAACTGGTTTTACAACATATAAAAATCTCTACAGTAAATTTTCTTCACCTTGAAAATCTATCGCCGTTTTTTAGTAAAAAAAACACAAAAACTCAATTATCTCGGAACTTTGGTTTTGTTAGTTGTTTAATTCTGCCACGACGGGGACGATATTTGCAATAGTTGGTTTATTCCTACATAAAATAATCCAGAAGACTGTGGTGGGTACACGTTAGCGTAATCACTACATAGTATAAAACAAAGTCGCCTTTTCTGTCCCTATATCAATATGTGCGCTTAAATCTTTAAAACTACGCAACGGATTTTGATGCGGTTTTTTCCAAAAGATAAGTAGAGTGATTCAAGAGGAAGGTTTTTATGTAAAATTTACCCGAAACGAAGCCAGGGCGGGTCACTAGTTTACAATGCATCTAAGCTGAATTCAAATAACTGGAAGCATATTTATTTACCTTTAGTCTGGATTACCTAGGAATTATGAAGTCTTCATTATAAATTTAAACAGTGTGATTCATAGTATTGTCTATTATTTGCGCGAATAATAGGCACCTTTTTCTTCGTTCTTCTTGTCTTCCTTCTGGATCCGGTACCGGTTACACGCGAGTTTAATCCGAAAAATTAGTTTTAATGTGTGTATCATATTATTGTTTCTCGCTAAACCTATTTTATCTTAGTTGTTAATTACTACGCACCCTATTTAGGATTAGCATATCAAAATTTCATAACATCGATACGAAAGTTAGAAAATTCCATATAATATTCAAACTCTGATTAGTACTACTTTAATCTCCGCTCACAAGCGGAGTCCCGAGCGTTCATTCGATAAGTTTACCCGAACACCGTGCGCCATTCAGTTTATAAGGTGTAGAAATTTCGAATAACTCCGTAGTAACGTCTGAATAAATGATCCTCATTAGTCGAAGCCTCTGAGAACTTAGAAGTTTGTCTGAGAAACGGCTAATTATGAAACAGGGACTTGGAAGTTCGGAGCGTGTATCACGGGCACCCAGCGGAAACAAACAAATAAGATGGCGAATTTTATTAGCCCTTAGTGGAATTCAGTGGTAATAAATACCTAAATTTAACACGCCTAAATACTAATTAGGTATCAGTCTAGACTTCGCGTTCAATTACATTAAATATTAAGGTTCTAAGGTACTATACGAGATTTAAGAGTAGCTAAAAAGATTATGTATATCTTTTAAGAGTTAGGCGTGGGTATCAATAAAGGCTTTAGTTTTTAACCGACTCCAAAAAGGAGGAGGTTATCTATTCGTTTGAATGTTACTTTTGACTTTAAAGTAGCGTTAGAATATTAAAATTTGTAGCAATAATCGTATTAAGTGATCAGCCCATTAGATTTTAATTTTTTCAAAAGATTTAGTCGCATTAAAAGAGCTTAGTACTCTACAAGTAGGTACAAACAATATAAACCTAACACGTTTATACAGAGCAAATGCTTCTTTTGAAACCAAATACCAGATTAGCAAATGGAATCTATACGCTCTTAAACCTCGAGTGTCGTTTCATCGGAATGCCGAAATTTAAACCATTTTTAAAAAGTTGTAGACTAACAAAATGCGCTGAAGAATTTAATGAGAGAACACAGCTTTTTTTTGCTTTTTTGAACGCTTTCCATGCCATAGAACCTACCTTTTCACTGAAGTAGCTGAGACTAATTCACAGTGCATTGACAAACTCCCATAAATAATAAATTTCACGGGTAATTTAATTTAAGGAGACAAAAAAAAAACTTTTTCGAGGGTGAAAAAAAACAATGGAGTGAGCAACGCCATTCGTTGCCTGTCCACCATTACGTAGATACCATGTTTATTGTAAACACAGCCTAATGGGAATCATCTACAGAGAATGCTCCCTCATTCATCTTTATTAATATTCTTAACGACTGAACATTACTGTATGCAGGAAGCTAATGGGGGCACTTCCGAGGAAACATGGATATTTTTCCCCGACCTAGATTTGTGTAAGGTTTAGTTCAAGTCGGTATATTTAAACGAGATCTTTATATCGGCTTTGTTGGGTAAGGAGAAGGGATTTGGTAGTGAGAGAATGTTTTATATGATGGATAATACACCGTGAAATTTTAGTGGTTGTTTTCCCGTGGCAGAAAGACTTGCCTTTAGTAATACTATCGAATCATGCAAACTATTCCTCGAAAAAAAAAATATTATTTTTTCGATTTTTCAGAATAATAATTTTCCAACTCGAAAACGAGAGAAGCTATCGTTGTTTTTGAAGATGTGACGTATTCAGGTACTGCTTGCCGCATGAAATCGATGCTTAAAGCTAAAGAAGCTCTACACCCTAAGTCATAAAGCGGTTCGAACGTGATTTCGAGTTACGGTTAAACCTTTCGTAAAACCGGCATTTATTGATTTTACCAAAAAAGAACTGCACACATCTTTTGTACTACTAAGATAGAATCATTTTACTGCGGGAACACAATCACTAAAATTTCACGGTGTATGTGAATAATTTCGAAGGTTTAAAGTGTTCAATGAAGACAGTTGAGTAATCAAACTTCGTGTATAATTTATGGACTTTGCAGAGCTAAGTTGAGACCATCAGATAATCCTTACTAATATTTTCACGAATAAAGTACTGAACCGATTTAAATGAAATTTGGTACAGATATAGTGCAGAGCCTGAGAAAGGATAGGCTTTTTAACCGACTGCGCCATAAGGAATAAATAAATTACCCGTTATAAGTCTCTACGAGGACGGAGTCGCGGGTGGAAAGCTAGACTTCAAGAGAACTTCTCAAATCTAAAGAGGTCAATGAACTTTTGACAATGGACGGGTGGTTGTTGCATTACGTCACCAATCATAGAAACAAATGAGCGCAGCCTCATTCCACTCGCCGCTGTCTTCACAGAGTCGCCCTGGTGACCCGGATCACGCCGCACGTTCGTAAAACAACGGGCCAACTAACAACGTAATTAAGGGCTCTCCTGGCTAGTGACGTCACGCCCGCCGAATGCCAATCAGCGCAGCCGGGACTCACAATATGTCAATCAGTATGTAGCGTTACGTCAACGCTAATTTCACCAGTTTTATGAGCGATTCTATTAAGTGAATTGCCAAAGTTCCAGCTGCTTGTCTTAGCACTTGCTGAAGCAAACATTATGTGTGCGCCAAGTCAACTTCTACAATGTACTTCACCATCCTTTATCATAAGACTGATTATGGATATGACCGAGTATTATTTCCTGATTATTCCTTCGAGTATTGTTATTAGGTGTCATCAGTACACCATACTTGAAGGTGACGAAATATTATTTCGATATACTTGTTGCCATTTACCTATTTGTAATAAAAACAATGAAATTACCAAAATCGTTATTCATTATAAAAACTAACAGCAATCCTGCATGAAATGACTAACTAAATGGACATTTGACAATTTCAAATTCAAAGGTCTTCAATTTCTTAAGTAACCAATGTTCAAAACAAGGTAGGGAGTAAGAAGGAAAACATTACGTCACAAGAATTTTAAACTTTCCAATTGCAGCCGCCTTATTTGCCGACGTCCATTCCGGAAACAAACAGCGTTCTTTCCGGGAATTTGCAATGGCGCTGGTCACGGCTCTTCGGGGTAACGCCTTGTGTTTATTAGGGCCAAGCACGACAAACCGACGGACAACAAACACCGGTCTACGAAATTTTTGGCATTTTTGAACATTGGTCTATGGTAATTAGTAAAAGCGTCGATGGCCGAGTGGTTAAGGTCGTTGCTTGCTGCGACGAACCACTGTGTTTTCAAATTTGAAATTCGTATTTGACGCTTTAACGGTAAAGGATACAGCCAAACCTGCACTCCTACGAAGAAATTTTGTAGTGTAGTAAAAAATGTAGTCAACCAACCCGCACTTGGCCAGCGTGATTGACTAAGACCTTATCGCCCTAGTTTGGGGCAGGTCCGTGCTCCAGCAGTGGGGACGTATATGGACTGATGATGATGATGATGAATGCTAGTACCGCAGATTGAAACCGTGGCTAATTTTGCTTTCTAGATAACCAAGTATAGAAAATTATCGTTAATTACTCCATGATTCGTTACTACGTGACCTTCATTCAAGTGTGTGTTAATTTATTACAATATTTTTGGAGGAAATCTAGATTAATCGTATCCTTGCGTTGATATTCCACAAATTACTTTTCAATCATCAACGGCCAACATCCTGAGATGTCTTTGTTTAATCCAAGGCAACATAACACATCCTTAGTCCATCTGGTCACAAAGCAACCGCAGGACACTTTGGCCTCTTCAAAAATGCATGTCGTTTCTCGACCTCGACACGATTTTAAAATAGCACCGAATCTACGGAACAAAGCGTCGCGCTGTCCGGGGTGACGAAGTATCTCCGAGACCATCTCTTGCACAATTTATCTGGAATGGCGTTTCATTTCCTGGCGAAACGTTCGCGTGTTTTTGCCACTACGGAACACAAGCCGGTGTGAATTTCTTCAGCGAATTACAGATTCCTTCGCTTCGTGATTCGGAAAGCACGTTTGGTTGTTGTTTGTTTTACGATTGCTATCGGTAATTAATGGAACAGGCTTACACGGGTATCAAAGTTTGCTTTGACTATAATTCTACGGCTTTACCGGCAACATCAGATAGCTGAGCCAGGTTTTTTTTTAATTTGATGAATCTGTTTGTGCCTTTTTAATCCTTTGATACGGTGAGTGAATGTATTTTTTTGTCATTATGACAAAGAAGAGTAAATGTATTTTTATGGGTGGCGCCACCACCGGTAGTGATCAAACACTCTCCCCATCTACCCGGCTAACGGACAAAAGGTGATGGAAAAATTCGCATTGGTGACGTAATTGCCTGGATAGCTCAGAGGTTAGAGCAACCGGCGCGATATCGGGAGGTCAAGTAGTTCAAATCCCTGTTCAGGCAGGATCATGAATGCGAATATTTCTTTACAATTTTTAAATTTACAGTTAAGTGTTAATGTAGATAATTTAATATGTTATAAAACATGAGTGTTTCACATAATCGGCTTGTGACATATAAAACCTTACATTTGGAGAAGTGTGGCGTGAGAAGATGACATAAAATGTTTATATACGGTAACAATATTGCTATAAAAATCTGTCGCGTGCACACGTTTACTTTATTTCAAAAATTGTACAGTGCTATTTTTTCCTTGCTCAAAATAAACTTTCAAGGATGAAGGAAATTTAAACGCTTCCAACTTTGTAAATAGTTATTTTATTCATAAATGCACTCGCTGAAGGGTTGTGTCCGAGTTATAACTTTGACTTAAGTTAAAATAGAGTGCAAGTAGTTGCTATTACGTTAAGTTAACAAACGGCCACTTACTGTACTTTATGGGTCGCGGGGAAACGTTTCATATATTTAATGAACTATGAGGACGTTTAAACATCACTTATTCACAATATGTTTGTTGTTAGGGTTAGCGCGCCTTAAAAGAAACATGGAACACTTGTGGGAAGGCTTTGTTGTATGTTTGCTCAAGTGATTATTATAAATTGCTAGCTCACTGAGCCGTACTCTTCTTTAATTTTACATTTTGGTAGAAAATAAAATCTACAATCATGATCATTTTTTTTAAATATTGTTTTATGGCTTTTTTCTTGTAGAGGACAATATAATATTATTTTTTTTTAAACCAAACGTTATAATCTGTGTTAAGAAATACCTAGACAGCAATGAAAGTACACGACGATGCAGCACTTATTAGTTAAAATTTGATCTTCTTTAATACGGTAATCCTTTATTATATGACTTATACCAAATTATGGACTCTTTCTAAGAGGCATGCCGTCCTTCGGGACCCTTAAAACGAACCTGTTTCCCCCTCAAATATCCTTCTCGGATCACAAATTATAAAAATATGAGGCAAATTCAACAACATCCCCAGACACTTTGAACAGAATATTTTACTTAAAGGTTGATGACCTGAACCACAATATTAACTGACGAAAAATAAGGTTCTTTGGGTTTCCGAAATTGCACGTGCCACATGATATTCTTAAGCCGTCGCTTTTGGTATGATAAATAAATTTCCATTCAGCTGAGGTAAGAACAAGTGCTTTGACTTTATTTTAATATAATTCAAAAATACACCTACATCTAATAAGTTAGGGACAACCTATAAGCAGTAATTTGAGATACCT